>CM071626.1:13543247-13928456 GCA_036419045.1 Scirpophaga incertulas | reverse complement strand
TCAAAGTAAAAAATCCAAGACATTATACATAATGTCTTGCAAAATAATCTAGATAAAGGATAAAGTAAAAAATACTGTATATCTGTATACTTTATCTTTTGTCTTTGACACTGTTATAGTAATCTATGATTTTCTGTAATCATTGGTGATAGGTGATACATAGGTATTTTGCACTTATACATCCAGGCCAATAAAGCATCACAAAAAAAAAGTAATATACATAAACAGAAACACACATTTATACTGATTTGTGAGATACGTAGTATTCTAATTAGTCTGTGTTTGTGAGTAAAGAATAGTATACTAATCTGTGGAGTAGAGTATTATTTTCTTTCTTTTAATAAAAAAAAAATATATATATTATTTTCTTTGGGTGTTCCGGTTCGGTTGACTATTTTCGGAAAATAAAGATATTTAAAGATAGTATGTATCTTTAATTTAAGTCGTGAATAATAAAATATTCTTACGTGCTACAGTGTAAAAATTTGTCCTTTCTACTGTTGTGTACGTATTTACTGTATATTCTTTTCTAAATACCAGTCATAGTTTTTGTTTTGCTACTGTAAAAACTAGTTTTACTAATTTATAATAACAGTGATGGATGATAAATTAGCACCAAGATGTTTCGCTGGAATAATGTATTCTCATTTCTCAATGAGAAAACTGACAGACCATTAAAGATTTTCTAGAATTTAGTATATGGCAGCTAATAAAAATAGACCATACCATGATAATGTCTAGTAAAATATTTACTTTCTTATATTCCAGAATTATTGTAATTAATAACCATCTCTATAATATAAATTAAAATGTTTAGCATAATAAAACTTCTTAGGTCTGGTAGAAAATAAAAATGGTTCTGAGGATCTTTCAAAAGCCTCCATAAAACTTATTGATTAGTACTATACTTGTTCCACCATTCGCTTCACCTATCTGTTATTTGATTTCATTGCTATGCTTAATATATTATGAATTATATACTACTATACTATTTGAAACTTATTACTATGTTATTCATTTATACTATATAATTATAAAGATTAGGCTAAATCCCTGAGTCACTAAAAGTACTAACTGTTTACTGTACTGCAGTGTCGCTGTCCAAACGAGTACACAAAGTAATTAACATTATACTACTGCTATGGGATGTTACCAACGATAGTACTCTCAGAATGGTCTATCTAGGGCTCGGACAATCAATAATAAGTTACTGTATCTCTGCGTCGGGAGGAATTGACAAAACATCAATGTTACGAATTGAGAGAGCACAAAGGGCGGTGTTGAAGGTTATGCTCAAAAAGCCTCGACGCTATCCAACTCATCTGGTTTATTCAGAGGCACGGGTCTTGAGTGTTCGTAAGCTTTACATTAATAAAGCTGTTTTAGCGACCCACAAAACAATTTTCGGTTCGTCAGAATATAAACGCCTTCTTCAAAAACGTGTGTTCAAAATTGAAACCCCTTCCGTTGCCACCTCGTTTGGAAAACGACACAAGAAATTTCTTTTCCCCTTTATTTATAACAAGCTAGTAACTTCTTCTGACATAAAGTGTTTAAACCCACTTACTGCTGAATCTAAGCTATTTCATTGGCTTCTAGAAATTAGCTATGAGCAGGCAGAACTCTTGTTGAAGAATACTGCATAAGTAATAAATTAGGTGACACACGCACACACAATACACAAATACACACACACAATACACAAATACACACACACACACACAAACGCACACACCCATACACATATATACACACAAATCCACACAATTCATAGAAATTAAAACTATAAGATTCACTGTACTGTATTAGTTGATGCATTGTTATTTTCTACTTGACTGCGCTGTGAATGATAATCGTCGACTATGGTCCCCAAGAGACAGGATTACCTAGTTTGGGGACTATGGGTAATCAAATGTAAAAATGTTTTTTTTTGGTAAATAAATATTATTATTATTATTGTTATACTTTACTACTGTAAAGTGACTGAAATGTTTACAGCTATTGGCCAATAGTAATATCCTCCTCATTAAGATAGCAAAATACCTTTTAAAAATAGACTAGAGTGGAAGAAATTGGAAGAAAACTTTATAGAAACTTATGGAATTCTATTAAATTTCTGGTATGGATTTTGTAATGACAAAAGCACACTTGAAAATCATTATACTTTCATCATAGATATTAAATATTGCTGCTAAATTTGAGTCATACATTTAAGAGAAATCACTCAAATTTTGCAGCTTTATTGTGTGTTTTAACTTGGTAAGGACAGAGGTAAAATTATTACTGTTAAATGTGTCCAGTAAACTCGAGTCTTATATTCAGGTTTATAAAATTTTGCTGGGCTATCTTTTATTTAATATATATGTGATCTGTATAGGTCTGTGATTTCTATCTGTGGTTTTGCAACAGTATTTTTCCAGTCAAAAAATTGTTAATTTTAGAGTTAGTATTTTGAAGGGAATTATGTCATTATAACTAGTGAGTTATAACAAATTATGTCATTATAATGGAGATTCGTCTGATTAACAATATTCTGTTATATAATGCTTAATAACATAGATATATTAAATGAAGGAAATAGAAATAAATCCAGTAGAAAACGAAATACAGTTCCTAGGGACAATATTAAATTACAATTACATTTAAGAAATATATCCCATGCTAAGAAATATTGTAATTTAATAAAAAAATATTATTATTTATTTATTTTTATTATTGGCTTCATATTTATATCACATGTCTTTATTAGAGTTCATTTAAGTGAAATTTAAGTTAATTTAAGTGTGCATGGAGAATACCTACTGGGTCTAATCTCCATCTGTAGAATGAAAAATGCAGCTAAAGAATATACCCAGTTAGATGCAGATATAGATCTAAAGCATAGAGGCTATTTCAGCAAATTTAATGAAATTATTATTATTTGAAATTTATCCTCTTGAATTGCTTGCTTTATCTAGTCAATCTCTTAGAGGAGTGTGCTTCAAAATATGGTCAAACAGTAGTAAAAGCAAGGATTCTTATTATAATAAACTTCTACCAGAAATCCCAGTACAGCCTTGGTTCTTTAATTATTACGTATGTTGCAAATTATTATATATTATTTGAAGGTTACACCTGGGTTACTGCTGTCTAGGTCTACCTATTGGAGTGTAGGTTATGTTTAGCAGATAATAATTATATATTATTTATATTACATGAATTTTTTAAACATGAATTAATTATTAATATCCACTATTTCTTCCATAAATTTATTAGTTTTGTCAATTATTTCTAAGTACACATCTCTGTTTTCATTATTCCTTACTGCCAATGTATTATTGTAATGTAAATAGTTCAATCGTAGATTTAGGTAGTAACAATATTTTTACTTTGTTTCAGGCTGGGCACCTTTATAATTTAATCTTAGTCTAGTGTATTTAAGAACATTAACAGGCTGATGTGATGCTGACAAAATGTTATTATAAAAACTTTTGCTACTACTAACTTCTTATGACCGCTTTTAAATAATAACTTAGTATTTTACTAAATTTTATCATTGTATTTCATTGTGGCAAATAAAAGCTTACATAGATTTATTTAAATATGTGTGTAAAGCAAATGCTAATAACAACACTGTCTTTGTGTGGTAATGTTTTCTAGATCCCACTTAGCTTTATCAATTAATATTAATTATACACTCCTTATCTCAATAAACTCAATATGTATAGAATCATAAGAGTGCTACTGCTAGAATTATGGATTGGCTCAACTATAACTGTGTTTGCGAGCGTATTTGTCTATTTTACAATTGGTTGTATTGCTGCATTTGCGATATTTAGTCTTGGAATGACAGGTAAGTTCAATGTTTCTCTTTTAATATGCCATAGCACTAGACTTATTCCACTCAAATCCAGTTTTTTTAGAAATACTACAACAATCTACTTATAAGAGTGCTGAAATGTTTTGGGGGTGAGAGTATTTACCTGTGATAAACACATTTTATCAATCAATTTCTGAATGTGAGAAAATTGAAGTCACATTTTTAAAGTCTTCAAGTTCAATACCTTGATAGCTAGAAGTTTGTGTAAAATTCGCCCATTCAAGATCTTTGACTGTCATATATACAGTACATGGTCTAGAGGCGATCATTTATCATATTTGATGAGCGTAAGGTGTTCACTACACTCCAAATATAAATAGCTGCAAGTAGTAACTTTGGTCTGCAATTGACTCTGGATTTGTATTAAAAAGCAGACGTTAAGTTTTATCATTATCCTGGGAGATTGAATATTTTTTTGATATTTAATCTGCCCTATAAGTTCTGTAATTACGATATTTTGAACTTAAGCCTTTACGAAAACATGACATATACTAAAAACTAGATATTATTGATGGATTACTTTACATCAATTATGCTAAAAATAATATGGAATTTAACTTTAACTATTGAAGCCTAAATTTCTTTTCTACAGCCGTATTATACAACGCCCAAGATCTTTTGTTGTATTATCCCAATGATCCCCCTGATTCCCGACACTTTGTTCTGCAACCCTGCAACTATGGACTGCCATATGAGACCATCAAAGTGAAAACCAAAGATGGTCAAAGAATTCATATGTTTTTTATAAAGCAAGAAACTGGCTCCTCTCGAAAGGCGACAATGATATTTTTTCATGGAAATGCGGGCAACATGGGTCAAAGGTAAAGGTATCAATATTCTTATATATAGTGATAATAACTTATTAAAAATACCATGTTTGAAGCATCTCTATAGATGATGCATATATTTTATTTACAGGCTTTCAAATGTAAGTGGCTTCTATCACCAACTTGGCATAAACATTCTGATGGTAGAGTACCGAGGCTATGGACTCTCTGAGGGCACTCCCTCTGAGCATGGGTTTTATATAGATGCCCAAACTGCATTTAACTACTTGGTGCAACGAACTGATATTGATCGAGATAAGATATTCCTGTTTGGCAGGTCTTTAGGTACGTATTAAATTAGAGGGTTCTAATAAATGCTTGCCGCGATATTAATATAATCTCTATATGAAGAACGATTTATATATAAGTAAGATTTATTTATAAATAAGATATTTTCAAACTTACAATTTTATTATTGCTCATTTCAATGTAATCAAAATTTTCATTTATCCTATTTTGAGATTAGTCCTCGTATATTAGTTTCAATATAGAAATAAAACATATGTGATTTGTTGGCAATAACGTATATTCTAGGATGTAGCATAATTAATTTTCTGTCGAATATCGTATTAGTCGATGACACAGTTGTAGAGTCCATTGATACACATTTTTTTTCTTAAATTTATATATTATAATGGGGATTATTTATAATAATTGTTGTTAGTGTGAGTGTATGTAATAAGTTATACATGCAACAAACGAAAATAGTAAATCAATCACATCTTGCATGTAAAACTCAAAATGTTACATTCTAATTAGGTAACATAAAAACACAAACTTCTATCTTGTTTATCTATATTTAATTGCATTTTTTTACATTTTAGGTGGTGCTGTTGCTATTGACTTGGCAACTGAAAAGTTTTACCGATGCAAGTTTTGGGCAGTCATTGTGGAAAATACTTTCACCAGCATTCCGGATATGGCCCAAGTTATACTGAAGTGGCGCTTACTGAGATGGGTGCCTATGTGGTTCTACAAAAACAGAGTTAGTTCCAACATTTTTTGTATGTTTAATAACTATTTCAAATAGTCAATTTGTAGAAAACATACCTACACTAAAGCCACTAAAGGAAAGATCAAAATAATTGCCAAATATCATTATTTTCTATATTAACGTTTTCTGGAGCATTACACAATCCTGTCCGGAACTGTCGTACCTTTGCAATCACTCATACCACAATTAAATACGCGTTTTATTGATTTATATTAAAGTTTAAATGAGATTGAAATTACATTAATTCATTTAAAAGTGAAGTAAATACATTCAGAAACATTGCTAACAAATACGCTCAGAGGCGGCGTAAGGCGTACTTTCCTATGCTTTTGAGGAGACTTATAGGCCTGTAGTTAGAAGGGAGTGACGGATCTTTACCGGGTTTGCGGATCCCATAACGTTAACTTTCCACACGTCGGGAAAGAGGCAGTGTGGCACTATTGAAGATAGTAAACATAATGCAAATTATTTGAGTAGGGAGGATTTTTAGTACTTTATTTGAAATTCCGTTAGCGCCGGGCGCGCTGAGAGGACTGAGATTTTTGATTAACGTTGCATCCTCATCGGCCGTGACGGGGAACAAAGTTGCGTGGGAGGAGTGTATGCCATTTTTTCGACTTCTTTCGATTAGTTTAATGTGTTCTGAAGGAACGGGGAGAGTACATTAAGATTCTAAACTGTCGGCTTGGTATTCGGTTTCCTCGGTGTCATCGAAGATCGTCGTGTTGTTGGGTTATTAATGGAATAGGTTCTGCAGAGCGGATTTGTCGGAAAACTGTCGCAAGAGGCCAGTAGGCCACGTGCGAAGGGGAAATGTCCTTGAATAGTGCATCCCACAGTGAATTCCGATAGGTCTGTATGTCACGGTTATCCTCGGAGGGAAACACACTAATCTTTCAGCTCGTCGGGAAGTCGCATGTGATGGTTACTCATAGCAGGGACCTTCCGCGAAGCATTGGTAGCGGTAGCGACTATCAACGCCGTTACTATCCTCAGCCTGGTAGCTGAGGATAGTAACGGCGTTGATAGCCGCTAACGTATCGTCGGGGGTAGATATTGGATCCGGTATAGAGTAGTAGTATAGTATTAAATTTCGAAGTAAAGCAAGATCGAGCGTGCTAGAAGTGTGGTTCAGAATGGGAGGGTAATGAGTTGACTACATGGAGGCGATAACGTCAAACCTCAGTGACTCAGTGAATCTGCGCATCGCCAACCTGTTAGAGTTGCTCGATACGCAGCTCCACTGAGCGTGCATGCTATTGAAGTTACCGGCGATGATGGCGATATCTCCCATAGCAATCAAAGTCTGGACAGATAGGATGACGCGATGGTGATAGTTGCGTGCCCTGTCATGACTTGTCGATTGACCGAAGCCTCGGGTTCGCGTAGAGGCGGAGTGTCTAAAGGAACTGATTCCCTAGTGGCAGTCTGGAACCTTATAAGGAGTATTAAGAGCCGGCTCCCAAAAAAAAATTAAGCTATAGCCTCACCTACTAGCCCCACGCTACTTTCTGACAATTGCGATGTACTTTCAACACTTTTTGAATTCATACGCTGTAATCTTCGATCATATATTTCTGTAGATACACAGTTACCGTCTAAAAAGTGGCACCGGCGAAACAAGGCACAAACAGTAAATGTGCCTTGTTTCGCTCTCATTCATTCGGTGGCCGCGCGCGATTGATAACGTCAGCGATGCCGAAATGCGTAGTTTATACTTGTAAAAATGACACACGTAAAGTGCAAAAGAAGGATGGAATGTCATACTTCCAATAAGTATATCTTTATCTTAATTTATTAGCGCATTTTTTATGAGTAAAACACTTTTATTCATATTATGTATTACTAAAATATCAATTTAAAACGCTTGCGCACCATGCCACGATGCGCAACGCATCGCATCTATCTCTTTCTGTCTCGAGTGGCTCACTCATAGGAAAAAATAGCACAGAGCTAATGTTTCAGAAAAAGGTCAGTGGAATGATGGAGTCGCCTATACCATTTTTTGTGATTTTATTTCTTTTTTTTTAGTTTTTCGCTTTCTTTGTTTGTAAGGCTCGGCAAAATAAAGGTTGAGAAACCCTGTCTTAATAAAGTCTGTACTTTCCTTAGCACCTAATTCTACATACTGTACACGGCACAGGGATAAATAAACGTTGCGATGTTATGTTATCAGCAGGCAGTTTAATAATGCTCTAAAAATGGCGGACACTGGCTTTTATAATTTTACACAAGCAACTTATTAATCGATTTATAACAATATTAATACAATGCAATACAACAATAGTTATTAATTTGCATCAAAATTATTACTAAGCAGTATAATTATATAATTAAACATTGTATAGATTTTTAAATTAAATTAGGTTCCGTAAACCGGAAGTGGCATTTTCAGTATATTAGATTATGATTAAAAATTTGATTACGGCTGTCAGTATTGGCTTTAGATTAGTTTTATAATTTATTAATAATTTATAATAAAATAATTATGTGATAATTGATTAATATATGGAGGAATATTGATTAATATAAATACAATTTATGATTTAGCGGGGCGGCGTGCCGGAAGCTGAACTTGTAACAATACTTCTTGGTTTATGTTTAAAATTTAAAAAGTTTCCGTACTGTTAAGATAAGTGTAAAAAAAAACTAAGCATCTCCACTGCTGTCTATGTTCAAGTAGGATGCGATAAGACGCGAGCACAATATTCGGAGTCAAATAGAACGTAGGAGCATTATTATATGAAATGAATTTGTGCTTAATTGCAACAGACTAAGGGCTTATTATCCAATATATTTGTTTTCAAATATGTATTGTTCATTTCTGATTTCACGGCATCATTATATCATCGAAACCAGAAGATAATATGTAACGACCTTAACAAGGATTTATTTTCATACTTCATTACGTTACTTAAGATTTAAATTGGCTTAAATTATATGACACATTAGAACTTTTTTCAAAATTGGCACTATAATATACATCTATTCTTCTATGTATAGACGATGTTTGGCGGGGTCGATATTTTGTTTGATTTTCTATGGAATTGTGTATCTACAGAAATATATGATCGAAGGCTGTAATGTACGAATGAACAGACCTGAATAATTAAAAAAAAAATAGATTTTAAGTATAAATAAAAAATCACATATTGATTTTTTCCTAATCATATTTAGTAAGAAAGATGATTAATGTTATTTTTTTCCTCTCCCTGTATTGATATAGTGACGTCAGCTGCTTAAACTTTACTTTTATAACAATAATAAATAAATATCTAGTGTCCGACCAAAGGTCTATTTTTGGTCGAAGCCGAAGCCGATTAATTGCCAATCGCCACAACCTTCGACCGAAGCCGAAGCAAAAGCAAAAGTAATTTTGTTCAATATTGTTTACAAGCTACACAATTATATAAAATAATAATATTTTTTTTATAACTTCAATATTGAAGGTTTATATTGACTGTCTCATACAGAAGTTGATTCAGAGATGATGAAAAAAAAGTTTGTGACTTATTTGTTTTGTTTTATAGTTATCATATTTGTACTTAACTTTCTCTCCAAGAACTTTTTAATTAAAGCTACGTTGATTTTAATAAAAATCACATAGGGGTCATCAAAATTCTTCGCTCATTGACGATGTATGTATTAAATCCTTCATACCTCCATAGACGAGTGGATAGTACATCGGTTTCAAGGTGTCGCCATCTCTGAAGTCCCGGTTCGAATCCCGGTGGGGGCAGATGGTTTTATGATGAATGCGAGCATTTGTACCTTAGTCATGGTTGTTGATATATATTTCAATAAAAATTATTTATATATGTATAATATATGTATGTCTATCCGTTGCCCTAGATCCCATAGCACAAGCCTTACAGAGCTTACTTTGGGCTAGGCTAATTGGTGCAAGTGTAACAAATATTTATCTATACTAATATATAAAGCTGAAGAGTTTGTTTGTTTGTTTGTTTGTTTGAACGCGCTAATCTCCGAAACTACTGGTGCGATTTGAATAATTCTTTTTTTGTTGGATAGTCCATTCATCGAGGAAGGCTATAGGCTAAATAACATTACGCTATGACCAATAGGAGCAAAGACAGAGCGGTAAATGTGTAAAAAACGGGGAAAATTATTCATTTTCGAAGGCTTTCTTTGCGTGCGCTGCGAAAACGGTTCAAGATACACAAAAAATATGTATGAAAGAATTATTCCTCTATACATGATCTAAAAAAAAGTCCGCGACGGCATATGTCTATCTTTTAAGGTTTAGTCACAATGACCGTTTTTATGGTACCAAATTTGGTCGAAATAATTTGTTTAAGTTGTATCAACATAATAATATTAATCTTTATTCAAATATAAATATAAATATGTTGTTGGTTAACCAAAAATCTGCCGGAAGTCACTATTCCACGCGGACGAAGTCGCGGGCAAAAGCTAGTTTATTTATATGTATTGAATAAAAATATTAGTAATCAAAGTCAAACAACCTTATGTTGTATGCTAAAAATAATAATTTATCTACATTTTCACCAATCAAGTTAGATCCTCTGTCCGCATATATTTGTCCTGCAGCACTGAACAATTACTCACTAGAAACCCTACTGGGAGGAGCAGATGATATTTAACAGTGACTCTACGTGACTCTTGCAAACACGACAGGTCCGTCGCGCTCTCACTCAGTTTTCGTAACAGTTTATTTAATCCCAACGGATGCTCGGACCTTCGGCGAAATCTTCTGCTTCGGCCGGGTTTTGAGCCGAAGCCGAAGGTGGTATTTTTGGCCGAAGCCGAATTCGAAGCTGAAACTTCGGTCGGTCACTATAAATATCAGACTATATTATGCAAGTCTGTGATTTTGTCATTGCACAAAATAAGGTAAAGGGCCAAAATAACCGAGGTACCTATTAGCTTAATCAGCATTGTGTTGGTGTATAAGTTAAGTTGGTGCATAAGGTTGTGGACGTGGGCCACCGCCCACGTCCTCGCGGTGCAAAAGGCCTCGCGCCTCACAGCCGAAAATATATTTGAAAAAGTATGGCAAATCTTATTTTATCTACTATCATTGCTATTAATCCTCTATAAAAGAATCTATAACAATTAGCTTATTGCCAACATTAAAACACTCAATGATATTGTGATCATTATATCATCCAAACGCGTGATATTATGAATTTCAAAAAAAGAACATTCTCATGCAATAACATTTTTACCACCAGATCGCAAAAATTTTGAAAGAAGAACAATAAATTGTAGACTAATTCGTAATTTCGGATTCTTGTCTTATCGTGTTTTATCTCGCCATTTTTTCACTCGAATATTGGAAATCTTTTATAGAGGATTCACATCATGATTGTGGATAAAGTCTTGAATGCAACTGTTATAATTAGGTATTAAAACACTACTATCACTACTATTATCCCACATTCGTGTTTTAATACCCCTGATTATACAACAGTTGCTTAAATAACTATTATATTCCCTTCTTGCACCAACAGAGGGCTTCGCAAAATGTACCATGCCCTATGTACTCGCAAAATGTACCATTAAGTTTAGGTGTTGCGCCGCCACTGAACACACTTCACATTGCAGTACATGTCTCTGCACAAGATCTGCCGTCTGACGGCGCCCACGCTGTTCATCTGCGGCGAGAACGACACGCTGGTGCCGCCGGGCATGACGCGCGCGCTCCACCGCCACTGCCGCTCGCCGTGGAAGCAGCTGTTGCTCCTGCGCGGCGGACACGACGACACGTGGCTGTGCCGCGACTACTACCCGGCACTGCAGCAGTTTCTGCGCGATCTGCCCGCCGTAGCCGAGAACAACTCGCGCTACGATACGAATAAGTGCGACGAGGAAAGGCGACCTGGCTTCAACGTCGTGCATACCGTCTAACTTTAAAGTCAATAGGGTACAACTGATTATGGTCGTTTTTATACTATAATTATCTGATTTGAGCAATTTATATCTCATGAAAGTATGTCAATATAGACATTTCACTTTAATTATTAATTTATATTGTTTTTAGATTTCTAAAAAATGAGCACTTTTTATTTACCTAATTCTAAGAAACGAACACATTTCTGACATTCTCACATTAAATGTAACATTTTTTTTTTATAAAGAAAGTATAAATAACAAAGTTATTTTAAATTTTGTTTAACGCTCATACAAATTAGGTGAGTTTACATAGTTATGACGTCACAATTGCAGTGTTTTAGTATGGAGCGTTTTTGAGCGACCCGCGACAGCGCCGCAAACATGTCGATGTATCTTTAAAAGTAATAGGTGCAGGTGTACTGTTAGTTCTACAATATTTCTCACTTAAAAGAGTACTCTTATTATATATAGAATTTAAATAATTGTCGTCTACCCAATTCGTTTCAGTCTATGAGTGAGTGATTCGGTCAAGTCTTTGGCTGTGAGGAATATGAATTCGATTACTTTATTTAGAAACAAAACCAAAAGGAGGGGATTTTTTTTTATTCAGAATTTGAGTGCGTTTGACAACGATCTCACCTGATGTAAAGTGATGATGTTGCCTAAGGTGGAACAAGCAAACTCAAATAGTGCCTATTTACTCTCGCCTTGAAAATCCCTATATTATAGGTATCGGGGAACAAAGACGCAGGCAGGGAATTCCATTCCTTGGCGGTTTGCATAATGAAGGACGAAGCGAACCGAGAGGTACGGAGAGGTGGAATGTCGACCACATACGATGGAGATAGGATGGAGTCCATGGCCGCGTCTCATCGTCCGATGGTGGAAAGGTGCAGGCGGAATCAATTCGTGCAATTCCTGAGCACACTCCCCGAAATGTAACCTGTAGAAAACGCACAGACATGCGACTTGGCGGCGATGTTCGAGGCTCTGGAGTTTTGTTTGTTAATGCCTCGTCGTTTATTAGTCTTTTGGCGCGTCTGTCAATAGCTTCCAAGGCCTCAAGCTGGTAGCGGGCTGATCCATCCCAGAGGTGCGAGCAATATTCCATACAAGAGCGTACCTGGGCTGAATAAAGATTCAACAATTGGCTGGGTGTGAAATACCTTCGGACCCTGGCAAGGACTCCCAATTTTTTTGATGCTGTCTTAGCCCTGGATTCTATGTAATTACCAAAATTTAAGTTAGATGACAAGTCCACGCCTAGGAGATGGATTTGTTTGGTAATAGGTACAGGTACATTTCGGAAAGTAGGAGCCAAGGTGAACGGGCTCCTTTTGGCTGAGAAAAGACACGCCTGGGTTTTCGCGGTGTTGAAATTGACAAGGTTGTTGTGTCCCCAATCAGATACTGCCCGAAGGCTGGAGTTGGTACGTTCAACCATTGCCAATCTCAGATCGTAAATTTCGGACTTGTTAGTCCTTACGCTGGAAAAATATCTCTCCGAGACAGTGCTGTCGTCTGCATACCCAAAAATACCGGGCTTAAGCAGATCGTTGATGTGAATTAAGAACAAAGTAGCGGAGAGAACAGACCCCTGAGGTACGCCAGCATTAATCGCTAATAGATCAGACGAGCAGCCATCAATGACCACTCGAATTGATCGTTCCCTCAGGAAGTCAGAAATCCAGACACATAGGCTGGTGGGAATACCGTAAGCAGGAAGCTTGGCTAAGAGGCCGTCGTGCTAGACCCTATCAAAAACCTTCGAGATGTCCAGCGAGACAGCGAGCGCTTCACCGTATTTCTCGAGGGCCTCCCCCCAAAGGTGTGTCGCATACACTAGAAGATCCCCAGTAGAACGGTGCTGGCGGAAGCCGTATTGCCGATCACTGAGGAGATCATTATCTTCTAGGTATTCGCTATTGGGCGATAGTTGGTAGGGTCGGAACGACTGCCCTTCTTTGGTACAGGTTGTACGTTAGCCATCTTCCAGGTTTCAGGCACAACACCAGTTCGAAAAGACATGCGATACAGGCGCGTCAGAACAGGATACAATTCGGCCGCACAGTTCCTCAATACAACGGCAGGAATACCATCAGGACCACTAGCCTTATTCACATCCACACTACGCATTATTTTGAGCACCTCCTTCTGGTAAATCCGAATTTCACTCATTTGGGATTCACAAGGAGGTAGCTGGGACGGAAATTTATTGCAAGCGGTAAGCTGTGAAGACGCGGCCGCCGCCGCGTGAGCTAGCGACCCATCTGGTTTCTGCAGAGCAGGAAGTGACGAGCGACAAAAGTCCCCTTCAACACACTTTGATAGAGCCCAGAACTCTTTACCCCCAGATGGGTATGATGCGAGACGAGCTCCGATCCGGCTGACGTGTTTGAAACGAGCCTTTTGAGCGCTTTTTTGCAGGACCTAGATGCCTTGTTAAAAACTTGTTTCTTAGATCGCGTGTCCGGAGCTTTGGGCAGCAGCCCAGGCAACATAAGCTGACTGCTTGACAGCTTCAGCTTTTGAGCAATCAGCGCCAAACCAGGGCTGTGACCTATGGCCAGAGGGTCGATCAGAAAATGGGATATAATATTTCATCGCTTGACTGATGACCTCGGCAATAGTGGACGCGCAGCTCGACGGGTCGCCAGAAGAGAAGCACACTGGCAGCCAAGGATATGATGACAGGAAGTGTCGGGCCAGACAGTGATCAGAACTACCAAGAGGTGCTGCAACAGACACTTGGTAACGGTCTGGTTCAGTCGTCAGCATAAGGTCCAAACAATTAGCCGTGTGGTTCTCAACGTCAGGTATCCGTCAGGTCAGGAGTAGCTTGGTCAACTAGTTGGGAAAGGTTTAGAGACAAGGCGAGCTTGTAAGCCTCTCTACCAGCATGATCCGTTTTCTGGTATGGGAACAGCCACTGTTCGTGGTGAGCGTTAAAGTCCCCCAGAAATACGATTTGCGCGGACGGATACCTACCTTGCGCCACATCGGCAGCCTCACTCAGGTGTTCGAATAGCCGAGAAGTCTCCCGATCACCATTGTGCGATCTGTAGACACCTACATAAACAATTGTTTCGATACCGGTGTCTACAAGCACCCAAATACAAGAAGAAGAGGGATCTTCCAAGTTCCGGAGACGCTTGTAGCAGATGTCATCGCGTACATTGAAACAAACTCCTGCTTTTGATCGAAAGGTGTGCTCCAGTATATAGCTTGGTTAAGATATGATATATAGGCAGGGGGTGTAATTTGAGTCTCGGTGAGAAAGAGCAGATGCGGCTTTGCAGTCTCAAGGTGGTGGTGGACTGGATTGAGATTAGAGTGCAAACCTCGGATATTAGTGAGGTGCACTTTTAATGAGAGGCTGTGCATCCGCTGTTTAAATCTCATCTTCTTATTTTTACTCTTCATTTCTAGTTAATTCAAGGCAAGGAGTAGCAGTTATGCGAGGCAAATACCGGCAGTTACCCAACGAGAACTACAATGCCGCCGCGCGGAGAGGAAACCTAGCTCGGAGACCGCGGGGACGCCCGGACCCCCCCAAAGAACCGCCTGTCGAGGCCTCTCGTCCGGTAGCCAACCGGCCCGACAGGTGCGATTCCGGGATTATGCGCGCGATGGCGGAGCAGCCTTTCACGGATGGCTAATCCGCAATTGGGCTCCCAACTATCGGCGGACGGCCAGCGAAAAACCGTTGCTCCGGATCCCGCTGCTCTCCAGAACTAGGCACCGCGCGCGGCAACACTGCAAGTCTGTGTACAGTACACCGGCAGGTGCAACTGCATAGACCCACTCCCTGTTGGCTACTCAGAGTCCACAGGATGGAACACGCGAACGCTTGGCATCCCGACTTAACTCTGAGGGTGGTGACCAGCCACGGCCGAAGCCTACCACCGGAAAGAGTGTCGCTCTTTAGCACCACCCGGGGGTCACGTGTAGGGTCTCGAGGGTAAAGCCTACGGACGCGAGCGACATTTAACCCCCAAAACTTTTATTACGGTAAAGCCATATATGCACGCTTAAATGTGAAAATTTAATAGCTTTTAATGTATTATGGCATTTAAGCGTATATACGACATATACGTAGTTACCAGACCGCTGGATGTGGAATATAAAAAATGACTCGGAAAGTATATTTTGTTAGAAAATAAACTACAGTAACTAATGGGATTTTAAATTGATAACACATACATATTTTGGAGAAACATTGTTTACATAAAAATCAATCTATTGTTAGTGTAATTTTTATGTAATGTCTTTCAATCTTAGGATTATTATTACTGAAACTAATCCACATTACATCACATGCGGTCTTTGAGGCTGTCTTATTTTGTATAATTGTATAATTTTGTAGACAATACATGCATTTCAGGATACGCTCTAAAGAAGACTTCGTTGCAGGATACGGGTACTTTCTATAAGCTACATTCTACAACGTCAAAGAATATTGACTCAAGCTATGATGGATATGTTACTTTCAAATCGTACTTTCCAACTTAATTATGCACGACATATGCCAATAATAGTATTCATTCTTATATCGAGCATTTAGGTTGTGAGCATATTATTACAGAAGTAATAATAGTATCTTGCATTGTCGTAGTAGCTGCTGGTAGTGATGTTAGCTGAAATTCACTCAACGGTTTATTGTATTAATGTGAGTATAGTGGTATTAATGTGACATGCTGCTAAGTATTTATTTAGAGTGGAGCATGTGTGATATTTAAACGCACCGAAAATAGTATTATATAAACATTATTTAAATGTTAACATAAGACTGTATATATATCGTAATAAATATTTTGGTCAACGTATTCGCTATCGAATTTTAAGTTTGAATTTTAAGGTGTAAGTTTGATATAAAGATATTTTCACAGTACCTATAGTAATAAAACACAGGTGACGGAATATCTATTTTACAGTAAAAAAAATCCTCCGCACGACCGCAGCAGAAGATCGCAGGTGGCGCTTCTAGACGTGTCGAAGTTTGTAATTTTGAAATGAAATAATGTTATTGATAAATAACTTATAAAAGCACACGTTTTATTCTTAATATAAAGATTAAATTTGATTTTGATTTGATGAGAGATTTTTTGAAACATTTTTGCATTTTGCGACCGCCATGTCGCATATTGCAACTAAACGTTACATATCGGTTCTCCCTGTCCAACCAACAAATAAAGCTTTGTAACTTTACAGATTTAACAGACATTAAAACAACACTTCAGTGTCTTCTCCGACTAATAGAAACAAGATTGTCTAAGTCAAAACATGGTCCAGATATTTAAATTTATTAACAGTTCTTAATATAGATTCAATAATATAGTAACAAGCAATATTGCAGTAAAAACTGACAGCGAGTTTGACCTCGAATTGTGGGTTATCAAGAATTTCCGAATAGTTTTGGCTTAGCGATAACTGCTTTTTCTCGTTAAGCCAACATTCTCAGGCATCCTATAATTGTGAATGTAGTTCCTCATCGGAAGAATTATTATCCTTTCTAGTAAAAACTTACGAGTGTAACGATTTAAATTATTTACGTTTCGAAAAAACATCCAATTAAAGTTGATTGGCATTATTGTTCATTTAAAATTTAGTTTCCAGTCACCGCTCGAAACTCTTTTTTGGCTAACTGTAGTATACATTTTAACGTTCTGAAAGGTTATGGCAGGTTAGGCACCCGCTGTGTGCTTGCTTATTTGACGTCTTAGAAAATTTATGTTAATCAGCATTTTTGAAGCGAACTACGGGTTTGACTGTCCTTCCTGATCTTGTAACAAACGTGCTTTTTTCTTCACTTGGAGGCACGTTTCTTAACTTCGTTGTTGATGAGAAAATTCTTGTTTTAATCTCAGTCTGGCGTAGTCCTTGGCTCGTTATATGATAACCTAAGAAATTTATTTCGCTCTTGAGGAATTTACATTTTTCAAGATTAGGAGTTATTCTATTCTCCTGTAACTGTTGATAATCTCAACATGGTCCCCATTCACTATTCTTTTTCTTGACCATGTTTAAGGTTAGCTCATGGGCTAATTGATGAGCGGCGATTAATGCCTAGCTCAATCATACTTTGAAATTCTCTTCTGGAGGTAATGGTCAATTTAATCAGGGTTGCAGGTGTTGTCAGCTCAGTTACCCTGTCAATAAGTTTTCGAAATAGCGGTATTTCGACTAATTAGCATATTCTCCAAAAAATCTGCTCCAATAATTAGTTGCGTCATATCGGCGATGACGAAATTCTATATAAAATACCTTCGTAGTCTCAAGTTTCTTATAAATATTTGCTCCCGTGTCAATCAAAAATCTCTTACCACTTTTTCAGTCGGTAGTGAGGCGTTTGGACGGGTGAATAGCACGGATATTTGTCATACTCGTAGTGTGCGTTTCATTTAGTTTCCCTTGAGTTAAATATTTATTTCCAATCCCATGGCTTCATAATACTTTTTCTTGTCTAGTTTCCGTATTTATCTTGATAGAATTATAGAAACAGTAGTGTTTTCTTTCCCCATTGCTTGCTCTTGAACTTGACTTCGATAGGAAGTGCTGATGATTATAATGAAGTTGAATGATGTGTCGATAGTCTCTGCGATTGCGCTGAATTGCACTTAGTTCTAATTGCATTTTGCTAACTGTGCTAATATGCATGTAGTTGCGCCTTGGTTGGTTTTGTTTATATTTTCGTTTACAGTTGATACCTTGGTAATGTATGTTTTGAATTGTTGTAGTTTTGTCAGCGATCTGGCTTATCTTGTCGATATCCATGTTTTAGTGACAGATAAAACTGTGGTAACTGATGGTGATAAAAAAGGTTCGTCACCAATTTTTCCTTTTTCAAAAACTTGCATCTTACGTAAACGTTGTGATGACTTTTGATCGTGGAGGCAAGTGGTGGTGGTGGAGGTCACTAACTTATAGTTCTTCCTTAAGTCAATTGTAGAGTCCTTCCTGTTATCAATTGTACAGTGAGAGCCGTATTGTAGTTGAGAGTCCGCTTTGCCATAGTTTTGTTTCCCTCGGGTCCGTTGTTAAAGAGTTGGGTTACCATTTTGCCATGTCTTCTGTTCGTCGGTTTTTGTTGTTCACGTTTTTTATCATGTCTTCTGTTTGTCGGGTCCATTGTTCCAGTCGGGGTCTGAAATGTCTTCTGTGCGTCGAGTCCTCTGGTCGGGTTTGCCATATCTTCTGTGCGGGGTCCTTGTATTCCGAGTCACCAATTTGCCATTGTTTTCTTCGTGTTGCGTTTGTCGGGGTCACCAATTTGCCAGTGTTTAGGCAATGGACATAATGAGACTCAAGTTATAGTCTGATATCGTCTATTATGGTCTCCATTATTAATAACTCACTTATTTAACTAAAACTAAGGCTTATATACTAATATGGTACGTGCGTATTTCTAGCTTACTCAGCACCTTTGAGATGATTATCTCAAGGAATGTTTAACCTCAATACGTGCACGTCTCATGACCGGCACATCCATCATAGTACTGCTTGTTTACAATTATTTATCTTTTCTATTACGTTACGTACGAACGTATTAAATCAAATTCCGTACAAATAGGAATAGGAGATTGACTGTTACTTATATCTTCATGTACTATACTATTTATTGGCTAATGCTTAACTGGCTGTATATTAGAAAAAACTTATTGCTAAAAAAGTTAATCTTTAGTTATGATTATATTAGATTGTCTTTTTATACTTTTTATTATCTGTGTCAATTCATAGGAGCACATGCAAACGGACAGAAATTTTGTGATACACAAAAGGTTACTAACTAAACCTTTTAATATATTTGTAAATATTGTTTGTTTTTTATTGCTTTGGTAATCTTTAAAGTAAAAAATAAAAATCTTTCAAGATTTTTATTTATACTGAAACAATGAATGAATGAACTGATTGAAAATTAAGATAGCGATTTCGAGAAAACTTGGAGATAGTTTTTACTACTGAGCATATTTCGAAGGTTATTGGGCGATGTGATACCCTTAAGATTTTGGTAGGTCGGTTGTTATAGTTGCCAGATAGCCTACAATGTCAATGTTACAAAAATCCGTTACTGCTTTATTTCTCAAAAAAAGACATTCATTATTGCCTTCGTAGGAGATACACAATGTATGAGTAGCGAAGCATTATAGGTTAATGACGTCAGCAAATGAACCGAGCCTATTCTTTTAATCTAACAAGGATGACAACGATATTTATATCAAATTCGTGTGCTCAGAATACAGAGGCTGGCTAAAAGTGATCCCATGCTGTGAACGATTATTGCATTTATAATAGGATGGTATATAACATTTAATAAATATTTTATTATAAGTTTTATTAACTGATTTATTGACTGGTAGATTACAAATAAACCTGTATATTACATGCCGTAGTAAAATCCATCTTTATGCGTGTTAAAATGACTGCTAATTTAAGTTATATTTATTTTTAGAAAGTATTTGATACATGTATGTTAAAGTATTAATGCAAAAACTTGATGACGGTGGCTCTCACAATTTTGTAGCGTTAAATAAACAATTTTATATTTGTAATGTACTAATTTTGTATCAGATACTCGTTGCTTCATCAGTCTTATGTAATTATTTTTTTTACTGTAAACCTTAGTTTGTAATTGATAGTGTTGTAAAATAAATGAAATATATATCAGACTTAGTTGCATTATTTATTACATACGTTTTAGCGGTCCCACCACAATTAGTGGGAACTCAAATAACGCTCTTAAGTCCCTAATTAGAAGAATCATAAAAGAAACCAATCAATTAAAATTGATTGGTTTCTTAAAATGGAATAATAAAATAAAGCTTATTGTGCTAGAAAATACGTTCAAAATAATGAAACATTAAGGAGCGTATAACCTTAAAAAATAAAGTGTAGTTACTTTGGAACAAAAGTAAATTTATTAATTAATTTTCGATAAATAGAAAATCATTACCAGACACAGAGGGGTTCGTTCATTATTCTCGCTGTGTGCATGAACTAAGGTGAATCTAGAGGTTCAAATTTATATCGGCAAATAATGACATGTAATGGAACAAACCGATAGTGGCAGTATGGGTATAGGAAGAAAGAAAAACATTTTTTATTAATATGAGGCTTAAAATGATAATAAGTAAAATTGAAAATATACTCTCTATTAATTTTGGTATATAATTAATATTCAACATGTGCAATTTCGCATCAAGGAACAAACTGGACGAAAACACTGTATACTTTTCAAAGTGGAAAAGTTGGTGTGGACACTTTATTTCCATCTTTATTATGCATCTCTTATTAATTGATTAATCATTTCTTTGGTCGGCTCCAGTGTGAAATGTTTCTAGATCCCGAGTGTTTGAGGACGATTAATAACTTTTGTTGATTGTAATTTTATGTATATATATATGAAGCCATCAGAAGTGTAGATTCTGCCGATGAAATATTAGCGTTAATTAAACAACTATTTACTCACATACTGAACAAACAACTTTCTTATCCAATCGATAAGCTCAGACCCTTCAGTACGAGGACCGAGGATTACTACACCGCAATTCGTAGTCCGAAAGTTACGTATAGATTTTAGTTAGTGGGATTGGAATGTTTATCGTATTTTTTGTGATGCAATTACATATTTACGGCTGACACTTTCCTTTATTGTGCCACGTGGCATTCTGCTAAATTTAACATATAGTTGTGTGTGCATACGTTAGCATTTTTTTTATTATTGTGACATTCTTTATAAATCAAGTTTAAACTTAATTTTATAGACACACGTATTAATTTTGCATCTTTCTGACAAAATAAAGAAGTACCGATTTTTTATCTAATTCCTCAAGATCTGCAGCAACCTTAAAGGTTAACTGTTCAACTAAGCTAGAGTTACTAATAATATTAGCAACTATAAAGGATAGATATTTCTTTTTCCTACTGGATCTAACGTTACCTGTGACAGCATTGCGAAGGTTTTACGTTTCTATTTTAAGGTGCATAATTCCTCCAATCACAAGGGGGCATAACTGTATCTGTTTCGGTATAGTATTACTATACCGAAAGGAATAATCAGTTCAAGACTATCATTCTGTGCACGGGCCTCTATGACCGCGGTTCAAGTTATCCGCGCCCCTATTACTAAATTTATATTATTATTACCGTTAAAGAACGCTTTAAACTGACGATTCCTCTTGATCTATTGTTAACGGCAAAATTGAACGGTCTGTTCCGCCCCGTTGTCTATAAACCGCTTAATTGGTTGATTTAACTTTTGGTTTTTGTGACATCTACGGAAGAGGTCTGCTTCATACTATGCAGAGAAATCTGAAGGAATATTTTTATTAATATTGACTGACTGGAAAGGTTTAAAAGAGATATATCTGGTATAATGTTAAAACATTTATTTACAATAGACTCGTAAAATTTTGTAAGTAGCTTAACACAAAACTCCTTATATTTTTTATAAATTGTGTAGAAAGTGCTGATGCTGAAAACTTTAACAACAATCTTCTATAGGCGATGAATACAATTCAAAAGGCACATTTTTGTCATAATATTATTCACAATAATTTATATAAAATGAAATTTCTTTGGAATTTAAAAGGAGTATTTTGTTCGAATCGTAAGAGACACTGGACTGATTAACATTATGAAGTTTAGTTATTTTTATTTGTTATTAGAAACTTATAAACTGACAAGTCTTCTTTTTTCGAACAAGACCAACATGTTTTACCACAATAATTACATCTTCAGATAATAATTTATATAGATTATATTAAACTATATTACAATAACAGTTACCCTTATACCACAGATATATAATATTTAAAATGGTTTGATTAACAATAAATAATAGTGTACAAAGATAAATTTTAAAATACAACTTGTACGTGCCATTACTGAGCTTTTTTTTAGATTAATAAAGCAACTGATTAGGGCAAAATTAGAACTAAGTAACACCTTCCTCATATTATTATGATATGTTAACATATTTCAATACCAAATGCTATCCACCACTACCCCTCTGTTCTAAGCTTCTTTGTAATTATAGTACAATCGAACATCATGTAGTAGTGTACTGGACACTAGCGGATTGCAGAAGTTCTTACTTCATAAATAGTAGACAACTTTTCAATCTTAAGCTAAAACCTCATTATAAACCTTGCAAAAATCATTTCTTGGCTATTTATTTATGTTATAGTACATAAAATATTTTCTTTCCATATAAAACATTCGCTTAATATTAATTTGTATAATTTAAGGTAAATTCTTTTAAGGTAAATTCTTTAAAGGTACACATATATAAAGATCAAAAATACATTATTAAAAAAATATTGCAACGACACGTATTGACTTATTTGAATGTTAAAATAGAAACTGGAACTAGATTATTATTTTATTCGACCTAACCAAGCATCAAATCCAAAAAAAAAAAACTATGATAAAAAAGAGTATGTGATAATTTATTAAATAAATTAGCTAGTTTCATTAAACATAACTTTGTTCTCTTGTATGTTTAGATATCCAAGAAAAATAAGGATTAGGAAAGGGTAAGGTTTGATCATTTTCTTACTTTCCTTGTGAATTAACCTTGTCCTATTTTTATATATTGCAAAGTGATAAAGTGCGATGCTGTACATTTATAAGTAGAAAGCAATAACTGTTAACGTATAAAAAATAGCGTATTACATAAAGCAGCCTTTAAAAATGGTTGCCGTTATGCTTTACTAGCAGTGGTATTCGAACATCAGGGAATGCTCGCAATGAAATGCCGCAGGCACCCAAGATTATTTTCTGTCGCCAAATCTTATAACAAAAATTATAAATGGTGAATGTTGTTGATTGGATTTTACTAGGAAATAAATAAGCCATTTAGTGGAATCGCTCAGATATCACTATTAAAGATTTCTTTCACATATTAATGAAATTAACTTGGCGACGAAATGCATTATTAGGCGAATCTAGGATTGTATTCTACAATAAAATCAAACTCAAATCTACATAAACTAAATATCACGTAAAATTGATTATTAAAGCCTTTTATCCAAACAAAAGAAATTAAAAGATTTTGAAACATGATTATTATATTGATTACTATAATATTATTTGAATACAAATATAAAAGTCGAAATTGTTGATTCATGAACACATTTATATATACCTCGAGTCGTTCTTAGCCTAAAAAATTAAGATAATATATACTAAAGAATGAAAACAATAACAAAAAATAATTAACTTAAAAGCAAAAGAGCCCGCTTCACCACTTGCTAGAAACGTAAATATAATAGCTGACAGTCTAGGTAATCAGTTGAACTGGTTTTGTTGAATCATCTTTATATGATTTTGTTGTAAATTGTGTCGAACAATTATCCTATCAGTAGACTACGGAATTAAAAATACTGTTACATAATATACACTTAAATGAAAAGTAAGTAAGCACCTGTTTAGAATAATCTAATAGTACAGATGAGACAGATATGGAATATAAGTGTGCTGTTGACTATTAGGCACTAATGATTAATGGAAAGAAATGGTATAAATAAATAATACAACTAAAAAGCCTTCACTAAAATTGAATGGAACTTACTCGGCAGCGATAATTTTTTAATAAATATCTTAAACTAAAAAGTTCTTACATTGATTCAGGTTACCTGTATAGTCTATTTATTGACGAATATTTAGTGATGAAACGAGCGATAAAACAATAAAACTCACAAACCTAAGTTATTTTCTACTTTGGACACCATTTTTGAGCTTCTTGTATTCAACGAAGAGGTCTTGTACATCCTTCAAAGAGCGCTCGATTTCCTTCACAAAGTTAGTTGAGCTCTGGAATTAAGAAATATGTAAATTGTATTATAGTAACATACAAGATTATTTATGTGTTTAGACTGCAGTGAGAGACTGTGATATTAATAGAAAGCATATAATTACTTCTTTATTTTTAAGTTACTACATTCATATTTATTTTTAGTATTGTTTTTTCTTAACTGTGATGGAAGATCTCTTGGCAATAAGTTGTTAAATTACAGCCCTGGCGTTAAATATGTCTATGGTATAAATATAAGTGGGATGGTCAGAGGGCTCAGAAGCGTCAAGTACTGCCAAGAAGATTTTCATACTTGTCTTTCCATATGCTTTCTTCGTGACTTTCATTCTTTGATAAAGATGTTAATTAATGTTAAAGCTTATAAAAATGTAAACCCATTTCTAGTTCTATTTCATTTTATAAGGTCCATGTTTGTAAACATAATTATAGAAAACATACATTTCCTACATTAATTCATTTTTAATCAACGTGGACCATGTCTGGCAGTGTTTTATTATTTATGTTTAGTTGTTAATTTTACTTTAGTTAATAAACCAATTTTCGTTGCTGTTCAAACTGTATTAACATAATTACTCCTCTTAATATAAGTCACCATTTTTTTGGGACATCACATTACTGTTTCAACTGTAGCATATGTTATTGATAGTATGTAGTTAATTAAAAATAAATAATGAAACGATAAAAACAAAAATATCATAAAATCAAACGTCGAGTTGAACATCATCTTATGTCCTCTCGATCAATTATGTCGTTTGTTCCATTTTGTTCGAGATCTGCGGGCAAAATAAATCCATTGCACTGTGGGACACCCATAGGTCAATCAGGAAATCCTATTTTGTAGTTTTACAAATTTTTCCTTGTCATTACATTGGATAGTTGCTATACCTCCTGAAAACTATAAAAAGGTCGGTAATTAGAGTGCGCTTTCATTACCAATTGTGCATTCAAAGTGAGCGCATCGCAATACGTAAACGTCAGTTATCAGTGAGTCATTAAAAAGCGTCACGTTATTTGTTATCATTTGTGACCTGCGAGTGCTGTGGGTGTTTTTCTGTAATGGATATCCAAGAACAGGGTATGTAGTAATAATTATTACTTTTTTGTATGTATATTAGTGGATATTTTCTTTATTATGCTTTTGCTACGAGGCGACGTTTCTCGAAGTATTATTTTAAAATTTCTAAAGTTTGATATGTTCCCACGCGCTCCAACCATTATAATCTTTAGACTTTTTAATACTTGGAAAATTTAAAATTGTCTGCCCCTATGGCGATGACAAGGCTGCTACGGTTGATAGATTTTTTCCTAGCATTTTCAACGAAATTAGTTTCTTTAGTTTTAGTGCTTTGTTTAGATTTTATGACTGAATTTCAACAGATTCTTTTTTGTTTTAGGTAATTTGTACATAAGGCTGCTACGGTTGATAGATTTTTTCCTAGCATTTTCAACGAAATTAGTTTCTTTAGTTTTAGTGCTTTGTTTAGATTTTATGACTGAATTTCAACAGATTCTTTTTTGTTTTAGGTAATTAGTACATATATATGCTCGTTTTCGAGAATGAATATTCTAGAAATATGGCTAACTGTCAATACAGGAAATGACACTGAAAAGTGTTGTCAAGTTCTACAAACTTTGCTGGCTTCTCTGAACGATGCTGAAAACATTGTCATTCATAATTTAGAGAATATTGTCAATAATTTATATAAATCTATTGCTCGATACTGGAAAAAATGTAATGGGGATAAAACCAAGCTTTTAAGTAAGAATTCCGACTGGTTTAATGTTATTGAAAAAATTTAACTTTTTAAAAACAATGAGCAATATACACCGTCTGAAAATCAATCTTTATGTCATTCGCGTGGTCGTCCTCGAAAACCTTTACGCAATGTATTAAAAGAACTAAACGTCGGAGAGTAGCTGATTTATCGGTCTGATGATTCTACTGTGAGTGCATTGCTTGATGTTTCTAACTCTTCATTCAATTCATGTGTATCTCGACCTCTTTCACTAGATATTGCCGTCCTATTCGATTTCAATTTTTGAAAGAAACTACAGCAGTATCTGTGCAAGAGGAAGCTTATTTTATGGATAAAATTGAAAGTTTGCAACCTACTGTTATTCAGATAGACAATCGTGAATTAGTCGTTCCTCATAACTTGCAGCTTTCAATGGTAGATGGTAAGACTTGTAGTGCTCTAAGTGAAACATCTACAAGTAGATGTTATATATATAATGCCTACCCCTAAAAAGATAAATAAATATAACAATAATGTAATAGAGAATAGATACCAATTCGGATTATCTCCACTACATTCTTGGATACGTTTCTTCGAATATTTTTTATGTTATTTTTTTCATTAAGTATATATTATAATTATATAACTTTTTTTTATGTTATTTTTTTCATTAAGTATATATATTTTTCTCATTTTTATATTTCTATATTACTTTCACAACTAAAAACAACCAAAATAGTACAATATATTAATAATAATAGGTCTTTAACTATTTATGACCGCCCTTGTATGAAGCGTGTCCCACTGTGCGTTGGATCAATCTGTAGAACTATGCGAGCCGACCAAAAGCACAACAAACGATCCACCCGTCTTCACTTGCACATCAGGCGCGGTGAAGGCAAGTGCCCACTGATAAAATCATAACAAGTCAGTAATACCACCAGTTCAAATCTATAATGGCTTCTTCTCCTAAAATAATAGTGACGCAATATCGAGTCAAAAGAACATGCTACTAGTTGTACTACTCCTGAATAGTACTACTGATACTGAACTCTAAGCTTAGCCCTATCTTAAAAAAAAGAAATTTTAATTACTGTTATGAATTTATGTTAGGAGTTTGTTATAACTTACTTTCACTTTAAAGTCCACTGACAGCTGAACAAAAAAAAAACTAATTTAATTTACACTGTGTAATTATAAAAAACAAATATTATCAACTGGTGAACCATTGGTTGAACTGGAGACGTAAAATGACAGGCAGTGTCCTGAACGATTTGTTACGTATGGTTGACCAAGATACATTGTCAGCAGATACAATATAAAATAACAAACACAGGAAAAATCGTCTTTATAAAAGGTTAGAAACAAGGTCACTGATTATGATCACGGACCTCAATCTAGATTGTTCGTAATAGCTGCCTGTGAGATTCTTTTGAATACTTACGGTGACTGGGCAGCTCTTCTTGCTAGATACGTGGAAGAACAGCGTGTCCTCGCCCACTATAATGTAAGAGACGCCGTAGCCGTCATCGGCCACGGGCCCGAAGCCGCCGCCGGCGCTGATGCAGTTGGGGTGCTTCTTCAGGTCTAACGCACTCGTTTGGCCTTTAGTAAAAAACAAAGAATATATATTTTAGGACCCGTATTATTTACCCCGCCATGTGCCCCGTATGGGCCCAGAGAACTCGGGGGGGTTTTAGTGGGTAGGCCGGTCCTCTATGACCGGAGAGCCCCACACACGGCCGCGCCTTGCCAGCGCGGTGACATGGTGCACAAGGTCATATATCCCACCCTCAAAAAAAAAAGGACCCGTTTTATTTAAAACTGAATTGACTGACTTTCTGGTGTGCATATAGGTTAGAGCAGGATGTACAGTGCGAGAATAAAATTTGGCATAAACATTATGTATAAGCTCGTACACAGTCTGACGCTGTATATGTATACTGACCGTGTGGCGTCTGGCTAGTGGAGAGTCGCCACGGTTCATTGAACACCTCCTGTAGGAACGGCGACTCTAGCTCCAGGTACTTGGAGACGACGTACAAGCAGAACAAGTGTCGGTCGATGCCGCGGCCGGACATTGCGTCCTGGTAGCCCAGCTGGTGCCGTTGACTCGCTTGCATGAACAGCCGCATGCGCTCCTCGACCTACGCAGATATTACCCAACTGTACACATATTGCTAAGTTACGTAAGTTTTTTTTTTGTTAAGGGTTTATTGGCAATGAAAACAGAGTCCTTAAGCCTATCTTATTTTAATTATAAAAACGAATTATAAAGCTATATTTTTCCTATTGTACTAATTATTGAAAATTGAAAACCGGCGTAAAATAGCACTTGCGCTGTGTTTCGCCGAGTGAGTGAGGGTACCGGAGGCCTACCCCCCCTTCCCCCTTTATTCCCTTTTAAAAGGCCGGCAACGCATCTGTGACCCCTCTGGTGTCGCGGGTGTCCATGGGTAACGGTTATTGCTTACCATCAGGTGATCCGTTTGCTCGTTTGCTGCCCTATTCTATAAAAAAAAAATTACAAAATTATAAACTGGCTTAAAATATGAAGGATTACATAAAATTTTACTTAATTCTCTAGGAACTTCTTGATCACTATCACTATTATTTTTCTTTTCGCAAATGTCTTGTAATTCCGAAGCAAAAACTAAACGTTGAACGTAAAATTTCTGACATTTCATAAAAATGTGTTCCAGGTCGCATACTTCTTCTGTACAAAAGTCGCAGTGTTCTTCATCTTTTATCTGCAATCTAGTTAAGTGGGATGGTGTTCTGCAATGGCCAAACCTCAATCTGTTGATTGTATGATAAAATTTCTACATTTTGCAATATTTCTTTTATGGTACCACGGTCTTTGCGGCAGGGTGATCTGAATAGCATTGCCCTTGCATACCATTGCATACCATTTCCCTTTCTCTTCAGATATTTTGGTCCAGTATGAATACCTAAAGCAGTAATATCTTCATTCATCTGTTGATAAAGGTCAGTGAATGGAACTTTAACTGCTTCAGATTGATGCTCATCTATTGTTCCTCTAGCTGCTTTATCTGCCAATTCATTGCCAGTTATACCACAATGTGATGGTACCCATTTGAATTGTATTCTATTGCCTCTGTTCACTAATTGAAGTATTTAAAAAATCGCAGATTACACACTTTAAAAAAGCTATGGGTTGTTCTACTACTACTATATGAATACTAATTTATATTAATCTTTATTCTCGATAAAGGAACTGTGAGTATGAGTTCCATTTGTGTTTGTACTTAATACAGAAACTAATTATTTTATATTAAAGCTATATAGTATATAGTTACAGTTATTGTTACTATATATGCATGAAATATAAGATATCGATAAAAATGACGAATAACTTTATTCGCCAGGCCAATAACTAATTTCAAACAATATATTAATTTCGTCTCAAGTGTAGTCTTGATCAAACTGACGTAAACAAAAATTAAATCGATTGAGATTAGTTTTTGACGTGATACTATTCTGAATTGTGATAAATAATTACTCAGCTGAACGACAATTAAGGAATCTAGTTTCGAGCAACGTTTAAAAATTAAACTTCGTATACCTACATCGTAACTAGTTCGTATAACTACATCGTAACTAGTCAAACATTCTATAATACAGGTTATGTTCTCGTTCCGATCGTGCCAGCTCACTGTTCAGTAAAGAAAGCGGAAAGAATAAACAAATCTCCTTTGAAGAAACCGTTATATTAAAATATTGTTTTAATACTGTAATCTGATTATAGATTCTTTACTGAGAACATTCTGTGATACGGATCTTATTTCGGCCGTGTCTGTTCTCTCACACTCACTAGTTTGTAAGCCTAGACAATATACACGCAAGTCGCCCTCATTCTTATTATATAATTATAATCGTCTAAGCGTTTTTATGGAAAGACGCTAGAAGAATTGGTGCTACTGATACAATCACTATTTCTATCCTAATAGTAGGAATATTAAAAAATAGTCTATCTTTGACTATAATAAATACTATTCTGAGAACCACTTCAAATATGAATACTTTACTACTATATAGTTCTCTCATAACCAACGAAATTACATGATTCTACATAACTTACTAAGACAACGTAATTAAAACTGTGGACATAAGAATTACATAAATCTAAAGGTAATCATATCTATTATTACAATTAATTGTCAATGTACTTATAAAGCGAGACTTCATAATTGTGGTTCTGGGAGGGTTCTTAAGCGTTTGTTTTATTTCTTCGGTGCTTTTATTCTTCCAATTCATTAAGATTCTTCTCCCTGCATAATATATGGGTTACGTTTTATTAATTCAAACGTTTTAGAAGTGTACAATAAAAATTTTGATGGAAAAGTAAAATAAATTATAAAACTAAAAATAAATACATTTATTTATACACACAGTGACGGTAAAATAAGCTGAAAAGCCTGGCATAATCAGGCGGGGTTCAAAAGCCTGAAAGAATTTTAAAGGGGTATGCCGAGATCCGCTTAGAATAAAAAGTATTCGACATACTATATTATTATATTGTTAATTAAAAAAATATTATTTTTAATAAAATATTATATTTATCGATTTAGTTCGTTATGCGGAGAAAAGGTGTTCAGCTTTGACGAAAAAAAAATTAACTTAACTGTGATATATGTACTGTGTATTTGTACTATGCGTATAAGTTCGGTGATCAGTGTGTCAGTGGTGTCAAAGAAAGAAGCACAAACCAAATTAATGTATTTGGAATCATTTTTAACGTAATTGTTAATATTATTAATTTCGATTCCAATACCGTTAGTATAACACGAAGTTAAAAAAGACAACATCAAAATTCTAATAGTAATGACCGCGATCATCTTTGTTGGACAAAGACGTCTTGAATTTTCTAACCTCTCTTTAGACTTGTTATTGTTTTTTGATTTATGATTTTAAGTTTTATGATTACTTGGCTGTTAAAATCTATAATTTGATTAATAATAAACTTTCATCAAATCAATACACCAGTAATTACAGGTATAAAAATATTGTTCCAAATTCTTACAAAAATAGTGTTAAGGAATTCCTAAAACCTAGCTAAATATATATATATATATATATATATATATATATTATAATATTAAAAAATATTATATCTATTATATTTAGCTGTAATTATATTTTTCAGAATATTTGTGGCCATACAATAGGGAAGGTACGGAATCGGGAAACACTCAAATTGTATAATTGTTTTATGGAAATAAACTTATTTTCTCATATCATTATGGAGAATAATACAAACATTTTCAAGCTAGTGTGTTTGAGAAAGTTTGCGTTAAACCGCTTGCAATACAAAGGAACCATACCGAAGCATTGGGGTCGACCATGGCCTTCACCCAGGCCGAGCTCTCGATGGTGCAGGGGCGCACCGTCTCCGTGCGCCCTTCGCGGAACATTCTGGTCATGGACGCTTCGTATGTGAGGCAGAAGCGACCAGCGTCGCGGTAATACGACAGCTGCAGGATTAGCTGGATGTACGCGTCCGGCGAAACGCGGCAGCTCTTCATGAAACCTGGCGAACACGATCATATAATTAACAAACAATAGGCTTGTTGCCTAAATTTCAGTAGTTATAACTCCGTTTGTTTAGGTAATTAACTAAAGGTAAACAATAAAAATGGCGGCGTTCAGGGATTTTCAACCTTTTATTACAATGTTTATTTGTATATTGAGGTGTATAAAAACTACATTGCATTACAAATTATGTATTACGTAACAACATAATTGTAATCAAAAGTAATAACTACTACATTCATTTTATTAGTCTGAGTCAGACTCAAAGTCAGATGAACTTTCACCAACACTAATTATAAAGCGATCACTGATTGATCCTATCTAAAGTGAACATCTTTTGTTCTTCTTTAATTACGTGATCCTCACAGCGATCCTTACAGTTAAACGTGTTGCCGCTCTATCGTGCAGGTTTACTTTTTAATTTAGTAGGGTTATTATATGAGTATAACTATGAATTTACAAGAAATGTTTTGAACACCAGTCTTTTTAGGTTCTTTACAGTAGTCACACCTTGCAATACTTGTGTGAAACTATTATAATCTAAGTTATTTATTATTTTTAAACTAAATAAATAATATTTACTGTTTAAAATTAAACGAGGTAGTTATATATAGAAAAATATAATAGTAATTATTATGTTTAAATGAACCAATAATTTGTTTTGGTTACATTTTATCTCGGAATAAAAAGTGGACCTATAAAAGAAACCTTTTTATGATTTGTTTACATTTAGTTAATTACCTAAACAAACGGAGTATAGATACTAATATACCTTGATGCCTATTCTATACAAAATAATTATTATTTTTGAAAAAAAATGCTTATTTATAAGAATAATTTTGCATTTAATTAAATATTTGACATTAGTCATCAAAAACGCTCATGACTGTCATGGCGTCTTGAATGACGTCACGCCGTGCAAAACACAGCTGTTTTAGTATCGGAATATTCGGTATTGTGAAGTTATTTTAATAAAAAATGGATTCATCGTATTACAAGTACTGCATAGTGCCCCAGTGTACAAGCACAAGTATAAAAACACCAAAAAAAATATTTATATACGTGCCAAACAATCAGCAGATACGTAAAAAGTGGCTGACACTCGCGAGAAGGTATGATGCCCATTCTTTTTCGCACTTCCACAAGACACTTGGGAATGACATTTTGACTTTGACGTTTCGCACGGCGTGACGTAACACTTTTTAATTGGTGTTTGCTGTCACGTGACTTATGGCTTATTTTGTGCAATTTTATTTTATATAAAATTTAAATAATCAAAAGTTATTATTTTATAAAACTTTGTTTTTTCATAATTAAATGATCATCTTAATAGTTATGCAACCTAATGCATCAGATTTGTTCATAGTGGATACAAGCCTATTATTCGGGAGCCTCTGGAATCTACAGTCAGAATTTTAATTCGATTCTAGATTTGACATTAGCTACTGTCATTTTGTGAAATAATGATACCACATATAATAGTGTAGTGATGAACACAAAAATCGATAAACAATCAGTGTGTGTGCCATAAGTGTGCCAATTAAAGACTAAATTATTGATTTTTATTTAAATAAATACATAATTATTCATAATAATTAATTAGTAATAGCTGCTCTATTTTATAAAAAGTTAATATTTCTGTTTTTATATTAAAAACAAAATTTATAATAAAAGAGCCTAGATAGTCTTCAGTATTAGCAACCCGTGCGCGCTCGTGCAGCTATCGCCATTTTGTTTATCGTGTCATTCGGCTTCATTCTCCCAGTCTGACTGCACGAATATCTTATTTCATTGCGAATCGATATTTTGTTAAAGTGTTGTTTTTTTTTTTTTTTTTTTTTAATTATACATTTGCTATTCCACAGACTCGTAGTCCATGCCCTTTATAATTCTTAATTAAATATTTTTTACAATTCTCTTAATTAACATGTACTCAATTTTATTTTATTTACGCAGCTAACAATATAAATACAATATACTCATTTAAACTTACGCTATACCTATATATTAACATACATATACACATGCATACTTAATAATGATTAAAAAAATAAAACAAAATACAAACATTAACTTTATATTAACTTAAATAAAACTAGAATTAGAGGTACGAAAATAATTGGCACCTAGATCGCTGCATTATTTTGGTCCTTGAACGACATTTGCCAATTGTAGTTTCTGATCTCTTCATCAGTTGCTAAGCATGACGGGGTTATGAGTCGTTTGATGGCGTCGTCTTCCTTTCGGTCCCCGCAATAATAGATGAAGGACTCCGTGTGTCTAGATATAGCCACTACAGCATGAGGGACACTATCGTGGACCGGGTTTTTCGGTTCTCTGCCCCTCAGCACAATTACTCTACGGTGCGTCAGCCCCTGAGCCTCATGTATCGTTAGCGTTAAAGTGTTGTTACGTTGTGTTTGTTGTTACGTTTATAGATTTTTGTGAACTTTGAGTGAATCTATTTGTTTTGGTTTTGCCAAAACAATAATTTCGCAACGTCACTATTTAGTACTTGTCATAACGTTGTAACACTGAAATTGTCAAATCTGGAATCGAATTAAAATTCTGACTTTAGCTCAAATTAAAAATCCAGCCATATATGGGATAAGTGGCAGTGGGCAGAACACATTACTATAGAGCGCGTGCTATTAATACCAAATTACAAGTATGCACAGCCGCGCCTTTTTGACAAGATATCGGAGTAATGATGGAACAAACGTATCTTTGTTGAGATTGGATCATTTGTATCCGGATCAGTACAAAGATTCGAATCTGTAAAGTGCTTCATTTGCATCAGTGACTTGAGATTGATTGATTTGAATGATTTGAGTCACTGATACAAATATTCTGTTATCTGTTATCTGACATATGATACAAATACACTGATATAAATATTGATATTGATTCATTTGTATCAGTGACTCTGAGTCAGTCGTGTAAGCGTCGCGTATCGATTGAAACCGAGATGCAATTGAGCGAATGATTCATTTGAAACGCTGTTAGAGATGAATCAGTGAATCACTTGGAAGAAACGACTTACTCAGTCGTTTGTATAAAGATTGACATATCTCTATATCGGAGGCGAAATATTTCGTACCGGGATGTAAAAGTTACGTTGGGGACCAATATAAAACGACAATACCTTTCTTTTCATAGGTAGTAATCAATTACAAATTTAACTAATTTGGTATTGGGCACGGTGTAGCTTGTCTTATATATAGTCTTAATATACAGCTGTAAGCTGCTAACTTCCTATTTTCGACCGACTGCGCAAGGCTAGGCGCCATTTTTATAAATGTTAACGGACGGATTTTTATAAATGTTAAGTGTTATTAATTAAGTTAAACCAGTACAACCACAAGATACATGACACAGCACCGCGGCGTAAAAAACATGTCCTGATAAGTCCATTTGAGTCGTTAGGAAAAACAGACAAGTACCGCGAACTCGAGTACTTAATTTAACTTGATTACAAATTTTGGAAAAAAAAAACAGTTGAGTACTATCGAAACTATATAAAACATTCGGCACATGTGAACGGTTTAATGTTAACTTGGGTTAAATATTACTCGTACGAAAAGAAATTCTTTAACAAAAAATGAAGTTAACTAAGGAATTAGCGATTCAATTAACGAAGACAATGAAATTCAATAAGACAATGAAACTTCACTCGTAATCAAGAGCCCGAACTCACCCTATTCCATCTGACTGTTTGTGCATTTTGCGCGTGTTAATCGACTGTATTCGGCAAGACATACCACGGGCAGATATCCAATATTTGGCTTTAGACTTAGTTGTATATTCGCTATCCGGCAATCCATTTATCCGTTTCATATCTTAATATATATATTTCTTGTGTGCGTGTGTATGTGACTGAACTCCTCCTAAACGACTGGACCAATTTTGATGAAATTTTTTGTGTGTATTCCAGGGGCTTGAGAATGGTTTAGATTCACAATACGGTCATATAGATATTGTTTTTCAGCTAAATTATTTATTTAAAAACATTTGAGACAACGTGAGACAACGTGACATTTGAGACATTTGACAGGACGTCTGTTGGGCCAGCTAGTCTCATATAAAAATTAATACAATTGGCAACTCAGGTTAAAACAACATAGTGTGGGCATCAAGTCTCACAACATTTATATTGATACTGACCTTTACCGTATTTGGTGTACATGAGAATCCTTAGGTCAACGTCGTTAAGTAGCTTCTCGGCAACGCTATAGGACAAATCGATGGCACCCAAAACCTCCTCCTTATCCAGTTCCCATTGCAACCTGATGGGGGACGGCGGGGGGGTTTCCACCACGCCTATTGTGTTCCCGTCCGCTTGGTATCTATACGCAGAATCAAAATACATTACGTGTTAACAGAATGAACAATTATACAGTTCAGATGGAAGATAACTCTTCGCCATACGAGGCAAATACTAGAATAAAGACGAATTGTATTACTGAGTTCAGTTTTGAAATATTTATTAGTCTTAGAAATTTAAATTTTCATTATACAGAGTGAATTTTAAGTGGGTGTGGATCAAAAATCTGAAACTACGTGAAATAGCGTAAAGCACTCAAAGGACTTTCGATCCTGGTTTTGATTAATACTAAAACTGCGTTATTGGATTTTTCATATTCCTAGCCAAGTATCCACCCTGTTGATTTTGACAAAAATAATATTAATATGTGATAAAATTACAAATATCCCACTATGGATGTATGTTCGTTATAATAACAATTGAAATGATCATTTCTATGATAACTGTGCATAAAAATGTTAAAAGCCACATACCCAATTTCTAGTTCCGACCAAATGACATATTCCCAAAGGTGACCCATGACTGGTGCGTCGGCCCTGTAATAGGACATTATCTATAAATTAAGCCGACTTACTAACACCGCTATCTACCACTTCACTAACCAGGATAGATTTGTGTGTGTTCCTTAGGAGCTACACTGCCAAAATACCTAATAATAATATATTCAAAAGGAAGAGAAGTGACGACCCCATCGCCCGCTGGTGGGGCATTTAATGCCTCTTAACTGCCATAAATGCCTCATCAGTGCAGTCAGTCTTCCTCAGGACAGCTTGTGGCGAGCTGGCGGTGAGTTGTCTCACTGAGGGGTACCGATGTGCTTCAGGGGGGCGTATGCCATCCGCCTCTGTCTTGTCTTAACCGACCGGACAGAGTGGAGTCGCAAGAGCAGATGCTCGAAAGGTGAAGTGTTAATTGTTAATAAACTGTTAAGACGGAGACGGAGATTGGTCTCTACACCCTTAGCCGTTCATATCAATATTGCTCTCTTCGCACCAATATTGGTCAGATTTTTTTTGAGGGCCCATTTAGTGAGCGGGTCACTACCTACCTTATTTAGATCAAATAGGAGGCTTTGAGAAGGTAGTTGACCGGTCACCTGCCTTCTCAAATTAATTATGCTATGGAAGAGACTCCGGAGTCTCTTCCATAAGCCCGGTTCTCATTACCACCCAAATCGAAATACAATAGTTTACAGTAATGACAATAGTTTCTGTGCATCTAACTGGGTATAGTCTTTTGCATGCATTTTTCATGGTGCAGATAGAGATAAGACCCAGTTGGTACACTCCACACACAGACAAATTTTCGTTTAAATATCCTTTACGCATTGGATCTATATCCCCGCGCACGCCCTATACAGACACGTGCTATAAGCGACAATACTTTAAAATATCAGGTGTGTTCGTGAAGCGCGTATCATGCGTATCATAAATTTTCAGATAATCAATTGTAAAAATATATGTGACTCATATCTTTTCAATATTGTAATTATTACAGTGGATACGTATTACAACCGTGAGTATTAATTACGATTATGAAGCGAGCAATAGGCTATTCTACTAAGTTTTCAAATATTTTTTAAAATGTTCGTTTACGTGCGTTAGTCAAATGTTATTTTTATTTTTGCAAAATATTTATCCTGCAAGCAGGAAAAAAAGATCAAAATATTATCGTAAAATAAATCCGCCAAAATGCCGACCGCCATGTTTGTGACGTCAATTGTACTAAAATAAAGAAATGTCAAAGTAGTGAAGTGCCGACACGGAAAACACAAAACTCGATTTAACTCGAGTTAAAATTCACGTAACTCGGGTTGAACTCAAAAAGTTAATAGTTTTTTTTATTTCTTACAATTTATTCTCCACCTCATTAATAGTAAAAAAAAAATTGAACACACAAATGCTATTTTTATCTGTTTCCATTCTTTCATTTTTTATATTATTTGTTTATAATGTATTGGAAGAGTTATACTAACTAAAGTAAAAAGGAAATTATTTTTGAAATCGAATCAATTATTTATGTATTTTTGGTTTGAATTTAAATTTTTAGAAATATTTATATTTATTATTAATAAAAATATGTAATTATACAGCAGTCTTTTCAAAATAAAATCTAATTAACATTATGGCATGTATTTTGATTATAAATTAATTTATAATCACTATATTTTTAAGAACAATAAAATTAAGTAATTACTATCATAAATAATATTCTTGCAGTAGTTAACTGTTTATATAAAGGAAAATTATACTAAAAACAAATCGAATAATATTTTCCTGTCAATTAACTACCAATTAGTGATTAACAAAAATATATAAAAATCTTATGTAAATAACTAACGGCCGTTTTCAATAACCTATCTAAGATCAAAGATAAATTGCTATCTCCGATTAGCAGTAAGCTGTTATCTATCTGTAGTCTGTGTTTCACAATCAAAGATACGAGCTAAATATCTTTGTCTAACTAAGGATAGCTTTTATGCCCTGTCGTCTATCCAAGCCCTGTAGAACGTTTTGTTCGTTGCTAACCATAAAGCTTTAGTACATTTAAAACATATGTACAATTTATTGATATATTTTATATTTAAATATTATGTTGTAAAAAGTACATGCAATGTTACTATAATTGAAAAAAAAAATTCTTAGGTCGTCATTTTCACTTTATTTGCTGGTGTTCTTTATAAAAATCATAGAACGAAACGTTTATAAATGACAAGTGATGTCATTCGAACATTACTGACAGATAATTTGTTGCCGCCAATTTGTGTGTATTACATGATTTTGATATAAAATATAAGCAAAAGTGGAAAAAATGAGTTCTGCAAGTATCTGGATTTACAATACTTTTGTAATTCGTTCAAGGTTATAATAGACTGCTTTTCTTTCAGTCAACGAAAGCAGCACCTATGACTAAAGATGAGACAATGCATCTAGTACAACTCATTGCAGCGATTCGAAATCGGTATCACTATCACTGTCTTCATCACACTCTATTATCATATTCATTAATTCCATATCACTATCATCACTACTGTAGTTCTCCATTATGTAATTTAAGTTATAATGTTATTATAGTTAATTTTTTCGAAGCCTATCTGTGTTTTAATCCACCGATATTGACAGATAGCCAAATGTCGTCACTAGAGATAGCTCCGCCTATCGGAGAGTAAGTTGAAACTTTTTTGAAATGCAGTTACGTCAGATTTGTATGAGCGTCCCTATCTCTAGTAAGCTATCCGTCCTCCCGACGATGGATATGTAACTTCGGTAGGCGACGCTATCCATCAGTAGGTTATTGAAACGCAAGTTAGGGCATAAGGATAGATTTTACTATCTTTAGTAGCAAAAACAAAGGATAGATAGGTTATTGAAAACGGCCGTAAAACAAACTTCTTATAAGTTTTAACAAAAACAATATTCTTATCTCAAAAACAATATTCTTCTATAAGATTTTCTTTTGGGACCCGGCATTTTCAAAAACAGAATTTAAAACACGAATAACTATAACAATAACCGGCACAGCAAGTTAACTTCAAATCTACATAAATGTGACACTTGTTTGTTATAAATGAGTAGTCTCAAATGAAAGGCATATTTCGCTCCATGTCGGGTTCATTCGGTTTTCAAACTCGAGTCAGAAAGAATTCAACTCGAGTTGGTTAGTGTTCGCTAAATAAAAATTAGTTTCTATTATCCGTATCGTTGGTGTGTAGCGTTGAAATGCAAGAATTCTACTTTGAAAACACCAGATAAGTTGTTTATTAACGTTCCGAATGGCGAATCTATGAGATATGTTTGGTTAGAACTCGCAGGACAAAATCCAACAAAATACTCTCTAAAATCTCATTTATATCTTTGTAAGGAATATTTTCATATAAGTACATAAGTTTCTTGCTGAGTCTTCTCTTAAAATACACTTTTAATACAAAAATGTACATAACCGAGAAATTGAGGTTATTGTTTACATTGGTTGCTATGTTATCTGTCTCATTTATTTACAAACATATACTTTGTTTTAGAACTAATGACGTCATACCGAGAAAATTATGGCGGTCGGTGTTTCCAGTCACGTGATATATAGATAATAAAACTTCGATTTCAAATTAGAAATATAAAATTAATCTTACATTTTTATGAAAATATTATAAATTTTTTTCATTGCTCAGTACAAAAACTATATAAATAAAATTATTTCACATTTTTATGTTATAACATGAAAATAGCCTATTATCACAGCAAGGATTAGTGCCCCTGTGTCATGAGAGATATGATTTGCTGCGACCATAATTATTGCGTGGGTGACAACTCAAATGTTGGAGATATCGAAAGTGACAAAAATGAAAGTGCAATAGAAAAATCTTTTATATGCCATGCGCAATCTCGAAAGAATGATATACTACAAAACAAAGTGATTTACAGAACTTAAATTTAGGATTTCTTACCAAGTATGCTCTGCATTAAACCCAACCTGAAAATATCGAAAAAATATAGGATAAAAGGAATTTCAATTATGCTGATATTCATTAAAATTGAAAATCTATAATGAGTTACAGCCTCGTCCGATATTAATGACTACATATTTAACGATCGACACTGTAATTTTTGCAAAGGTAAGAAATAGTAATTATATTTTTAAGTTTGGCCTTATCGTCATATACTATCTGATAAGAGCAAAGGCGAGAACCTATTCTATGTCAAAAATAATATATATGTATAATATATTAAGGAAACACAAATATTTGCATATTACTTTCTATTATAGCTCAAAATTGCATATTTTCTTGTGGATCCAATTTTCTAATGCTTGACGTAATTTTCTGTTTGGGCATCAATGCCACTTTTTAACATGTGTTCTATCGGTGTTTGAGTAATTCGTCCAAAGAGGATACATAATACAGGTTACATAATACAGGTACTTTTTGTAATACTTACAAAGCCATTAGTGCTGAAGCAGAGGTTGAATGACTTGTCGAACCAGCGATCGTAACCTTTGCCATGTAGCAGGACTCGGCCGTACTGATCCAACTTCGATAGGTCGTCTTTGTCAAAACCATATTCCGCATCATCTAAATAATCAAATACGAACATGATAAATCTTATTCATCTGAATCCGATAATATATATATTTAATTTGTACCTCAAAGCAAGAATAATATATCGACCCCGCTACGAATTACACTTTTTCTGCTGGTAGATATATTAGGATTGAAGAGATACATTATAGAGAATTGCATACTGTTATAATTTAATAGTAATAAATTCAGGCCACGATGTCGTTGCGTCACACAATCTTTTCCTTCATCGTAATAGCGTCAGATTAATGTACATAAAACATTTGAAAAAGGTATAACACATTGGTAAGTAGCTATATCGACCCTGGGTCCTCCGAATCGATTTAGTGATTGACTAAAGAGAACATAATCTGAATGGATAAGTAATGCATGACCAAAAAATACAAATTCCACTAAATACATTTTCATCATCAAAATGATTTTTTTACTAAAAGGTAACGAAAACAAAAAATAAACGAAGAAATGACGTAGTTAATTAACAAAACTATTTTTTTTCAACGATACTTTCAATTAACGAGAAAAACAATACTACAAATTGATATGAAATAGTAACATGCCAGCTAATATTATTGTCATTTATTTAGAAAAATCCTTGTCGAACTCACTGCCTTAACTCGAACACAAGATAAATATTGATCTTTTCATATGCTAATCAACGTTGACAAAGCACTATAGCCGGCTCTCGAATGCAAAGTAGTTATAACAATTGTCGACAAAAGCTGAGCGATTTATTGTACAGGCACGTGTGTAAATTTGCGTGCGCTTAACTGTGTACTGGAGAATGTTTTGTGCGATGTATGCAGAAGATTGAATGAAAACAAATCCCTTTAATACAAGATCAAAACCGAATAAAGTTTTGACTTTAATTACGACATAAAACTTTATTCATAATTTTTTTAATTACAGTAGCACTAATTAGAGCACCTTAAATCATAGATTTACCAAAATTCATTCATTGAATGTGATGATCGGAATATATTTAGTAAAATTCTGAATCAGACGAACACTCAGAGTTTAATAACGTCTAGATCGATAATCTTCATACAAGTGCATAGTTTAAAGGTTTCTGGACACATTGGCCCAACGTGCTGGTAAAACATGTTGGACCAACGGTACGTTGATTGGACAATAGTTGACGCCAACATTGGCCGGCCAATATAATAGTGACCGTTTTACAACCACACATCAAAGATTTTGGCGCGCTACATAAACCGTGTTCACACATTAGCGTGTTATTTTGTTCGACAGGCAAGACGCTCTTGCTGTGGTTTAGACATTTAGGTATATTTCCATTTTAAAATGTCACTGTGGACAAGCAATAAGATATTAGTGATTATTACATTTTATGGAAATGAGATAAAACTATAATATAGCGTATGATTTATGCATATGAGTATGTAAAATGGATTTAAAGGAATTTTTGTATTACGAATCTTTCTTTCTACTCCAAGTTTCGGCTTACGTTATTAAATAAATAAAACACATTGATATAATAATTAATTATACTGTATAAATAAATTGACGCAGCTATAAGAAAACGTCCATCTTTATCAAAGCGCTAATACATAATGATCAGTTCGCCAATGTAATGTGTAAACAGCGCGCCAACACTAATGTGTATATTAGCCACGTGTTGTGTGAACGCTTACCCGAAGGTGGATAGCCGACAAAAAACTTTTACACTTTCACAAAAAGAGGTAAATAAACAAAATTCGGTTATAATTACACATTTAATAAAAGAAGAACTTATAAGACTGGTGCAACGTTCGACTGGAAGTTTAAAATTACCTCACTTATTAGAGCAAACACTGATTCTAGACGTTATTATTCTGAAATAACAACTCATAATATAATATGATAATACACATAAACACCTTGAAGTGAAACACTGAATTAAGGATCATCTCTTATCAACTTTATAATATATATATAGTTATATGAATAAAGAATTACAAAGATTAGGTATACTGGAGTACAAAACAATGCCAGCCAGGATGAAGGTATAGTGGCCTCTACGTTAATACTGAGCTGACCTAGTTGCGTTAACTAGATCAGGGGACCTCCTGCTAATGCCGACACACAATTATACAATATCCTATAAAACGTAACATAGGCACACATAGTTAAACTCATAATCAACATATTTATTTTATTATGAAAATAGTTATTACATTTAATTATTCATTAAAGTTGAGATACAGTACAGCAACAGAGAGTACAGCAGGTTAAAATTAAGATATTGCAGTTACGTCTACAATGCATCTATATACACTATCCCATTTTTATAAAAGTAGTTGACTCAGAAATATAATTGTTTCAATCAAAATCGGCAAATAATTCGCAGACCGCGACACATCCTTACCGATCCCCCTAATCAAATAAGGCAGGACCTTCAAGACCTGCTTGCGGCGACGTCTGGGCCGGCACATCCCTTGCAACCCCCTTCTCGGCAGCCTTCTGCTTAGCTACGAATAGTAGGCTCCATTCAATATAGGCTGTGTCATTTGGTTGTACCACGCTTGTGTAAAAAATGTAATCACGTCAAGTCATGGAGTTATTAGGATCAACGGGCTCAGGCTGAGTTTAGTCGGTAGATCATTCTGGTCGAGCCACCTCAATCGGTTTAGTATAACATAACCACCACCGTAACACAGGCACTTACTTGCGATGGTATCCATCGGATTGTCAATATTGCCTCTCTCCGGAGGAAAAAATATACTTAAAACCAACATACACAATGTTAGAACTGTCTGATCTGCACTGCCTCAGTGACGAATAAACGTAGCAAAGTGTTTCGTTTATGATCTGGTTTCAAAATGGGAGAGGACCTCATTTTTTTGTAAGTCATATATAACAATTTATAACAAATTAAATGCATTAAATATAGTGATCCTATATTACGCAAAAGTACACACATTACATAATCACCTACTTTTTACTACACCTTTCTTATGTCATATTTATAATGTTTAGGATTTATGACCCCTTAAAACATTCGGACCGTGGAAAAAGAAGGGCAAAAAAAAAATTTGGACATACGAAACATTACGTCTACGGATTTTTGTCGGTCGCATTTTTCAGCAGTATTAATTCGGATTAATAATTGCATATTTACGGAAATATATCACATTGCTTTAAATATACGGTTTATATCACTTACGGATCAACACAAGCAACAAGTGTTTAGTGTCTTGAAGACTGGATTGGAAAAGTGGACGACCACGTGTTCACCTAATTACACTTACAAGTATTATATTATATGGTATATATTTATAAAAATATACGGTAGGGCACATTAGTACATAAATACAACACAAGCAACGGCGCACGTGCTGTCTGGTAAGCAAAAACATATACTTACTTCAATAATAAATATAACAATTGCGGGTACAAGCGGGCATCTTCCTTTTCGGAACATCATCAATACATAGTATAAAACAAAGTCGCTTTCGCTGTATGTCCGTATGTATGCTTAGATCTTTAAAACTACGCAACGAATTTTGACGCGGTTTTTTTTAATAGATAGAGTGATTCTTAAGGAAGGTTTGTATGTATAATAAATGCATAATATAGAAAAGAAACACTGATAAATTTAAAGGTTTCTAATGTGATGTCGTAAATAAGCACGTTTTTTTGCGCTTATATTGCAAACGCTGGCTGAAACCTACGAGATAGACCAAAATAATGTACTACAGTATTGTACAACTTACAAAAATCCACAAAAAAGTCCGCGATGGTATATGTCTATCTCTTAGGGATAACCCACCATAACCATTTTTTCACTGCACCCGTGCGAAGCCGGGGCGGGTCACTAGTATAATATACTTTATTATTTAATGTGGCGCAACGGTGTAGTTATTTGGTTATCAAATATAAACAATGTTTGACTAGTATTACTTGTGTATGGCAATTAAGAAGCAATGAAACTTTTCAAATTGAACTTTAGACATGTTGCAGTATGTAAGGAACCGGTCTTAATGAGATTCTAGTTTCTGTGCTAATGGGTTATTATCCAAACTTTTTTTTTTTATTTCAGTCAGGAAAACGAGTTTCTTCCCTTTTCCATAATCGAATAACACAAAAATATTACTTTTAAAATCACAAACGTATTAAATCGTCCACGAATTCACTGTGAGCATCGGAAACAATGTGCACTAGAGCCCCTGGAGAAATTTTATCGGTGTCCGATTTCAATATGCGTTGTTCACGCGGTACAACAGTGCGCACCAACCCATTGCGTACGTGCTATCTGTCTGTCTTTACGTTTAATGTGATACTTCAAAAACCTATCAATAGGCAATAGGCGCGGTCTATATGTACTGAAGCGACAATTGTTCTACTATCCCTAATATTATAACATTTTAAGGTCGTGAATGCGCTACACCCTCTTGAGATATAAGTTGCTTGGAAATATTGACGCAAGCGCAAGCAATAATTAAAATAATTTCCATTTATAATACTGTTAAATAATAACACCAGGTTTTAGATATGATTTAAGGTATTTTTTAGCAAGGTAAATTTTTATTGAACATCGTTTTTCTATTATTCTTGTATTATGATGAAAACGTATATAGGTATATTGATCATTAGACATTAAGACATTAGAACAAAAACAAAATTGTATCGAAGTACTATCATCTACAACAAACTCGAATGTTTCTTAATGTATTTATTTATTCCTGTTCTGTTGTAATCTATCAGTTATCAATAGGTGGTTTGAATAAGATCAATTTGTAGATCCAGTAAGTATGTTTATTTTCTTCGCTAATGATAGCATACTTTGCAGCAGCCGCCGCTGCCTACCGCACGCTTGCCCACCAAGCAGTTAAATTACAGGATAGTTTGACTAAACATGTAACACAAATTGGCAATATTCAATAGGGTCCTTCTCTAGTCTTAGATTTCTGTATATTAGAAGTATATCATGCAAATATACTCGCCTATAGAGCATTTTTTTAAAGTAATATCTTTAATAACCTCACGAGGCATATGACTAAGCTGCTGTGACGTATGTATCCTATTACATCCCATTACAGTGATGGTCTTTCGTTAATCGTTAGGCGTGTAATCTAGTTATTTATCATCATACATTCATAAAGAAGCGAACATATTATTTCTTACCTAAGCAAACGTTGAAGGCAGCTCGCTCGATGCAATGTAGCGAAGTTCTGTTATGTCCGCGGTTAAACAAGGTCTGTCTGATGTGTGCCCAATGCGAGCGCTCTCCAGCTGTTAGTGCCGCCACTCGCTCTTCTCCCACGGCTGGCTGCGATTCATCCTCGAGGATTTGCTGCATTTGCCTGACCAAAGAAATTATTTGTTGCATTTCCTCATCGAAAAAACTTAAGTGTAGGCCTGTGACCTTTATAATCTAGCTATATTATAGCTTTTGCTTTAAAGTCGTTAGAATTGACTAAACTATCGATATATGATAAATACCGATAACATAACATAAGAGTTATTTGTTTTTAATATGAGCATCCTAAGTTATATTAAATATTTAGATGTTTATTGTCTATTATCGGATCATAGCACCGCGGAATTTGAATTGTGCCCAAGTGTAATTTATATGCACGGTAATTAGCCCGAGGTTAGAAGCTATGGCTATACAGAGTATAGTAGGTATATATTAATGAGACAAACCGGAGCACACAACCACTAGACCTAGACCACAATAAGCATTTGCTCCGACGCTCTATCAATGGAAAGATTGATATGATTTATATATTTTTTCAAACGATAAAAGGACAGGTTTACGCTTACGAGGTAGGATTATAATTATGAAATAGCGATTAGTGCGTTCATTAGTGTCCTTCATCAACCAACAAATTTTGCAACTTTTTCTGTTTAGACTTATCTAAACAGGGTGATATATTGGAAAAACTTAACTGGCAGAGCTATGTGCCTAAACGATTAATAGATAAGGTTATTTCCTTTTTATATTGATTTTGACTTCGAATGTCTTCATAATCTGTTTGCCTCCCCCTTTTAATGTTACATTGTTAGAATCACTATTACTGTGCCAAATATGTATTTATGTGTCAAATTTTATAAGAATATATAAAACGAATTACTACCTAATTATATACAAAGTAACTTAATAAATAAAGAATTAAATACCAACATATTTTGGATATGGTCATCCTCAAACAGAGATGAGACAAAAAAATAGCATTGGAGATCCCTAACCTGTTTAGTACTCGTATAATGTCTAAGAACGCAATAATAGCTGCCATAACTGGAGTGAAATAACAAACTAAATACTCTCGGTGTCTGCAGAAACATTGATAACACATATTTACAAGGTCGTCCGTCTGGCGGACAAATTTATACAAGTGATTAATCTATACGATAAATATGATTGATGAGGACACATTATTATATAATTGTGTCTTCTTATAAACGTGATATTACTATAATTATCGCTAAGCTATGTCTGCCCTCCTTTATATGGTAGAATTGTAAAGTAAAAAAAAAAACAGAAACTAAATAACAACAAATAATTTTTGTATTCAAGGACGGCATTGTAACATTTTACAAGAAATATCCGTTTTGGTTAAGATCACCAACCTACTCTTGTGCATTTTAGTGTACCATAATATCATTTCTGCTCATCCACTTCTTAATACTACCTTGCAAATAACCTACGCGTCAAATATATCATACATTTGCACATAATTATAACCAAAACAAGAAAATCGGTAATTAATAAAATTAATTATAAATTGACAACTTTAAAGAAGTTGTCAGTAAGACTGTGACGATTTACCATTTATTTAAATAATCCACAAATAGAGATCTTTACTACAATCTATAATATTATTATCTCCAATACAACAATATATATTGGGTATACCAAATCAAATGGATGTAAAATCTTCACTTCTAAACTCGTTGTGATAATCTTCGGAAATTAATGAAATATTGGATCTATAGAAACTTACTTTATTACCGAAGTCTTACCAAAATTAACTGTATGTCACTTTTTTTGGGAAAAAGCCGATACGCGTACATCTATCTCGAGAGCAGCACGAATTTATGTCGGAGTCTCCGCAAGATGGTGACGCGGCCTACCACCTAAAAACCACGGTGCATCTCGTCTTCACGCCAGGCGAGCGAAACAGCAGGTACTGACACGTACCTACTCTTCCGCGGCCTCAATGGTATAATGGTTTCGGATGATCGTCTTATAGGGGAGCCACGCAGATGCACACGCGCGGCTTTCACTACCACAGAGCTAAGTGTCACAGGGATGAGGTCCCTTATCAATTTAATCGTTTTTTATTATTAAATACGATACGGATTCGGAGACGCTTTTGATAACGCATTGAGGGAGATTCCTGTCCAACAGCGACCATCTCTAGAACGATGGGGTTCTCCGACCTCCATTGCCATTTCTTCCGAAGCCTCGAGTGGCGCCGCCTGTTCCCTATTTCGTCACCTGGTAATGTTCGCCTTGCCGGCTTGCCGGTCGCTGCGCAAAGAGGACTTATGAGCTGCGGCGAACACGTTGCAGCCCTGTAGCCTGCCTCTCCACCACTGGCAACAGAGTGTGCACCAGTCTACTTCCGCTCTTCAGTCGCCCCTCAGGTGTCCATTTTCAAGACACTTAAAACAACGCATTTCGCGGGGTTGAAGTACCTTCGTCATCGTGGCGGACTAGTCCACTAACAACCCCTTGCAGGCATTAACCTGTCTGCTCCTACCGAGACAGCACGCTCACACTGTGTTCAAAGTAAAACGGTCCTGGTGAATCTCTCCGACCCGGACCTCCACAACTGTGCACCCGCTGATCTTAGCAAGTGCTTCCTCCACCTCTTCCCGCTCTACTCGAACAGACTCGTCCAGGCCGGTTATTAAAGTCTTCGTCGCTTTGACTGACTAAATCAACAACGCTCCCGTACTTGCATTCACCAGCGACAAAATATGGCTAACCTAACTTAATACAAGACGACAATAAAGATTATTCACTTTTTCGGAAGTGGGTAAACAAAAAAGTCCAAAGCGAGTCGTAATCGACATGGCAATTGCCTTAAAATTAGAATAATATTGCATGACAATTATTAATTGTATTAGCACAGATAACACTTGTCGTGCAGATCTGCTCGGGCACCGGCTACTAAGTTATTAACCCACGTTACGTGATTATATATATATATACACTAGCCAGATATCGCCGGGCCATATATCAGGCTTGTGTTGATACGAAAAACTCCCAATTTGTGACCTCTGTCTGGTGTGTGGGCTTTCCTCAGGTTGTTTAGTTACTATGCTCACAAATCTATCTTCTCGTACAATAACCGGAAGGATTGATTAAACAAAAAAATTAAGACTCAGATTCAGTACGCATTATTTAAATAATAATTAATCTTTATGTTTCTGTAAATAAATAGTACTGGAGTAGTGTGACTAATCCTTTCACCATGCCAGCACATCGCTTTAACTGATATTCACGGCCAAATCAAACAATACCTAGAGTTCGTTCAAATTAGTCCTAAATAGGGCAGCTCTAATCGTGGTTACTGTAAATGTGGAACGTTTTTCTAGCGCATGTGCTCTCTTTATAGGGCAGCGCTGACTGCGCCTCTCCTGGGGTGCGGTCTTCCTTATCACGTCAAGCCATAAGGTCATTAGGAACAACAACTTAGGCTGAGTTTAGTCGGTAGGTCTTTCGGGTCGAGCCGCCTCGATTTGTCAAGAGTCCGACAGAATTACTTGCACCGCACTTGGTTGCTCCTCTCCAGAAGGAAAAAAAGTAGGGAAAGGCACAAATTAGTAGATATCTCTGTAAAGATAAAAATTGCAATATCCTACGCGATTATATAGGACAAGCATTGTAGCCCTGACCAACTATGACTCCACGAGGACGAGGCTCATAGCGGAAATACCTAACACCAAATTCGGAAGCGCTATTTTATTAAGCCCACTTTGCGCGTTGTATCTACAAACACAAATGACTATAGATATCATACCTGTAGATAGCGAAAAATGCAATGCAAAATTGATTTTGTTTTCCAGGGAATTTCTATATAAAGCACGTTTTTGCGAATGTAGTCGGAAATTTTAATTGCTATAGTACAACTGCTGTATATATATATAGCAGTTGTACAGCACTACTATAATTAATATTATAAAACGCGAGTTCTGATTTCAGTTTCGTTACCGTTCGTTTGTATAGGGTTTTTGTTTGTTTTTTTCGTTTTTTACCTATGGTCTGAAAGAGTGTAAAGATGTTCGAAACAAGCAAAATGTAAGAAAAACCAACAATAACTGTCACTTTTAAGAGACCGTTAAACATCCTCAGGCTATTTGGGATCGATTTGTGGACGGCTGGTTTGATAGAAAACTGAATGTGTAACCCCACAAAAGTATGAAAAATTAATGGAGTCTGCCGTACCCAATACTTCCCAGACATCAATCAATATTCCCTAATCAACCAAAATTGTTCAAATCGAAAATTCGATCCACAGGTCGAATCAGCTACAGATCAATATATATACACAAGTTTAAGATGAAATGGCGTGTATACATTTATTATATATTTTAATTCAGACAGCAATCGCTAGTTTAATTTAAATATCAACCATTACCCGACTAATCGCGTAATGCCCACCATCCTATAATGATGGACGTGCAAAGCAGCGCCGAACAGGGAAGTGGTAGTAAACATCCAGATTATTACGCCCGTTGGCATTGAACTACATATTCACAAACCCTATTACTCAATTGGCATTGAGATCATATCCTATAGTCTAAGAGCTGGAAATCTTTTAAAGTCAAACATTTTATGATTTTGATGGACCTGCGCTGTTAGCTGCAGATGACCTTACCGTATGCGCGAATTATAGCAGATCCTTAGGTCGTGCAAGCGACAGCTGCGGCGCCGCGCGGGAGGGACCACGGAGGGCGTCGTCGGTAAAGGAGATCGGGGGAGGTAGTGTAGCCTCCCCCAAGGAGGGCTCCCCTGTATGCGCAGGGGAGCGGAGGCTGGGGTTCCCGGATGTCGATGGCGTTCCCCGGGACTCCTACATGCCTGAGGAAGGCCATCCTTGAGGTTTTTAGTGGGTAGGCCTCCCCCTTCTGGGGAGGAGAGCCCCACATAACCACCGGCTCGCCGCATCCGGGGTATGCAATTTAATGCATTTTCTTCAGGGGAACAAAAAAAAAGGTCGTGCAAGCGAAAGATTCGGGCATTATTTCGTGGCTATTTATAAGGGGGCGAGACAACAATTCTTTCTATGACCGAATAGTCAGTCTACCTACTGGAATAGGCTGTCCGATCTCGACAATATTAAAGATTTAGAAAGGGTTCTAATAAAAGGGCTATGCGTAACCACAGTTTCCCACCATTAACAATGCAACTATTGTTTTATATTTCGTAATAAAAATGCATAGCTCTTCTTTTTAAGCCACATACCAATTATACACATGTTATAATAAATGATAAATATATAAAACCGATTATATGTCTTTTTTCAGCATATACCTCCGGTATTGTTTACATTTTGTTGTTTCTTTTAAGACGAACAGAAGTTTGTCAGATGATTCATTATTTTGCAAAATTATTGTGAAAATATCTCAAGTGTTTTATGAGTGAACTTTGTATATTTATGTAAGTTTCGTTTTGAACACAGCCATCACCGTGTTGGGAATTCCAAAAAGAATGATAATGGTATGGCTTTGTATATAATATAAGTCCCTTAGACGGTACGATGTTGCCGTGTCAGTAGTTTCACATTTTTAACCATCAGCGTTACTCATAAATTATTTGGCATTTCATAAGCCATATTAAATTATCTGTGTCTAAGAAAAACAAAACAAAAATAGTGCATTATCGTTACTTTTCATCATTGTTTTAAATATTACTGCATAGTTTTAATTTTATATCTATTTAGTACGAAATAAACAAATCAACACTGCGCTTCATTATGATAAAAACACTACATAGTTGAAACAATAATAAATACAAAGGTATGAAATTCCTCAAAAAGTAATGTGCTAGCTCTCTGACTGGTTTTGTGACACGCATAAAGGGAAATATTGAGTAACAGAATCGATGTTAACTTGGGTCATATATAAGCTTGTTAAGACTCGTTAGGTTAAGAATAAGCTAAAATGTACTTAATGTACTTAAGTGCATGATAACGGAGATGTTAAATTTGTTTCGAATATTTATTGGATATGTATTTTAACCGATGATAGAAATGCAGTAATATATATTTTTTTCGTTTTATTATAGTCGCTTATGTCACGTGGTCCTTTATAAGGCGTGCCCGGGGATACAGATCCAAGGCGTAGAGGCCATTTAAGCGAAATTTAATGAAAGTGTGCGTGGAGTATACCAACTGAATCCAATCTCTATCTGCATCATGAAAAATAGTCAGCGGTGACTATTTTTGAAAGTCGATCGCAGAGCTGCCAACATGATAAAGTATACACATATGTAGGGGTTCGGTTCCACGCAGAATGTAGCCGCTGCCGGTTATTGCCGGCTTAACCATTATGGTTTTTATATATACATATTACATATATTATATATACAGGGTTACCTGGTAAGTCGTGCGAACCCCGTTAGGGGGTCGTGGTTCCCACCATTTCTGACAGATTTCCCCTTGGAACCCCGCCCCTAAACTTAACCCTTTTCAAGTTATAAGGCTTTAAAAGACTTTTTTGAAAAAATGACCGATTTTTGTCTATTGGCCCATTTTTTTTTGTTTATTATAATTCAAATATTTAGTTTTATACTATTTTTGTGTAGCAGATTAGTTTGTTCATCATAATGCAAAATAAAAATAGAGTTACCTCAACTAAATAGGTTGTAGATAGAAGATTGATAGTTATAGCATCAAACAAAAATCAGTACAAATCAAACTTCAACCAGCAATAGTAAAAAAAATCTATGACACGTAGGCTGCAGACACCTTTAAAAATATCTACGTTTCATTAGCTATTCAACAAGGTATAACAAGGTAGGCTGCTATTAGATTTCTTGGAATAATCTTTGGTAAAAGTCCTAAAAGGAGTAGTGAAATTAATGTAAAATTTATCAATTATGTTACAAAATAAAATAAAACAATTTTAATTAGGTTAAACAAATGTATTTTATTTTATCTTTCGTGTTCAACATGTCCACCTCTGTTTCGCACACACACTCGCATTCTGTTTCTAAGTCCACTTTTAACCCCGATGTTGTTAAACCTCTTCTTATTTGATCTGCTGCCATTAGAATCCTTTCCTTTAACACGTCTACAGACTCAATTGGGTGGTTTTCGTCGTATACTATGCTTTTCATGTGCCCCCATACATAAAAATCCATGGGGGTCAGGTCTGGGCTTCTCGCTGGCCACGGTATAGGTCCACCTCTCCCGATCCACCTATTGGTATAGTTTGTGTCTAACCATTCTCGGACACATCTGCTATAATGTGCCGGGCAACCGTCGTGTTGAAACCACATGTTTCTAATAAGATTCAGGGGTAAGTCTTCAAGCAAATCATTTAATTGTGTTCTTAAAAAAATCTTGTAGTGCTCACCATTTAAGTTGTCGGGGAGAAAGTGTGGTCCAATCAAATGGTTTGATATTATGCCCATCCACACATTTACGCTGAATCTTCTTTGAGATCCTCTTGGTCGCTTCTTATTGGGATTTCCCTGTTGTTTCGGGGCCCAATAATGAGCGTTATGGTAATTAGTGATTCCATCTTTGTCAAATTTAGACTCGTCTGTCCACAAGATGTTTTAAAAAATGATGGATCTTCCAAATCGGCGTTGAGCATAAATCGGCAAAAATCTAGTCTCCTCACTGGATCCCCTTCCTCTATAACAAGTACCGGCGTGTAATGATATGGGTACAGGCCGGCAGTGTTAACAATGAACCATACTCTCCACTGCGAAATTCCAAATTATCGGCAACAACTGTAGTTGAAATTGTAGGATCTGATATAAACCGTTGAACTATTTCACTATCTTCCAACGTATGTTCGTCATTATCAGATACTCTTGGTCTACCCAAGTCTGATCGTCGCCTTGAAACACTGCCAGTCTCTCTGAGCCGCCGGTAAACTCTTTCAAACACAGCATGATCTGGTGCACGGCGATTTGGAAAACGCAATATGTATTCATCACGGGCATGTGTGGATACACATTCACGGTACTCGTAACAGAGCAACATATCAGCATATTCCTCGTTCGTGTAGGTCGCCATCTTCAACTGTTCCAAACGACAAGCACAAATCAGAGTCCAGTTTGCAAGCAGGGTCACAGAATTAAAAGAAGTCCAATAAATCCAAGCCAAGTCAATAAGAAAGTAAAGAGCACCAAAGAACACATTTACTACGGACGAATCGCGTAAGCAAACTAATAGTCTGACTTACCGCACCGCATACAGCGACAATAATAAAATGGCGTGATCTTTTCTTCTCGCTCACTCTTTTTTACAAAAGCATGACATCCGCTCGCACGCATTGAAACCCTTGGAGAATAATAGACGCCGACCTAACGGAATGTTTTTTGTTACTACTGGTACCTGGTAACTTTTATCAAAGATTATTCCAAGAAATCTAATAGCAGCTTACCTTGTTATACCTTGTTGAATAGCTAATGAAAAAGTAGATCATTTTTAAGTGTCTGCAGCCTACGTGTCATAGATTTCGCGCTCGACTTGGCAGGGGCACTGCCGTGCCCCCAGATATTGAGACAGAAAAATAAGCAGTCTCATAGAATTTTTTTGTTAATAAAAGAAAAATGAGAAAATTAAAGGAAAAAAAGTTAAATAACTTACACTTGAATCTCGCATGGCTGCAAGAGTCGTCCTCGGGAGTAAACCATCACTTTGAAATAACGGCCCCTGTGGTAGACCGTTATGTGGCTGGAGTCCTGGTAATGCACGATCTTGTCGGTTTCTACGCCCGGTACACGCACGGTATTAAACAACCGCTCGTACTGCCATGAGCAAAGGGGTACCATGCCCTGCAGCATGATCTGTCGAATGTTCAGAATGCTTAAAACGTATGACATTGAAATTAGTAGTATTTAAGAAACATTTAAGCCCAACTTAACAACGGAAGTAGTCCGTTGCACTGCTTTCGAGGTACATTAGTTGGATTATATTTCACATACATACATGTATGTACATTATACTTAGATCTAAATAATGGCTGCCACTAATTAAATGTTACTAATCTGTTGGATTCGTCTTCGTCATAGTAAGCAAACCTATGAAAATAGCAGTAGCTGTAACAAAACTAAATATTAGATATATTTTATATATCTAATCTCATTATATTTTTCGTGGTGCATGGAAATAATTAAGAATTTCCATTTAAATATTAGAAAAATCAAGGGAAAAAGATATGATAAAATCTTTAATCTAATTTATATTTATAATATCCGTTTTGGAATTTCCTATCTTCGGCAGTTGACGGCACATTTTTTCCAGTACATCCACGCATTTTACTTAGAATTCTACTAAGACGACATAGGTGTTTACGGAATATCCGATATAGAAATCAAGTCGTATCTTTGCCATTCAGGTCAACTGCTAAAATTCCTAGGTTATTGATTTCATTGAAATATAATTATAAAGAAAATTATTAATTATTATACCGAAATAAATGAAATATTTAATATCTATTCGTTATTGTATGTAAAGTCAATTGACGTATATCTCCAACTGAACTATTGCTAAATTAGCAATTAATGGCATTAATTCTTCTAACTAGTTGAGAATGCAATCAATTTACAATTAAAACTTTCAAGTAGTCACATGCTCTTGATTAAAATGTTTTTATGTATTTAACTCGTCGAAAATTTATATCTTATTAAAACAGATTAATTGAGAAACTGCCTCATAAAAGTACTTTATTTAAAATTTACTATCTGCGTAATTATTAACTTTTATCATCAAGTTTACAATTCGAAAGAAGTTCTCTTTCTTAATCCGCTAGATCATGTGGGAAAAATTTTATGTGAAGCTAAGTCCAGAATTATTATGTTATCATATCAGTAATGAGCGCCCACTGCTGGACATAGATTTCCCCCAAGGATAGCGGACCACCGATCGGTCTTGCACGGTCGCATCCAGCGCCATCCTGTTCTGCAGATTTTATTACTTCCGATTCTATCACAACATTTACAGAGATTTGTACCTATCATCAGAAATTAAACGCTACAAAGTGACACTTGTAACTCGATTTAGGGGCAAATACGAGTACATTACAGATAGTAGAAAATTTGGACATTTCGCTAGTTTAAACTAGTGTTATGACAAAATCAGGGTTATGATTTTATTTGATTGCTGTTACTTTAAAGTTAGTTAAACAAGTCGTGGTGATGAAATGTGCATGACCTTGAACTATGTTGAGTGTTGTTGTAATTCACCGATTTTTTAGGTTGGTTGGAGATTTGGTTATTTTACCAACCAGCAACCAGTAAGCTGAGAAAATAGACACCTTAGTAATGAGATCACCTTACGTTCTATTTCTTTCGCGGCAGTTACCTAATAGCTTTAATAGGTCGTGATTTGAAACACAACAGCGTTCCAGCACGTGTGATTTTAAGACAAAAAGCATAGGATTACGATTAAACAAGATTTTGTACATCTTATAAACTAACCATTTACGAGAGTATTCACTTTGAAATTATAAATAGAAGTGGACACAAAATTATATGAAATACGTAAAATAAATGTACTTACTGGTTCCAGCTCTTGCCTGTCGATAAGCCTACGGAATCTAAGGCAAAGATAAATAAAAACTGCGGCACGTGCGGCTTGATTGCTAGTGGGCCGCAGCAGAATTGCATCGGTGCCGTAGAAGTTGGAATTCACCATAAGAGGCGAACGCCCGCGCAAGTATACATACTCCTCCCACCAATCCGACACGTAGTTACTGGACCACCTAGAATCATATGACTTTTTTATTTTGTAATTTTAGTGGTTACTTAAATGAAAACGTAACGATATGAAGAAGATATTGTAAACAACCTTCAAAATTGGTAAATCAGTAGTATTACATTACTAAAATACCATACGTTCCAATCTTAGAATTTCAACAAAATCATTTAAGTCAAACATAGCAACAGTAAGTATTATATTTAACAGTAAGTCTAGATAAGCAACTAACTGTATCATCATACAATCGTGAGGTCAGTTAACTTACATTGCGGCTCTAAAGGAGTTTCAACATTGACCTAGTCCTGTCTATGATGTTATGTGGCTTGCTCATTGTAAACATATTCTAGACTGCTTCTTAATTCTGATAATAGTAATTGTGGCGTATTTCGTCGAGTATCAATATCAAATCTCTTTGACATAGTTTTTAGTACTGGATGACAGAATAACAAAAATAATAAACATGTACGAGGTTGCTACTTATGTAACCGGAATAGAAAAATTAAACAAATGTATATGGATAAATATGGGTTTATTGTTTTTCAAAGTATTCTCCGCGATGATCGATACACTTTTACATACGTTGAAACCAATTTTTATAGCATTTTTTCCACTCTGATTGCGGTATCTCTGAAACGTGCTGTTTGAACGCGTCCACGGCATCTTTCTCATACATATGTCCAGAGTAGCCTCTATCTCGCGATACGTAACATGACGGTCTTGCATAATTAGTTTTTGTACAGCTTTACTGTTTTGTGGCACAACGACTGATTTCGGACGACCTTCCTTAACTTCGTCCGTGAGCTTACTCCTTCTACGATTGAACTCACTAAACCAGTGATACACAGTGGTTTTTGATGGAGCTTCAACACCAAAAGTTGAAGTTAATTGATCTACGCACTGTTGTTGCATTAAACCACGTCGAAAATCGTAATAAATCATAGCACGAATATTTTCACGTGTGAGTTCCATCATTTCAGTGATATGACATTTTAAACCCATCAGAAACAAAACACTAGTGTACATAAGGAAAAAAAAATAGCAGCCAGTATTTCAAAAAAAGAACGAATTTTACCATGGTGGTCATATATTGCGTTTAAAAATGTTGAAATCCCAGATTCCGGATACTTAAGTAGCAGCCCTCGTAAGTAAATTAAAATAACTATTTTAGGTGTTCATGAGAGCATAATATCACAAAACCATTGTATTCTAACCATTCAGCCCCTATTGTTATGTTGGTGTAAGAATAATGTTAGGTTAAATTATTACATCATTACATTTTACATAATTAACTGCCTACTTACCAGGACTTCAGTATAAGGTATCTTTGCAATTTGACTGCAATTGTCTCCTCGAACTCATTAGCTAGTCTTTTCACCCTCTCATAATTTTCATCATTTAATAAAGGACGAACACTAATCAAGTACTAAAATATAAAACAATGTTTATATGAAATATTGAAACTGAACCAAATAAATGTGGAAAATCAAACAAATTGGTTTACCCGTCTCATTGTGTCCTTTACTGATGGGAGTGGTAGTCTTGGCAATGATCCTTGAAAGCTGTATAGCTTTGGCTTGTTCCATCCGGAAAGAACTTTTACTACACTTGCCCATAGTTTCGTTTTTAGTGATATTTTTGCTCCAGGTGCTCTGGATTCATACATCCATCCCTGAACATCATAAAATAATAGGTTTAGTGTTTGATTTGGATTACCCTTCCACCAGCAGCTATCAATAAATAAATAAATTTGCCTGCGTAAAAATGAGATTAAACTTTAATTGAAATATATTTCCCAGTTTAATCTTTTCTATCTAAAATGTTTAAATGAAAAGAATTTATTTGTATAGGACTACTTGACGTGTTTTGATTCACTTAAAATTAATGTCTGTTTTACAAAGTTATACAGGTGTTTAAATTTCCATTTTGAGGATTATGTGTCTTCTGAAAAAATTGTGTCACTACTACTTATACCAAAATATTATACTTATTAGTGAGATTTTAATCAATAATATTTTTTTCTATTGCAAAACATTTCATTCTTAACAGGATAATCTATAAAAACAACAGATTTTAACTTATTTGGTCCATAATATTAGCTACCTTGAGACCTGGGGAAGGCCTTTAAATATTTTTGTTAATTAAATATCTCTCTTTTTCTTATGAGAAGAACTAATATAAGGTAGGTGAAGTCACAGGTGGAAAATTTGCAAATGACATAAATATGGAGGCTCATTAATGACATTTGTTTAAAAATCTAATATAAAAAAATCCCTAATAGGTTTTATTATGTAATAGGTTTTTTTCAGCCATACCTACTAAGAAAATATTTGTAACAGACAGATGATTTTTTTAAGAAACAGAAATTGGCCATTCTATCTCGCTATTTTTTGTCTAACTACAGTGACTATCTATATAAGTGTGTAATTTAGAAATTACATAAGTATTTACAAATGGCATAAGTAAAAATAAATATAATTTTAATGTATTTATAATATAAAAATAAATATACCTTATACATCAGAAGTAGCTTTAGTAAGTATCTCATTAAGAAAATGACAGAAAGCCACATTGTTAACGCTGCCAGTAAACATGCTATCACTTGCCACATAGTGGAATCACTGAAACAGATTTGTTATAAGTGCATTTGAAATAAATTCAAATGCAACATTTACCAATATCTACATAAATCTCCAATACTTACCCGGGTAGTACAACCAAAGCCTTGCGTACTAGCCCAAATGGTATATGAAATCCTCCAAAATGTACTGCTACAAGTAGTGTCCATAATACATACAGGGATTGTAAATGTCCAGGATAAACTCCATTATGAACACTATTCTGTAAATATTGTCAATTAGTAAGTAATATGTAACTTTTAATATTGTGTAGATCTCTATATGTTGATTTTTAACTTCAAATTTGTATGAGTATAGCTTTGGTCTATTGTATTGAACAGACTTGGTCTGGATAAAAAAGGACTGAATGACTGCTAATATAAGTCCTTTTTATTTTGTCCCTGGAATTTGCTTTTTAATCCTGATATAACATACTTCGCTTTGATAGCTCTACAAGGACTGTTCATACTTGTAATTATAGCTCATCCTGAGACAGAAGCACAACAATAAAATAACACACTCTGTTAAGAACTACTTACCCGGAATCTAGCTAAACGTTTTTTCCATGATCTGATACCAGACTCCCACACCAAGTATAATACTTCACGATCAAAATTAACATCCCATCCATCATGAGTGATTGCAAATGAAAAAGCTACAGCTGAATGTGCTTCTGCCATGTTTCTTCACTAGCTGCAAAAAATGATCCATTGTAGCAAATGAAGTCTGACAGCCAACTACACAAGTCTTATCTTAAGGAAGCCTTAATTTAAATATACCTTGATGTATTAAGAAAAGAAGAGTTATATATGAGCAACCACTAAGTAATAAATATAAACATCTATTTTATAGATTGTGCCCAGGGGTGGTGTACAGATTTAGATTAGTGAAAACAGACTGCTTTCTGCCTTTGTATTAAATAATTTGTATTGATCAAACTGTAATTTTGATATACATCCATAAACATATAGTAAAATAAACACAAGAATAAATGAAATATTTAACTAGCATTTATTATAGTAGCAATAGGAATAATGTATATTACAGAGAAATACTGTAATGGAAGTGGACTTATTAACTTGGACTTTCACTGGACAAACAAGACAGTTTTAGTTCTGGTTAAGATTTATTATTGAATCAAGACCTAAGATTCTAATGTAGCGAAATAAATAAATTCAGGATTTTTTATAAATTATCTTGTTACATGTTTTATTAATCTTTCTTACATATAAATATTACTACTACAAACAACAAAAATATTAGTTATCCCAAAGAACCACATAGAAACCCACACAATATTAATTTGAAATAAATGTTTACATCTTATTACAAACACACAAATTAGTTATAGATCTTCTAGAAATTAGAGAGATCTTTGATAATTATTGAAAAATAATATATATTTATCACATAACCATTTTCACAGTATAGTTTATGATCATGTCCTGTCTATACGCAAGAGAAATTTTGTTGGGACTTATTGCTATGAAAATAAAACAGTATAATGACACCAATACAGAGTAAATTAAGCATTTTTATGTTGACTTATGTATTATGTACCTATTCATTTTTGGGCTTCCATCAAGCAGTTTATTTTATATAAAGTAAAAAACAATGAGGTAATATAAATGAAGATTACAATGAAGATTATGTATAGGCTGCAGTTTTTGAAATAAAAAAGCCATTACACTTAAATTATCAAACTTCGCGAACAAAATTATTTATTTCGCTACAGGTGCGCACGCACACAAAGAAGTGGTGTCAAAGTCTAAATGGAAAGCATAGTGGCGACATAAAATTTATAAAATATCGTATACAGGTAATAATAATTCTAAATAATTAAATTAATATTTACCACCATTTAATTCTCAGTAACAAGGTAAATAAAATAAGCTAAATGAGAATACCGTTATTAAACAAATTACGGGAGAAAATACACACTTCTAGGGTTGTGTTCAACAAAACCTATTCCCCATGACTTACCTGGACTATTCTAATTTAAAATAGTGGAAAAATAATATTTTCTCCGTGTCTTCGTTGCGGTAGTACTAGGAAATACCTCTTGTCGAATTTTAGAACATTTTGACTTGCAAGTAATTTTAATAGTTAGTAAATATGTGAACTACTCGAAACACTACGAACATATAATTAATTAATAAACTAAGATTTAACAGAATGTATTTTGTTAAATTACATGCTACGTTTCGCTAACAAAAAAGCAGTGTAATGCCTACACCACTTTACGAAAACCTGTCTTCAAGTCCTCAAACAGAAAAACACCATAAAATTGAATGATTTGATATACCACAAATAAAGTATAGATTTACTACGTTACGAAATACGGTATATTTGTCACAGATTATAAAAATATTTGGGTGTTTGTAAGTAAAGCACCCAATCTGAACCTCATTATAAGACAGACCTACTACAAATAGACTTCAACAAACGCTCGTCAGTGTAATAAACACGACGTGCTTCTTCTAAACACAGATGAGTATGCTATTCTAAAACTCACGTAGTACTTAATAGTGTTGCCAACTTAAAACTTTTTGTTACGGTAATCTCAAGTATATTAACTAGGTAATAGTTAGTTTCTTTTTTCTCAACCAAGTAGTATATTTTAATATACTTAAATTTCTACATGTAGTATATATGCAGGATTTGCCTTCATCTCACATAGCAATACGAAATGTGACGATAAAATTGAAGGTGGAATGGAACTTCACCCTGGTTAGTCAATAATTAAGTAGTTGATTAAATTATTTTTAATTATTAGAATATTTTATTACTTAATTACTGTTACTATGGCGTTTAATAATTAAAGCGCAAATAATATTTAAATTCATTATATAACTTTTCACTGATGTTGATGATAATCATAATAAATAAATGCAAAAAATTAATGGTCGACGATTGGGAACGAGACGTTCGATTTGATAAATTAGTGAAAACGATTTAATCATACATTTACAAGATTGCTCAAGTAATTCGGGAACTGATTCTGATGTGAATTTAGGGTGTACTCCTCCGAGAGAATGAATGGATTTTATAAAAATAATTCGTTTCATTTAGTATAATTATGTTACATTACCATCAATATTAGTAAGAAATATCGGTAATTCTTATCGATTTTTTTATTCATACAGCCTTAGGAACACAGAACAATATTACTTGGCGCTGACTGATTAGACCTATCTAAACACAAAATAGCGGCGACATTTTTTTTCACGGCACTGAAACACAGCCCATTAATCATAAATGATGTCAATTTAGCAATGCTGCCAACATTCCAAGCGCGTTTTTGTTGTAAAAGTTCGTCACTTAACCAAAAAATTTTTAATTTTCAATATTTTTTTTCTCGAAAACCATTGATCTCCGCAATATAATATTTTACACACAAGTTAATAATTACGAGATCTTTCACTAAAAAAAATATTAACTCCTAACTCGATGGCCCCTAATGTAAATATGAGCCTTTTATATAATTATACGGACTTTACTCCAACAATTTTGAAACAGTATGACAATGACAGACAAGATAAAATGGTAAATATATTAGTCTAGGATGGTAAATGACCGGCGGAAACGGAAATTACAGATCGAAACAAGGGGGCAGGGTAGCTGTCATTTTCATTATGTGAACCATAGAGATAATGCTCATAGTAGATTATATGAAGATTTCCTGCCGTGGTACGTAGTAGTGGTCGTTATTTCAATAACAGATAATATAATGAATTATTTTCCCGTAATTAATAACACGTTATTTAACAACGGCTTATACTGTTATCCTGCTGTTGCTGTTGACAAAATTATCGCCTAGTCGCATTATTGTTGTTGCCACTTGAGTGTGTGCGGCCACGAAGCGAGCGAGTACGACTGTTGCTACAAGTGTGAGCGAGAGAAAGCTAATCGTTGTGTAGGCGTAGGCGCTCGCTCTGTTGCCTGACTGCTTATTCTTATAATATTAACCTTTCTCACAAGGAAATAAGACGCAGGTTTGTTTAAAGCAAGTTTACCATCCCTATCCAGAATTATGAAAAAAATTGGGTTTGCTTATAAAAAAAGCGATAAAAGAAAACCACACGGTGACGAAATCATGGACTGACGATAAAGTGGAATCGACCATTAAAGTCCCTGAAGACAAAGGACAACGGCTAATTATTGCCCATGCTGGATCTTCGTCAGGTTTTGTACCCAACTGTCTCCTAGCATTCAAATCAGTTCAAACAAGTGAATACCATGAAGAAATGAATTTTGTTAAAGAACAATGCCCGGTTCCCATACATTCAAAAACCTGTCAAACTATTTTTTTGTATCTTGATGTATGAAGATGATAGTGGTCTAAAACTATTAATTTTGTGATGAGAAATGCGTGACTAAAATATATTTTAATTTGTATGTAACGGAATCGAGCTATATTAAAAAATACAATTTGAAGTTATCTATCATTTTTTGACACATCAAGCATGTTAATCAAGTGGAACCAATGATGTTGGTTATAAATAAGACGAGAACAATTACTCTACGAGTTATTATTATGTTGTGTGGTTGGCCAAGTACAATAAAAAGCAATGCATTTTATGGTTTAAATATATATAGCAATGCTCTTTTTTTATGTATTTCAGGTTTTTTAAGATACAATACCTGATGACCCAGTCACGATATAAATACACGCCTAGAAAATCAAACATTTTGCATGTCAGTAAAGAATATGTTTCGGTACACACAAAGTCAAAGTATTTACTAATTTTTTTTACAATTTCATCAAAGTCTTAAGCATTTCGAGTAGTAATAACACTATTTATATTAACTCCAGCTTTAGATAAGCTTTTCTTTCACAAAATATTAATAACATTTATTAAAAAATAAATGTAAAAATATATTTGTGTTCTTTTACTCCTTGTAACGGAACGTCGACGAGATAAATGGCTGCGTTCCAGTTTTGATTATGGCCGTAATCATATTTATCCACAATATTGAAACTATTGAAAGTGCAATATCTTTTTATCCTGGCCTACGATTTGTTAGAAAGAGGTTTGCAATCGTGTCATTGACTGGCTGGTGTGACAGATGATGTAAGCATGATTGATGTGTTTTTAAATTGAGTTGTTAGGAATCATATTGTTTGTTTTACACTATATCTTGTGTTGGCTGTCTACTATGTATAAACTTATAACTATTTTTTATATAATGATTTATTATTAAAAGATTTGAGAATACAGTATTTTGGATCTATCCATTTGTTTTGGTGTACACTGCCTACTCTCACGTGTTTTGATCGTACCTTGTACCTACACCGTAAGGGTGTGGGGGCTGCCGGCAGAAGGGATACCCAAAAATCTGGCGAACCTGACCGTGAGGGTCTTGTTCGTGGTGTCACGCCATATCCCATCCCCTCTTTTGAGGTGAAGAAAATCGATCATAAAGCAAGTAATAATTAAATAAATGTATTAGGTTGGACCCTCGCACTTTGGATTTCCTTAACAAGGGAATGATGTATATTTTTATACCTACAGGTTGATGATTATGAAGAGGCTAGTCAAGTTATAACGAGTCAGGGTGAAACACAAATGGCATACATAGCAAATTATAATAAAGCGAAGCAGATCGTTACATCCATCACATGCTGGCTGAAGTAGCATGGAAATAAGTAAGTCAAAGTAATTCATTATCAAACCCTCCCCAAATACTTTCGACAAGTCGTAGGTAATAGGCACGGATAGGTACTCGCTGACAAGGTCAAAGGAGTTCAACAAGGCGACTTGCCGACATGAGTACTTTAAACTTAGTTCATCATTTGAGTTATATTTTTTTTTTTAGATCACGCAGCTAGACATAACACAGTACCGCCATTTACAGCTAATAAAATGTTGACATTACTACACAATGCTTGTGACCAGGTTACGGCTTAAGACTGGAAGAAGGTGGTTGACAAAACTAAAATAATTATTCAAGAGGATTGGGAGCGTAATGTCCGCTTTGACAACATTGTAGATCAAGAACTAATTATTAATCTCCAGAACACCTCCAGCGAATCGGAATCTGATTCCGATTATGACAATGATTTGGGTTGTGTACCTTTTACTGAATAAATTTACTTAATATAAGCAATTTCAGTTCGATTTCGTAATAAAACATTATGTTACAAATCCTACTTCACTATCGATAAAATTATGCTTCGTCGCGTATAGCACTAGTTATGTCAGTCAGACAAATGTCACAAGTATCAAGCTATATTTTATAGACTGTAAGCCGATCGAGACGGCTCAACCGGAATGACTTACCGAATATACAATACTCAGCCTTATCTTTAAATATCCTACAACTGCATTTTTCTGTGCTGTAATCTTTATTTAACTACAGTCACAAAAAAATCTTCGTTTTACTCCAATCGATAAAAAAGAAAGAAGAATAAGAATTTATTTATATAGTCTATGGTAGTAATAAACTTCCTAATAGCCCAAGCCTCAAAATTTCAAATTCAAAACCAAGTGAATGGTGATCCTCTAAACCGTAGTAGAATAGTATACTAATCTGTGCGTAGTAGGTGTATTCTGTGTATTCTACTTGGTTACTTACTAATTAGTCTGTGGTTACTTACTAGTCTGTGGTGTAGGTGATCTAATTATTTGTAATTGTTTGTTCTTCTTTGTCATTATTTATGCAGCGATTACATTGCCCGGCCGACCAGGCCCGATTTAGGTAGGGAGCTCAAAACGGCAAGTCTAATCGCACTAAGGCAGTAAGGGTCCTGACTAAGGGCGATCGTGGCTTCCCGACCGCTCTATGTCCTGACTAAGGACCCTGCTCACCGGCCCGGCAGAAACGGGCAGTATAATCGCAGCTTTATTCTACAATCGTATTAAACTTTAATTGGTATCTTTTTATTCTCTGATTTGGTTTCCGCTCTTTAACTTTTTTATATATTTCTTTATAGACAGCGAACAGGGTATATTGTTTTTTATTTGTCTTGTTTAATTTTAATTTGCATCCACTTGTACTTTCACGGCCTGGATAATAACATGAGTCGCGCATACTTTAATTAAAAAAAGTATTCTAAGCAAAAAAACTCGAGGTTGGCGAAATCCTATGGGCACCGCCATCAAACCACAGATTAGTATACTATTCATCAAACCCAAAAGAAGAAGAAGAAGAATTGTTTGTTCGTGATTATTAAAGATAAATAAAAACTACGTAAATTGATTATTTGGCTTAAAACGCAATTCGATGTTTTATACATTGATCTTATGTGAAAGACAGTCATGGTCATGAATAATCCAAATGATTTTATCAAAAGAAAATGATAAAGAGATGTATATCAACAACAACAAAAAAGAGGTTATTCCTCATATTTATAACTTTAGTGTTCATTTTCGGTATTGTTTATTTATATTTGAACAGCTTACAAGAAAAACATAAAATGCAGTCGTCTGAAGAACGATGTATTTCTGAATTAGCATTATTAAAATATCAACTTGGTGGTAAGTTCATATGCTTTATATAATATAAGTGGACGCTGATAAGCAACAATGTGTCAACCCTCAAAAAGCCAAATTCTGAGATATCTATGTATTCTGATAAAAGACCACTTATTTCGTATTTAGCAATTGTGTTTCAAGTTACTTAAATCCAACAAGTACAGAAAAAATTGACTTTTTTTTTAACACAACTAGGAAATCCCTTATACAGCATCTGGCAACATTCAATCAAGTCTCTTAACATACTTTACAATCCATCTACCGTTGCATTACAGATGTTAAGGGACTTGACACAGTGTTGCTAATTGTCATTCAGTTTTTCGACGTTGCGTTAAACAGAAGTGTTCGCGTAAAAAAATAAAATACTAATGAAATTCTTAATTAATTCACGTGCTTTAATTGAAGAACATTATTTGAGTGCAATACATACTGAAGTGATCAAGGTAAGTCAATAATATTGCTATAAATTGAGATTGTTTTTTTATAGGTTAGGTTACCGGTTTATGGTAGAAAGAGGATCGATTTAATACTGTTAATGTTTATTTGGAAGCCAAAGTATAATTTTTAATCAATTTAATGTATTTGAATTGCCGTATTGTCACTTTTGTAACGAAATAAAGCAATTGTACACTTGATCGATTGTTGCTAATTGCAAAAATAGCTCTTGTAGTACTACTATGACACTTAACTTATTATTGCTAAACGTATATGACTACGCATGAAAGACTTAACGCATAATTTATGGTACTTAACATATTGCTACTAAATGGAAAATACTTGTTACGACGAAGAATGTATGTTTTAAATGCTTTAAAATATTGTTGAAAAACTCGCTTCAATCGCGGATCCGACAATATCCACACTAAAATTGTTTGCCTACTGAGTTATACACTCTTTTAAGTATTATTTTTATGGACCAATAATACCTACTATTTTGTTTTCATTTGTTTTAGGAAGATGTCTCCGCCAAAATCAAGAGGTCAATTTCTGGTCGATCTTGCGAACTCTAATAAAAAAACATTTGATGAGGATTTGATGCCCACAAGTTCTATAGAATCATTTAGAATGTTGTTCTCGTCAATTGCTGAAGAGAATCCGGAGTTTGAAAACATAGACCAAATTAACGGTAAGGATCAACATATAGAGGTATTTACGGAATCCAATAAAGAAAATAATCCCTCAATTAATAACTACAATGCAGATCAACAAATCGCAACATTAAATGAAAATGGAGAAAACATTTTGAAATTATTCCTTTAAGCACTGTAGTTACCATTGATTTACCGTCTGTTAATGAAGATGAACTAACGATTCTAAATAAGGAAAACAGTTATGATATTAACCAACAAGTTGATATTATACATTTCAATGAAGAAAATGTTTCCGTCTTCAGTAACGCCGGTAAAAACCAACCAAGCGAGAATTTCACTAATGTAATTGACAATAATACTATGGAAATGATTCCTTTAAGCCCTTTAACTACAATCAATCTAGACAATCTAGATATTACAAATGATGACCTAAATAATGGTAGCAACTTACAAATGGAGATCATTACTAACTTTAATGAAGAAAATGGTTCTGACCCTAATGATGCTGATAAAAACCAACCAATCGAGACACTGGCTAATGAAAATGACGAGAATAGCAAGGCGGATATAGCTGAATCGAATGATGTAAATGATATTTCAATATAGTTGACCAAAACTCCAATAACGTTGAAGACCCTGATTACATACCCGAAACAAATGAACGAAACAGTGATTCTGCTGAGTCATCAACAAAATACAATGGTAGACCCGGGAAAGGACGTAAGAGGAAATACATAGATCAGAATAGCAGCATTAGAAAGAAGAAAGCAAACTGTAATCAGGATTATTTTAGTGCGAGAGGGAAACACGTTTCTGCTAAAGAGTTTAACGACAGCAATTGTGGTTGTCCATTAAAATGTACTGAAAAAATTTCTATTGAACAGCGTACTAACGAATTCGAAAAATTCTGGAATTCTGGCTCTTATGAAGCAAGGTGCGCGATTTTACAGGGAAGCGTTACTGAAGTTAATAAAAAAAGAAGCTATTCCAATAATTCTAAGCGTACATTTAGTAGAAATATAAATTATGTAATACTGGAGTCTGCAAGAAAGCTTTTCTAATAACCCTTGGCATCAGTCAATCAAGGATTGACGTGGCTCTTAACAAACATAGAGAGCAAGCTGCAATTAATGACAAGAGAGGTATTAATTCTGGAGGCAAAAACGCAATTAGTGACGAGCAGTTGCGACAAATACGACAATTCATAGAAATTTTACCTAAGTATTCTTCACATTATTGCAGAGATAGCACATCGGCAATTTTTTTGGCTCCAAATTTGAACTTGACCACGATTTATGATCTCTACAAAGAAAAAAACCCCAAATCCTGTAAGTTTTTCTCGATTCAGGCTTTCTTTCTACAAAGACTTTAACCTCAGATTTAAAAAACCACAAAAAGATACCTGTTTACGATGCGACTTGTACAAAGCAAACAAAACTTCTGCTACGGGTGAACAATTGTCTTCATTAGAAAAACAACACCAGGATCATTTGGATCATGCATACAAATTAAGAGATCAAATGAAAAAGGACTTGACTGCTGCTAAAACGATCCTTCAATAGAAACTCTAACATTTGATTTAGAAAAGACTCATTGTTTACCACGCTTACCAACAAGTGTTGTTTACTATAAGCGCCAACTGAATCTACACAATTTAGGCATACATTCTGGTTCTGATGGAAAAGGATATTTCCATATTTGGCTAGAGCATGAAGCTGGACGTGGTACCCAGGAGGTAGGGTCTTGCTTAAAGAAGTTTATTAGCGCGCGTATGAAACCTGACGTAACTCACTTGATACTTTGGGCGGATTCATGTGGCGGGCAAAACCGAAGCATCAAAATGGTGCTAATGCTTCTGCATATTTTACATAGCCATGCAAAGCTACAAAAAATTACTATGAGATTCCTTCAGCCAGGACATACTTATCTACCTAATGACTCAGAGTTCGGGGATGTTGAATGTGCCTTAAAGTCTAATTTCCGTTTATATACACCGGATGATTATATTGCTGTCATGGAAAACTGCCGACGTAAGAACAAGTTTGTAGTAACTCGGCTTGAAAAGGACGATTTTCAATCGGTGGCCCCTTTACAAAATTCTATTACTAATCGTAAATCCGACGTAGATAAACAAAAAATATCTTGGCTTTCAACTTTTGAAATTGAATTACGTCGTTCAGAACCTACGAAACTTTTCATGAAGTCAAATCTCGATGAGGAAGCTCGGGTGGTTGACATATCAAAAGGTGCGAAGAATCGGAAACAAAAACCGAATTTTGTATTAGATCTCCCTATTCTCTATCCAAATGGCGCGAATTATCATCTGCAAAAATACAAGATTTAAAAGAATTGATGAAACTTGTTCCATCAGATGCAAAAGCATTCTACGGTTTCTTGAGGACTGTAACGCCGGGTGATTTTGTCGATGATGCTGATGGATTGGGAAATTCGGTCGATTTCGATATAGATGAAACTTACATTGAAGACTGATTTTAGTTTCGGCGATTGTGGTAAATTTAGGTTAAGACAAAGTGATTCTAGAATGAGACTGAATAAAAATAAGGCTAGTCATAGAGCCACCCAAAGCATAGTTTATTATAACTTCTTTATTTGATTTAAAACTAGATACTTTGCGATACTGTAGTACATTGTTATTGGTTTATAATAATTTTAATTGAATACTCAAAAATGTTCCTACTAAGTGATATCAACACATAATATAAGAAATACTAAAATATAATAATATAATAATACATTGCCTCTATAATTTTGTATTCTCATAATAATGATAATTATATTAGTTTTAAGCGAAAGTGAATTTACAATGAGACTGACAAAAAGTTATATAAAGTAAGTATTACTAAATGTTTTATGTTTGATTGTTTGTGATTTTAGTTCAGAAGTCACTAAAGTTTTGTTTAAAAATTATAATTTTTGTTAGGCAAGGTTTAATTATTTTTTGTTGAAACAGTTAATAAGCTAAGGAATAATAATTTAATAATGCTAGTAATAAAAAGGATTGATATAAGAAGGGTTTCATTTTATACAAATTTAATAAATATACTACTGTATGATCTTAATTTAGACAAGCAAACATTTTTATACTACTAGCTCGGCAGTGAGGGAAAACATCGTAGGGAAACCGGCACATTCAGGTAATTTTTAATATGTAACCATGATCCAATTTGGTCTGATTCCCTTTTCGGGTTACGATGGTCAGACTACAGTCGCTTCAAAGTAATAACTAGAGTAGTCAAACCTTACTCGGAAAAATGTTTATCCGAGGACGTGTTTTTATCAACAATCATTTAAGTTCCTTGAAACACATTTCACTGTTATGAAATCGCGGAATCAGATTAAGCAACATAGTGTTAAGTTCCTTAACATACTTTTACGAATAAAATAACGTATTCCACATTTTCAACAATAAATAATCTCAGATTTTAGAAAAACTAACAAGTTTTTTGTCTATTTATGATACTGGTCTGTATTTAAGTCATAATTCCTTTCATAAAACATAGAACATAAGTAGTTGATGTATTTTTTTCAAACAAATAACTATTATTTGGTATGAAATCTTTAGACGCCATTTTCTCGAATTGGACTCCATGTGGGTTGACACATTGTTGTTTTATCAGCGTCCAAGTGTAGTCGAGCATAAACTTAAAAATATAGCACTTAGATATCTTGTTGAGGCTAATGAATTTGGCGTAAACATAGTGTCTATTGTAACACACGAAGTTCTATTGCCTTCAAATAAATAAATGTCATAGAATATATAATTTGTGTGCATCTGAAACTTGTTTATTTTTCTTACAGAAGTGACTGAGTATAAAAACAGAATAGACAAGTTGCTGACAGAAACACAATTGGCTCATAGAGCTCAGCAGAAAAAATATAAAGATGTACTAGAAAATTGTGTAGTAATGAAGCAACAATCGGTATTATGCCAGGTGAATATTAATGGGATTTGACTATTAGATAATAATGTTTTAATTGTTTGAGAAACAATGTAGCATATGTAGCTACACATTGACTTCCATTTGGAACTAATAATATTTATAAGTCCTAATATCAAATATATATAATGTTTATAAGTTGATTGATTTCAAATTAAATCAATACATTTAAGACAAATTATGAGTTTCGCATATAATATGTAATTTTTATAATTTTATACTGTGTGCATAGTTAATTGTAATTATGTTGTGAACTGTGTAATGCACTATAATGCATCAGATGTGATAATAAGAACTTTACCATATCACTAAATAAATGTGTTATATATTTCAGAGACAGTTTGAAGATCTACAGACTGAGTGCAAGAAGACTAGAAATGATTACAATATTCTGAAAATGAAGTTAAATACTTAAGTTATTTCATAGCTAAATATTGTTATTTTTATTTTGTATTACATTTTTAAATTTTTTATTCATTAAACATTATGTAATTGAAAATCATACTGAAAATTTCATGCAAAGTACTCCTAAAATTTTTGTGAAAGTTTACTTTAAAAGCTAATCCGTATCTTAAACAAACAATCTCAATGGCGTGACCATACTTTAGTATGTTTCTTGTCAAGTTACCGTCATGCCTTAATAGTGGTATGACTTTAAAACTCAAAGAATCTCATTATGAATATCACTAGCTTTCTGCCCGCGGCTTCGCCGCGTGGATTTCGGGATTGGGTGTATAGAGGGTTAAGGGTCATAGCTTTTGCCCACGGCTACATATACGCGGAAGTCGGTTTATGGTGCGAAGATTTTATCGCGCTTCCCGTGGGACTATCCGTTTTCCGAGATAAAAAATGCCGCAAAACTCCTCAAGAATCACTCTATCTATTGATGAAAACCGCATAAAAATCTGTGCAGTAGTTTTTGAGCGAAGCCTTTATTGCGCATCCCGTGGGATCTGTCGATTTTTCCGGGATAAAAAGTAAGCCTATGTTACTCGGGGAGAATGTAGCTTTCCAAAGGTGAAAGAATTTTTGAAATCGGTCCAGTAGTTTAAGCGTGAAGAGGTAACAAACAAACAAACAAACAAACAAATAAACAAACAAACAAACAAACACACTTCGCATTTATAATATTAGTTGGGATAATGGAGAATTTCAAGAAAGAATAAATCTTGGATTTTTAAAAGCATCAAAGTCAAAGTCAAAACACTTTTATGCTTAGAATCACACGTGATCACTTACAATCGTCATATACAAACACAAAAAAAAACATATTATCAGCTACTTAAAACAAACAAAAGGAAAGTTATGATACAAATAACATATTACAATACAAGTAACAAAAAAATAATAATACAGCTAAATATAATTAGGTCACCAAGAAAACTGGACCAGGATAATTATGCCCAGGGGCTTTTATCTTCGAGGTAACAAGCAGTGTTATAGTACGCCTTTTTCATAAGTTTACATTTTTATGTATTTTTTAAATTTGTTAATTGACAAATCTCGTATATCTCCTGGTAGCTTATTGTAAAAATGAATGCCAGGGCAACCAAAGGATTTGCTTATTTTATGGAGCCTACTTCCGGGCACAGTAAGGTCATTTTTATTTCTTAGATTTAAATTATGAATATTTGTGATTTCTTTTAAATGTATTTATATTCTTGTGAACATACAAAGATTTTCATAAATATATTGCGAGTGAACAGTTGATATTGTTAATATCTTTAAACTTCTCCCTTAGCGATTCCCTGCAGCTAATCTTATAGATTGCCCTTATAGCCCTCTTTTGAAGCACAAAAATAGTATCTATGTCAGCAGCACAGCCCCAAAGCAAAAAGGCCGTAGGACATATTATCTGTGAAAGTAACTGAAATAGACAAGGCGGGCAGTTTCTATGTCAGTGTACGAGGGTCAAACTGAAAGTTTCTTAGAAAATCAAAAAACTGATAGTCATTAGCCAGTTATTAGTTTTTATTATATCTTTTCAAAATATTGTCCATTCACGTCAATACAACGCTGCATGCGATGGAACCACTGGAAAAAAGCATTTTGCCCACTCGTCCTTAGGGGTCTCTTCAAATGGCATCGCGCATACGCAGCCACCGCTTCTTCAAGCATTCATAAACCGCTTTCCTTTAAGTTTCTTAAATTTTTGGAAATAAATAAAAATCACAAAGGCGCGAGGTCGGGGCTATACGGCGGGTGACCCAGTAATTCAACGTTTGATGTCGCCAAATAGTCGATCGTTCGCTGGCGGTGTGTGACGAGGCGTTGTCGTGGTGAAGGAGGATCCTACTGCGATAGGTCGTTTCTCACGAACTTTTTCCAAGACAAGTGGCAAACAATTGGTAGTTGTACCATTCTGCAGAAACTGTTTTTTGATCCTCTAACAAATTTGTTGCGAAATGACCTATCCTTCCAAAAGAACGAGGCCACCATTTTTTTTCCCGCACTTCGATCTCTCTTCACTTTAGTTGGCAACTCCTCGAAAGGAAAACAACCACTGAGCAGATTGGTCTTTTGGTTTCAGGATCATAACAGTAAATCCAGCTTTCGTCACCTGTTAGTATGTCGAAACACAGCATTTGAGTCACCTCCGTTAAAATCTTTCAATCATTTTACGGCACCAATCCACACGATGGAGTTTTTTGAGCCTCAGTCAAATTATGAGTATCCACGGGCGCAAAGCTTCCTGACCGCTAAATGTTCGTGGAGGATTTTCTGCAACTGACTCATTACCGATGCTAAGCTTGTCCGAATCTGCTGATAGGTCACTCTTTTATCAGTCTCTATCATACGCCGCACAACACAGATGTTATCTTCAGTCGTCGCCGTAGAAGGCCGTCCCTCACGTAAAGCATCAGTGAGATTAGTTGCGACCACGTTTAAACTCATTAACCAGTTGTAAACAGTCGCACGAGATGGGCTTCATCGTGAAAGGCCAATCGTAGTCTATCATAACTTTCTTGTTGACTTAAATGACATCGAAAGTCATTAAAAAATCATTGCACGAAAATTTTCTCGTGTTAAATTGCATGTTGACGTGACACAGGCAATTTTTCAATTTGCCGCCAAATCGCTAAAACAAATGACAAATGATATGAAATATATACTCAGTAATATTGCAAAGAGTATCTATTTCAAATTTTAGAATTACTTTTTTTATTAATTGTATTTATAAGTGGCCAGTTCTAAGAACTTCAGTTTGTCAGTGTATTCCGAATCTTTTTAATGGCGTAAGCTGCAGAACTAAGTTTATTGGATAAGGATTCCACGTGAGGGCCCCATTGAAGTTTATCATCTAAAGTAATACCTAGAAAGACAACCTTATTTACAATTTCAATGTTGTCATTATTAATATTAACTTGAGTTTTAACCTGCTTAACATTTGGCAAGACAAATTTTACACATTTGGTTTTAGATCCATTAAGTAAAAGATTATTTGCACTAAACCAGTGCCCAATTTCAGAAAGAGCTTTGTTTACATCACTAATATTAGTTTGTTGTCTTTTGACTTTAAATAATAAAGAAGTGTCGTCTGCAAACAACACTATTTCATGCTTATCTCCTACAATATACGGTAAGTCATTTATGTAAACAAGAAAGGTCCCAAAATGGATCCTTGAGGCACCCCTATATTCACTAGAGCTCCAGTAGAACGTTTTCCGTTTACATCAACACTATGAATCCTGTTACTTAAGTAAGACGTAATAAGATCCAGAGAGGCTCCATTTATACCATAATGCCGTAGTTTCATGACTAATGTATCATGTTTAACACAATCAAATGCCTTAGATAAGTCACAAAATACACCATACGCATCTTGTGACTCCTCCCAGGCATCAAAAATATTTTAATTAAAGTCGCGCCTGCATCAGTAGTTGAGCGGCCCTTAGTGAAGCCGAATTGCTTCTTATGAAGTAGATTATATTTATTGAAATGACTAAGGATTTGAGATAAAATTATTCTTTTCGAAAATTTTACTCAGTGTTGGTAGTATTGATATTGGCCTAAAGTTATTGGGATCGGATGGACTACCAGATTTAAACAATGGATAACTTTACTAATTTTCATTTGGTCAGGAAATACACAAAAGTCTATACATTGATTAAAGATAATAACAAGTTCTGGAGCGATTACCTCTATCACAGATTTGACAATACTAACAGATACACCCCACAGGTCTTGTTGTTTTTAAGTTAATCTGCTTAAAACTAGTAAGTATATCGTGCGTATTAATATACTGGAATTCAAAGCCATGATTACATCTAGGTACGTTTTTTCCTTAGGATAGATTCTGCAAGCGAGATTGAGGAGTTTAAATCCTGCGTTAAATCAAGGGGCACCTTGGTAAAGAACGTTTCAAACTCATTAGCTACTTCCTGATCACTACATATTGTTTTTTTATTAAATTTTAATGCAAAGTCTGTGTTATTGACTGATTCTTTTCCAGTCTCTTCCTTAATCACATTCCAAGTAGTTTTAATTTTATTATTGCTATTTTTTATTCTTACCTTAATTGACAGAGCTTTCGCTAGAATACATACTTTTTTAAATATTTTAGAATAATTTTTGACATAGATGTTAAACTCCTCTGACATGTTTGTCTGCCTTTCAGCGTATAAATCATATAATTTTTGTCTACTACGATGAATTCCAACTGTAGCCCAACTACCAAAACTAGACTTATCCGTCACTATCATTGATTTTGTTGTAAATATTGATTGAAACTCTTTATTAAAAACGGAAAAAAGTTGTTATATAAAATGTTAGGATTCATTTTATAGTTTACAGGAAAGGTCAGGCAAAATATTAATTAATTGTGTTTTAATTTATCCAGACGTGTGGCAGTTAATACGGGTACATAGTCAATCTTTTTCTTACTGAAGGTTTTTTGACAATTGCAATTTTCGCGAATTGGCCACAATGATCAGATTCTAATTTATTTATAACACATTGACTTACTGCTGTTACATTTTCTGACACGTAAATATTATCTATACCTACACGTCGCCCAACTAGACGTTATTCTAGTAGGCTCCAAAAATAAAGTTAGTCAAATTATGCGATTTATAATATAAGTTCAGTAGTTTTGTGGTGTGTGAATTATCATTGAGTAAGTTAATATTGAAATCACCACAGATAATAAGCTGTTTTTTAGATTTTGTTAATTTTATCAACATCTCGTCCATTATTATTAAAAAGTCGGCAAAATTTGCTGCTGGTCGCTTATATACACTAGCTACTATCAACTGCTCGAGTTCAACACAAGCGATCTCGGTTACGCACTCCACAGAAAGAGATACAATATCTTTTCTTTCTTTGGACTTCAAATTTTTATTAAGAATAATGAGTGACCCTCCTTTAGTGGTATGCACTCTGCAGAAGGCACTACCAACCCTATGGTTACTGAAATTGAACATGAGCTGACGAGCACGAAGATGATGTTCTGTTAAGCATATTAATATCAATATTTTCTGAGTTCACGCTAGCTGTTTGCCCTCTGATAAATGATAGATATTTTGATGCACCAAATTCATGCTTTTCATAATACTATTCTTACAATATTTATTTGATTGTGGGTAATTATTCCAGTAACTATTTGACGTTTTAGATAAAAGTGATCAGTGGTGTATTAGATGACGTATTTAATCTCGTGTCTGACTTATGTCATTAATAATAATTGTATTTTCACTAATCGATGTGCCAGAGAATATCTCTTTTGTCTCAGAAACTTTAAATTATTTGTAAATGACTTATTTGAATACTGACTTGGCGTTACATTTATCAATAACCGGTTGTTTATCAATGAAATTATCTATAGTGGTAGTGCTCTTAGATGTAATATATAAATAATTATATAATGAGCTAGCTATTTCACTCTTATATCTAGAAGTGAGGAGATATTTTCCTCTTGTGAAGTAATAATTATCACTAAAAGCACTATTTAAATCAATTAAATGAAGTTTATTATAGTTTGAGGCAACAGTATTGTGGACGTTGCAAATAATAATTAAAGATTTTAAATATTTAACACATTTATTATAGTTTGACAACGTAATGAATAATAAAAGAATTAATACAATTGTGACAATTAACAACCAAAGATAAAAGTAGAAAACGTAATAGACGTATAAAAGTACAAATATATAAAAGAACATTGTGTCGGCAACACGGCCGCCCCCGGTGTCGAAAACACAAAAATAGTTAGGCCGACCGTTCTACACTGCATGATACGAGACTAAGGCAGTAATACTAATCGACGCACTGGGCGTTTCAATGTGCCTGTACTTGTGCGGACCTCTACTGAACGGACTACTCCGTCCCTTCCGGGTAGAGTTCTAACAATGCGGCGCGAAGCCAAGTACCGCGGGGTAGGTTTCCGTCCGCTACAAGTACCAAATCCCCCTCACTCACTGGTCGTGCTGGGTCGACGTTTGTCCTAGGTACAAGAGTAGGCAGATATTCCTTGACCCAGCGCGACCAGAAATGATCGGCAAGCCGAAGTCCCTTTTTCCAACGTATCCGCCGAATCAAGTCGTCATCGGTTACATCCGCGGCTCGTGAATACGGAGAGGAGACTCCTAGGAGAAAATGAAATGGCGTTATAGCCTCTGATGTTCCTGGCTCGACAACGACGTGAGTTAACGGACGTGAATTCACAAGACCCTCTGCTTCCGCTAGCAATGTGATGAGGATCTCTTCTTTAGGTGCACGCTGATGGAGAGTTGCCGAGAGAGCCGTTTTTACTGTTCGGACTAGACGCTCCCACGCTCCGCCCATAAATGGTGACGCTGGGGTAATAAATTTCCATCTAATTTTGCGTTCCGCCGTGAAATTCGCCAGCTCAGTAGCCAGAAGACGATTAGCGCCTACGAAAGCCGTTCTGTTGTCGCTCCAGATCGAATTCGGGATTCCTCTTCTAGCGATAAATCGCCGTAGTGCCATTATGGCGCAGTCCGCAGACAGATCGTTGACCATCTCCAAGTGGACTGCACGTACTGTGAGACAGGTAAAAAGAGCTACATATCTCTTTTCCGTGTGGCGTGCTACGGTGATAGTGAGGGGTCCGAAGTAATCCAGGCCAGTATGCGTAAATGGTCTGCAGCTCGAGGCCAATCTTTCAGCGGGAAGGTCGGCCACAGGAGGTACTTCTGGTTTGCTTTTAGTGAATCTGCACGTTAGGCATTTGCTTGCCACGCTTCTTACTGCTGGCCTGAGTCCAACAATATAGTACTTCTGCTTCAGCTCGTTCACAACCAGTTCATTGAAGCCGTGTGCTGCTTTGTTTGTGATGATACGCAATTAGGAGCTGGATGATTCTTTCTCTTCCGTCTAATATGGGTGGTCGATTAGAAATGTTTTGAATTTCAGCGGCCATGATTCTTCCAGAAAGACAGAGAAGACCGTCTTGGTTCAGCATCACAGATAGGCGTTTCAAGCGACTTCCCTTGGATATAGGCTGTGCGCGTGATACGTGAGCGTATTCATTGTGAAATGAGTTGAGTTGGGAGCAGAGAAGCAGATGGTGTTCGGCTTTTTCCAAGTCTTCGGGCGCTAGCGGAGCGAGAGTCGATAGGTCTAACGGGGTTTGGGAACTTCGACTTAGAGGCAACTGTAATTTGCGTCTGAACCTTTTGAAAATGTAAGAGCATTGTAAGGTACGCGATGTGGCGCGCAGAAGGCGAAGCCACTCACTAAACCGATGCGCGTCCGCTACTATTGGAGATGGTATCCCTGGCGGTTGCAAGCTTGTACAAGCCACCGATTCCAAGTGAGACGCAGAATAAGTGCGCTTGATCTCCTCTGGAACTGGTGTCGGCACTATCGATGGTTCCTGGGGCCAGTCAGTTGGCGGTAGCTCGAGGAAGGACGGCCCCAAAAACCACCGAGAAGAGCTCGTAAGCTTGTGAGACACTCGCGTTGCGTCGTCAGCGACGTTCAGTGCAGAAGGCACGTATCTCCAATCCGCGACATTAGTAGTTTCCGAGATCTCTCCTAATCGGTGCGCTACGTAGGTTTTATAGGAACGAGCATTGCTCCGTAGCCATTTTAAAACTGTTAGACTGTCGGACCAGAAGAATACTTTTTCTGGCTTTCGAACATGGGCTTCTAATATATAGCACGCGTAACGGGCCGCAATTAACGCGGCTTGCAATTCGAGGCGAGGAATTGATAGAGGTTTGAGGGGAGCGAGACGAGCCTTTCCTCCAATGAGACTCAGCGTCACTTCTCCACCTTCGCACTCAAAGCGCCAGTAGGCGACACAGGCATAAGATAATTCGCTCGCGTCGGCAAAGACGTGAAGCTGAGCGCGAAAGGCAAGTTTCGAGCGAAGATAGTGTCGCGGAATACTGCAATCAAGAAGATCTGTTAAGTCTCGATACCAATTTTTCCACTCTCTAACAAAATGAGTCGGGAGCTCGTCATCCCAGTTTATTCCTAGCTTCCAAGTGCGCTGGAAAATTACTCTACCTTTAACTATGACGGGAGTTAAAAGGCCAAGAGGATCATAAACTCGCATAAGGTGTGCCAACACTGATCGCTTCGTTAATTTTGTTGGGAACTCCGTTAAATTTGCGCGTGCGAATCGGAGTGTATCAGTGATGACATCCCAGATTGCACCCAAGATACGAACTACTGTAGGGGACTGTACTACTGTACTGTACTGTACTGTACTGTACTAGGAGCGCATAGATCTAACGGAAGGCTGGCGAGAGCTTCTTTAGAATTCGACACCCATGATCGCATCTCCAGAGAAGCTTGCGCGTGAACGTGCACGATATCAGCCGCTAAGCGAGCCGCCTCCTCCGTGGAGTCTAGGCTCCCCAGGTAGTCGTCCATATAATGGTCGTTGATTATGGCATGAGCTGCCTTTGGGAATGATGCTCGATGCTCCTCTGCGTTACGATTTTTCAAATAAATGGCTGTAAAAGGGCTAGAGGTAGCACCAAACATCATGGAGCTCATCCGATACTCTGAATGGGCACAGAGGAATCCTGACGCCAGAGAAACCGTTGGGCGTCACAATCTTCCGAGCGAATTTTTGTTTGGGGGAACATCTCCCGGATATCCCCGTTTAAGGCAATACGTCCTTCTCGGAACCTCATCAAAATAGCCACTAAAGGTTGTAGGAGGTCTGGACCTGGTAGTAGCAATGAATTAAGGCTTACTCCCGAGGACCTTCGCTGCAGCATCGTGTACAACCCGAAGCTTTTTCTTTTGTGGGTGTACTACACCGAAGTGAGGCAGGTACCAAACCACGCCGGTGCCTACCGGTTTGTTGTTGCAAACTTCCGCGTAGCCCTTTTCAATCATCGCGTTAATATTTTGCCGATAAGCTTCGGCGTAGGTTTGGTCTCTGCTCATCTTCCGTTCGAGGCTGAGAAACCGTGAGTGAGCCAATCCATAGCTCTCAGGTATACAGTTTAAGTTTGGCTTCCATATCAAACCTGTTTCGAATCTACCTGAAGGAAGCCTGCGAGTAGTATTTTCTAGAGTACGGATCGCAAGCTCATCCATGGGAGAGTGGTACGTTTTTTTGTAATACCAATTGAGTCTATTCGAAAATACTCCCGGAGCTGACTGTCTAACGACACATCGCAAGAAGCTACGTCGGTTTCTATTACGGAACAATTTACATAGGTCGTGGGGGAAGACTTACCTTTGAGGGAACCATACAGGACCCAGCCTAATGACGTCAGAGCCGCTATGGGTTGTGTGCGCGCCCCTCGCCGAATAATTTGGGGTAAGGTGAGCTCCCAGTTATCTATGCCGATGAGAATAGTAGGATGCGCGTTTTCGTAACAGACCACGTCGCATATATCAGACAGATAAGTCAGTTGCATAACCTCGTGGTGCATAATGGATTGGGTCTTTAGTCCGAGATTAGGGATCATCCTGACTCCTTTGAGATGGTACGAGTCTGACGTATGGCGGCCTTTGATATTCACGTCCACGAAACTTACATCGACTTCCGTTGTCATACCGCCTACACCAACCACTTTTACTTTGCTCTTGCAACCCTCCACCCCGAGTATTTCAGCAACGGAGGAGTCTAAGAGTGTGGCAGTAGATCCATCATCTAATAACGCATATGTATTAAAGTCACCTTTAGGTCCAGTTAGCGTGACCGGTACCACCTTCAGCAGCGGCCTTCTCGCGCCAGTTGACCAGCTATGGGCCACTACGACTGAGGTGTCGGTATGCGATGAGGAAGTAGGTGCCGCTTCTTTACCGACATGAGCTACGTCTACTGCTGAGAGGGCTCTATGCAAGAGAGTGTGATGGGACCGCGGATATTTACAAAGATTCTCTTTACAAGAAAATTTTCTGCACCTCTTATATTGGTGGGAACCTTTCTCAAGGCACTTATGGCAGACTTTATTGTTAGAAACCCACTCTTGCCTTTTTTCTATAGAGAGAGCCTGGAAATTCTTACAGTCTCTTACATAGTGTCCCTGTGAGCAAAACAGACATTGAGGGCTAACATTTTTAGAATCTTTGCTTTGAACGCGTGTGTGACGTAAGACAGCGTTGTTTGGATCGGCTGGACAAGAAACAGTAGCATGACATGATACCTTATGTGCCGGTTTAAATTGCTCATCGAACACACCATGTTTTATTCGTTGGTTTGCCTCACACATAAGAAAATCTACTAAAATTTCTAATTTATATTTGCCGCGCTGACTGGACTGCTCTGCAAAATGGCCCCAAAATGTTCTAAGTAGCGGCGTCATTTTAAGCAGGATCTCGTTACAGAGCTCGGGCGAGGCTAAATATTCTGAACGATCAAGTAGTCTTACTATTTGCAGGCAATTAGAAACTTTTAGCGCAAAAGAATTAAGTTCCTTAACGCTCTCATGATTGGAGAGCTTAGGCAGCGCGCGCAGTGAAGCCAGCTCTGCCAAAATTATTTGTTCTGGTCGACCAATCCTATCTCTAAACTATGAATGACCTCCAAGGGGTCCCGCGCAGCGGCCAGAAGGACAGAAACAGCATCGCGTGCAGCGCCGCCCAAGGCGGCGTTTAGGCGCGCCAGATTTTCTGAGGGCGAGTACGCCTTACATGTCTCATCGTAAATCCTCTTGAAAATAAGAAAATCTCTAGGGCGGCCATCAAAAAATGGTAATGAACTGACCTTAGAACTTCTCATGGTTTTGGTGGCTGCGGTCGCAGCAACTTGGGCGACGGCCTCCGCGAGAAGTAGTGTGTCTGTTTTTGATATATCTTTATTATTTTTGTTACAATAATGAGTGTGGTGAGTGCCTAATGAGTGTGAAATATGAGGTGGGGCCGTCGCCGACTGCACCGGCTGCGAGACAGCTATATGGTGCGGGCCACAGACTCCTTCAATCCTCGGAGGTGCAGGTGCGCCAGTAGCGCCACTGAGGTAGGACAGGTGCGCGGTCGATGACGCCGGCTGCGCGAGCGGTGCAGCTATAGGGCGTTGACTATAAGCGACCTCCGGTCTCAGAGGTGCAGGCTCTTGGGCTAAACTGCAAGAAAAACAAACTGATTTAGGCACGTTAATTACAGTAGGCAAAGAATCTATAGTACCATGGCGTTCCTTTGATGGGGCGCGAAGTGGTGGCTGGTGGTCTTCAAACTCCGAGTAAGTATGCGCTTGTATATAGTACGGACTCCGTGCGTGAGAGGCAGCCAAGTTGAAGTTCGGTGCAGCATAAGGAGGGCCATGGTGCTCCGATTTTGACAGAGGAGCTGGCTTTATAAGGAACTGCATCGAAAGTAGCTCAGAGCTCAGAAGGTTGACCTAATGAGTTCATGTCAGCCTGAACAGCACAAGGCCTCGACAAGTCGGATACGAAGGGAGATAAAACTTCAGAGGACGCCGTGCGGACTTCTGGTGCCGCTGAGTACGACGTCGTGTTACCAGCCTGCGAAACAAGTAAGTTAGAACACTCTTGAATTAAAGTATGGCTAGCTTCGTTAGAATTCTGATCGTTTAACGGGTTAACTATGGCGGCGTCCAACCATTTATCTATTGTAGAGCGACGGCTAGAATGCGAGTCACGACTAGAAAGAGCGGCGATTTGAGCTTCGAGTAGCTCTTTTTCAGAGGCTGCGCGTTCCGCGGCGGCCAAAGAGCGCTCAATTTCGACAAGTCTTCTAGCGTGCTCTGCCTCAAGCGCCAGTTTTTGCGCTGCTCGTGTAGACGAACTAGTGGAGTCAGCGTTGGTGGCAGCCCTTCGATGATTTTCCTTAGCCATTGAGCGAGTGATCATTTTTATTATTTAATTAATAAATTGGGTACTTACAGTTCTCGCGTAGCTACTTACTCACTTTCCAAATACTTCTGACACCAATTTTGTGGACGTTGCAAATAATAATTAAAGATTTTAAATACTTCTTCTTATTTAGTTTGACAACGGTGCCCATAGGATTTCGCCAATCGAGTTTATTTTGACTTAGAATACTTTTTAAAATAAAGTATGCGCAGACTCATGTTATTACCAGGCCGTGAAAAGTACAAGTGGATGCAAAATAAAATTAAAACAGACAAAATTAAAAAAACATATTACCCTGTTTCGCTGTCTATAAATAAATATATAAAAAAGTTAAAGAGCGGAAACCAATCAGAGAATAAAAAAGATACCAAATTAAAGTTTAATACGATTGTAAATAAATAATGACAAAGAATATTGATGAAGGGTGAATAACATAAGAAAGAAAGAGAGTTTAAATTGACACGCTTAGGATATAAGGGGGAATGAATCATACAATGAATATGAATATTTGTACAATCGAAAAATATATGTCAGCCGAACCTTCGTCCAAACCACACTCAGATTTTAAATATTTAACACATTTATTATAGTTTAACGTAATGAATAATAAAGAATTAATACAATTGTGACAATTAACAACCAAAGATAAAAGTAGAAAACGTAATAGACGTATAAAAGTACAAATATATAAAAGAACATTGTGTCGGCAACAAGTATGTAAAGTTTGATTTAAAATATTTCCACTATTTGACATATTTTTCACATAGGGTAACGTGAACATAACAATTTTCTTAACATTTAACTGATTTAGTTGATTAAGAAATGAAGTGAGTTCTTTTTTTGCCTACATTTCCTCTATTTCCTATTAATAAAATTAATGAAGAACTTACGTTAAAAGAATTTTTATTTTCTATAATGTTTTTAAAAATGACTCTAAGATCTGAATAAGGCATACATTGATTTAAAATTGTATGTCCCTTAAAATGGTGATTCAAATTTCGACCCATATTTCTCCCTATGCCATCACTATACATATAATATGTTCTATTTGATTCTATAGGGAGTATACTTTTAGGCGAGGAACTGCAACATTCTTGAATAGGTATGCTAGTCGTATTCGCTCGCTCTGTCTGGTTAGAAAGTGGGCACGTGCACAAATGATTAGCTGTCAGAGATTCATACCGTTCTGTTGTATAGGTAAGATCTTTCACAAGGTTTGACAGCGCAAGTGAATATTCGGTAATCATTTTCTGAGATTGGTTATAATTACTGACGGCTGTGTTAAGCGAATCTTGTAATTTTCCTATCTCATACTCTAATTTAAGTATGTCACTATTATACCTTAATTGTCTATTTTTTAAATCTAGGTTACACTTTCTTAAACTGTCTATAAGATTAATTTTGCTGCTAGATTGAAACCTTTTCACGGTGGTCTTCCTATTTTTTAATCAGCCTTTGGGTTTTCTTTATGATTTTATTTATTTTCACATATTTTTTAATTTTGTTTCCACTGCAAGTCACTAGACGCAATGGGCACTTGACGCTGTTATAATACATTGCACCAGAAACCAACGAATCTGTGCTAATCAATTCTTTATAAAGTGACTGAGTTTGACTATTTTTATTTAATTGAATAGTCTCCTCTAGGACTGCAATTCGTTGGTGCGCCTCACTCACCTCCTGTTCTAAGATGCTTTTTTCGTCTAGTATCCTCTCATACTCGACGCTGCACTGGTCGAACCCTTCAATTATATGTTTGAGATTATCCCGCTCAGCTGTTATGGTCTCGCATTGTACACTTAAAGATGAGAGCTCTGTTTTTAAAAACCTATTTTTTCCTAATGCATCTAGTAATATTTTCTCGTTTTCTTCTCTCTCAATCTGTAATTGGTCACAAAGTTCCTTGGATGCTTTTAATTTTACTAAAGTTACTTGTAATTGCTCCTCTTTGCGAGCTAACAGGAGCTTGGACTCCTCATAGTGACGAGCTGTGGCACTACGCGTAAGCATTGTACTTGGATTTTTTTTCGTAAATAAATCAATCAGATGCAAACCAGGTACATTTAGATTTGTTGACAAAGGCCTTTGTCTCACCTTCACCCAATGTCCAAAACAAAGGTAATCAACAGCTGAGTTGAACAATGGAAAAATCTAAGCACGGCCTTGCACTTCACACATGTGCTCAAACAATGGAGCGGATCAAAGTTCAGAGGTCTTTGTCCGCGGTTGTAAAAACAATCTTTGTTTAAACATAAACTATTTTTGTGTTTTTCTTAATAAAAACAGAGATCGCACTGAACTGTCACCAATTACTTTAATCTTGAATAACTTTATCACTTCACATAGGTATGTAATAGCGAAAATTTAATTTAATTTTAAGTCTTTGTCTTTGATTGTAGTCTTTGTTTCCATATAATTTAATTTCAGTAAGATACTATAGAAGTTACACTGTACTGTCACAAATTAATTTTAAACTATAATAACTTTATCACTTTTCTTTACTTTTGAATACATAAAATACTTTGTTTAATTAAATTAAATTTTAATTTTTAACACGTCTTTACTGTAATTTTTATTTGCCCGCGGAAGGGCGGTAGACGTGCGAACGGTTCAACAGACGGCTACCTATCTGTTGTCACATAATACTTAATAATAAGTATTTTGTTTTTTAAGTAGTATGTCATGTTTAGTATATTGGAAATGTATATTATTTCTAAAATGCTTTAGAATTCTGATCTGTTTTTGAAAATATTGGATATGTCATGTTGACAAATAGAAATTCACCTAAACAATAATAGGAAATATATGAAAATGCTATGTTGATGTATGTGACACTGTGGTCTCGACACTGGTCTTGGAATGGGGTAGGTTTGGGGTCGATTCTGCTATATAACAATGTGTTATTGTTTTTTAGATTTCATGTGTACAGTTAACAGCACTTTTAGGTAATTAGTTAAATTACGAAAAACACTTTTATTTCTTAGAAAATAGAGGTGCCACAAAGGTCTTAGCATACATCTACAAAAAAATTCAAAGGTGTATGTGAAATCAATCAAACTGCACTAGCCAGCTTGTTTGACTAAGGTGTAACCAATTTAATACCTAATTCTGAACACATCGACTCGTGCTCCTTGATGGAAATAAATATGCACTATGATGGTACATCGATATTCGGATTTCATTTATACTTTTATCTGGCTCTCCTATATTGTGTGGCAACTTTTGTACACTTATGAAGGGAACCCATAGGTGGACTCATGAAGTTACTCAAGTGTATGTGAACTCATTCACACTTGTTGATTAACAGCTAACGAATATGTATCAGCATCATCATCGCCTTACCTTTATCACACACAGAATCGTATGTATAAATGGGATATCGTAATCGCTATCATATTTATACTTTCCTAAAATATAGAGATCAAAATGTTGTCCAATCGTTACTTCCGTCCACAATGACATTAAACATTTTAAGCACCTGATTTTAACTATTAAGAAAGTACCTAAAAAAAAATAGGACCCGTATTTTTTTGTTATCATTCATTTAAAGAGAGTAAATACAAAATCAAGTCAGTCAGTCAGTTTATAAAAAAAAAATATTTAAGTAGCGTCAATAATGATGAGAAGCAATTCTTTTTTAGTAAAAAATGAACCCGATTCTTGCGTGCCAGCTGATATATAAAACTAACTAAAATTATATATACACTTGTCAAATTCAATTTCGTATCTGTAACCACACTCCTTTTCTTGCAGCGAATATCTTAATTTAAAATTGTCGTCGCTCAGTTTAGGTGTTTAAGTATTCTCAAATATGCCATTTAGTATTTTCTTTAAAATTAAAAATCACTACATTACTACAACAAAGTCGCTATCCGCCGTCTATCTGTCCCTTTATATGTTTAGATCTTTAAAACTACGTAACGGATTATGATGCGGTTTTCTTTAATAGAGTGATTCTTAAGGAAGGTTTATTATACATGCATAATACAGTAGAGAAACACTGATAAATTTAGAGGTTTCTAATGTGATATCGTAAATAAGCACATTTTTTGCGCTTATATTGCAAAAACGCTCGCTGAACCCTACGAGATAGACCAAAATAATGTACTACAATATTGTCCACCTTAAAAAGTTCAACAAAAAAGTTCGCGATGGTATATGTTTATCTCTTAGGGATAACCCACCGTAACCATTTTTTCATTGGACCCGTGGGAAGCCGGGGCGGGTCGCTAGTGTTACACTAAAAGGAGGAGAAAAGAGGTCGTCGCTAATTAAATGTTAAATAAGTTGGTACTTATAATTACATTTATAAATATATTTCGTTGTGATGTAGTTACTTGCATTGTAACGTCTATACTATTAGAACATTCTGGAAATTTCTCGGAACTTGCAATTAATGTAAGTTTTAATCTTCTAACGTCTATATCATTAGAATGTTCTAGAATTTTCTCAGGTCTCGCAATTATAAGTAAATTGTTATCTTTTAATGCAAATCTGCCCATCTGCTAGTTTTCAAGCTACGCTCATGCAATCTACGCATCTGCATTTCTATAATTAATCGTGTCATGCATGTATAGAGTTCAAGTATCGGAATATTGAACACCTCTAGATAGTCGGCATGGATTGCCCTAGGAAAGTGCTCGCTACACCCAACTTGTATGTATACACTGGGGGTACTCCCCCACAGCACTGCCGTTAGTGTTAAGCGAGCTGGACAGAGGTGATCTATTAACACCCAAACCCAACACAACTTTGTGTTGATTCCATTGGGAATCGCGTATAGTATTACTGTATGTGCAAATGGGTTGTATTCTGTCTGTAATGTGTACTGTAGGAGTACTGTGAGTGTTATGTTTGATATGCTGAGGACTACGCGTATGCTATTAGCTATAAATCATAATCTACTAGAAAACTAATAGATGGACGGATATATTTATTACTTTATAGACTGATTTGTATGTATAATTGACTTCTCAGTTGCTACCTACCTATGTAATGTTCAAATATGAGTCTTTGGTGTAACTACAAATAAGAATGTCTCAACTTTACCTTGGAATAATATATTATTTTCAATTTAACTGTGTACAAATACGTTTAACACTTATAAATCATCTTATATTATGTTGTATCACTAAATTGCACTGTTTTGGTTTATAACTTTCACTTTTAGCACTTTTATTGTACTGAATACTTGTAATTTACTTTTCTCTTTACTTTTGCTGTATATTTGTTATAATTTCTTAATAATTTTTATTATTTTCAACGATTTCTCTTGGTTTGTTAGGAACATTCTAGAATTTGACAACGTATGACAACAGTCCGACGTGACGTCACATAATTCCAAATGTCTAAATTTAAATATATTTATTATTTTTTATGCCATGTTGGACTCCTTTTTTATGAATATTATGTCATAATTTTAAATTTTTGTATTTAGTTTGGAACATCATATCTGGCTATTATATAAGGCGGTCCAGGGTCTCTGGACGGACATTCTACTTCTACTTCTGAAGCTACAAGCAACTTTCTATACTACCTTAAGCTCTCTGTGAACTCTAAAAGTACTGTGAAAACTCGGCTGCATACTACATCAAAAGAACCACGTACTATTGCTGCCACATCGCGCCTCCTACGTTCTCTGCCTACCTGCCTGCTACTGCATCCCTGCCTGCTGCTGCATCCCTGCCTGTCGGCTGCGGAATACTGGCCAACCTGCTGCGGCATACCTATCAGCCTGCTGCAAGATACCTATCAGCCTGCCGTTGAATACCTGCCAGCTCGCCGCTGCACACCTGCCAACCTGTTGCTGTGTGTCTACCAGTCTGCTGCGGAATACCTGCCAGCCTGCCGCTGAATACCTGCCTGCCTGCTGCTGTATACTGCCAGCCTACCGATACTTGGTCTACCTAGATCCTGGTACCGCCTTCCTTTCTTTTCCCTTCCCTATCATCTTATTATTGTTATTTTGTATTTTTAATTTATTTTTTAAGTTTCGGCCGTGTTATCTTAATAATTATTTTAATATATTAGTCTCTTGTTCTCATCTTTTTCTTATTAACCTTAACCCATTTTGCTCCGTAGCCTTCCGCTACGTGACAGCATTGTACTTATAATACTTGCGTCTGCTTATTTTGAAAATGAACGACGACGTTGTTGTATTACCTCTATTGGAATATTAGAAATATATATACAAATAATGCGTATATCTTGGTCAAAATACATAATCTTTAGTTAAACGTAATGCCGAAAGCTAAATTTAAAATTAAAGTCTACTGACATGGACAAAAGGTCGTCGTGCTGTGGGAGAGAACCAACCCGGTAAATGAATTTACCTGGTATATGTTTGATGGGGTATTTGTGGCCGGGTCGTCGCGCTGGCCGACGAGCCCGGTGTGAAGGTGAGGTTCGCTGATGTGTAGTGTAAGGGGCGATGCGATTGTTTGCCGGCCAGAGGGATTGGTTTGCAGAGGTGATGGAGTCAGGCGGGTCAGTTAAAATATTCCTCGGATTGCGATGTTTAGTCCAGACACTATCTCTGATAAAGCAGTTGACTGCTTTTTGAATAAACGGATTTGGGTGAGTGGAAGCGCTAGCAAGATAACGAGTTGCTAGGTCTTTGATATGTAAAAATAGATCACGAGGGCTGCTACTTAAGTATCCGGAATCTGGGATTTCAACATTTTTAAACGCAATATATGACCACCATCGTAAAATTCGTTCTTTTTTTGAAATACTTTTTTCCTTATGTACGCTAGTGTTTTGTTTCTGATGGGTTTAAAATGTCATATCGCTGAAATGATGGAACTCACACGTGAAAATATTCGTGCTATGATTTATTACGATTTTCGACGTGGTTTAACGCAACAACAGTGCGTAGATCAATTAACTTCAACTTTTGGTGTTGAAGCTCCATCAAAAACCACTGTGTATCACTGGTTTAGTGAGTTCAATCGTGGACGAAGTAAGCTCACGGACGAAGTTAAGGAAGGTCGCCCGAAATCAGTCGTTGTGCCACAAAACAGTGAAATTGTACGAAAACTAATTATGCAAGACCGTCATGTTACGTATCGCGAGATAGAGGCTACTCTGGGTATATGTATGAGAAAGATGCCGTTGACGCGTTCAAACTGCACGTTTCAGAGATACCGCAATCAGAGTTGAAAAAATGCTATAAAAATTGGTTTCAACGTATGCAAAAGTGTATCGATCATCGCGGAGAATACTTTGAAAAACAATAAGCCCATATTTAGCCATATACGTTTGTTTAATTTTTCTATTCCGGATACATAAGTAGCAGCCCACGTATAGGGGAACCTGTTGTACTTAGGCCAGTTTTTAACATTTTCGTATTTTAAAATAAACGATTAGAATAAGATCTGGCAAATATGAATATAATAGAAAGATCCTTTATTCAACTATACAGTTCATTAATAAAATCTCTGAATTTTTCATAAAGCTGACAACAAAAGCCGCTAGAAAAAAAGGGAAAACTGTCCAACGTACAACAGACCTGGAGACCTATTTTTGAATTACGAATGCGACTTCAAAATCACCGATGTGACTAATAATCACCGATTTTCAATAATTCTTATTTTTGAATATCACTGATGTGACTACCTTAGTCACAGGTGTGATTTCATTACGAGTGCCGTCACCCACTCATAATCAAGTCATACTTGTGAAATGTTATCTGTTTGATTTTCAGTCTATATATATATATATATATATGAATGTAGCATATATATTATATATAAGAGAGACGGCTAGATTTTTGCGTATTTCCGCTACCGAAGACGGTATATACCTTCTTTCAGAGCATAGCTGTAATAGCGTCTTAAACTTGTTCTCGGAATTTGAAAATGTTTGGAAGCACCATGAAGTGTTAACTTCTTCTCCTTCAATAATCTGATTGCATTCTCAATTTTATCGGTGTCTAATGGAGCTCTTTTTTGTTTTGCTTACTTCGCGGCATTTTTCCTACACAATAAAAAATAAAAAAAGGTATTATTAGTTTCGTGTCCTAAGTACAACCAATATGATGTACCTTGGTCAGTGTCCAAGGTACGTATACGTAGTTAGTCGGGAGGCCAAGGTACAACATCGTGACAATTTCTATAAACCACTTTTATAAACACACTTAATGTTGAGGTTAGTTTCGAACACCAATGCTATCAGCTGTTACCTACATATACTGAGATTAAATTGAGAATAAAAGATTTCTTATATATGTTGATCACGTTATATAAATCGGCAATAAGTAAAGTCCGAAAAACTAATTTTTTGAGCAAGAAATAATAAATTACCTCTTTTATCTGCACTCTCGCGGCGCCGGCGAATCACAACTAACTTCACATTAGAGTTGACAAACGATGTTTCGACTGCCATATACGATATTATTTTAAAGCGCAGGAGTTTTCGAAAAATTATGATTGTCCTAGGTACAACACTGTCCAACGTAACACAGGTTCCCCCACATACTCACGCCTCTTTCTCATGGGAGTAGGGAGAGATCAGTTTTCCATTTGCTACGATCTAAACATACCTTAGATTTTTTTGTATTTATATATAATATAAAAATAATTATATATACATATCTATCGCAAACACACCTCTACACCCTTAGTAGTTCACACCAGTGTTGCTCTCTTTGCACCAATATTTGTCTGCTTTTTTCGTGGGGCCATTTAGTGAGCGGCGAGTCACCACATGTCATATTTAAATCGATAAGGAGACTTGAGAAGGCAGGTGACCGGAGTCTCTTCCATAGTCCAGTTTTCATTACCACGAAAATCGAAATGCAATAGTCCGTAAACATTTTGACCACTAATGACAATAGTTTCTGTGCATCTAACTGTGTATAGTCTTTCGCTGCATTTTTTATGGTGCAGATGGAGATTAGACCCAGTTGGTATACTCCACACTCTTTCATTAAATTTCGCTTAAATGGCCTCTACGCGTTGTATCTGTGCCCCCGCGTACGCCTTATAAAGGAAACACTTGTGATTTAAACTATAATATAATAAAATAAATATAAATATTCAAAACATTAAAAATGATTCGATTTATAGATAGATATTATATATTATTATCCTAATACACTTAAAAACAAATCTATGGAATCACTTGGAATTGATTTCGTGTAATGTTGGGTACTAAATAACTAGTTAAGTGTATCTAATAAAAAATTTAAAGAATTAATAGTTAACTATAAATTAATACCAAATTATTTATATCACATCAATATTTAAATAGCTATATCCCGGATTAAATGAAGAAGTTAAGAAAACAAAGAAATATATAAATCTTGCCTAAACCAACTTAAACAACAAAAAATTATTAATAAACACAGAATCAATTATCACAGCCGATTTCAGCTAATTCATACTTAAGAGAGGGTGTATAGGAAACTGTAGTGGTCTGATGATAAACTACCTCCTCCTCTCTCGCCAGGCAAGAAATAAAACTCTGTTTTACTGTTGAAAGCAAAGCTGGCCTACATCATACACAAACTGCATGAACCATTTTTCAGAGATATAGGTATAATGTGCAAATAGCTACCCAGGCTGCTTGAAGAGTCGCCGAATGAAGTTGTGTTTGTCGGTGAGTTACCATCAGTTTCGGGCTTGCAGATCTGTTTGAAGTCGCATTCGACAGATGGTAGGTCCAGATGGTGTACCTGTAGAAGTATGGAAGTGCATGGGTACCGATAGATGGCTGACTTTATTCTTCAACAAATTGTTGCAAGATAATATGATCCCCAATCAATGGTGTACAAGTACCCTCGTACCCATCTACAGAAATAAAGGAGATGTCCAAGAGTGCAACTAGCGGAAATAAAACTAAAGAGAAGAAATAAAGCTCATTGTTCGAAGATATGGAAGAAAATAATACAAAAACGACAGAGGGAAGAATGTGAGATATCACAAAACCAATTTGGGTTTATGCCAGGCCGTGGAACTACGAATGCCAGACAAATGTTAAAATGAAAAATCGCGTTCAGACAAATGTGTGAAGCGTAAAAACGTGCACGTAAAAGCCTGCACATGGTATACGTAGATTTAGAGAAGGCATATGACCATGTACCCCGTGAGATTTTGTGCTGGAATTTGTAAGAAAAAAGAGTGCCTGAAAAGTATGTGAAGCTAATCCGAGCAATGTTGGGAACAGGCAAGAGAAAGAAGGAGAATCATAACTTATCCATTTAAGTCAAAACACATATTCAGATTACTATTTTCATCTCCGCTCAAGTCCTCAAACGTGTCTCAACAATATGCCCAACAATAAAATGCATATGTAAATATGTCATCTATTTATAGATTTGGTTCTGTAAAGGTAGAGAGACTGGATATCGGAGAAACTAGATATGTCGTCGAAGCTGAAAACGTTTCGCTCCTTGTGAGTATTTATTAATATATTTTCACATTATTACTCCCACCACCTTTTGCACCCCCTTACCAATTCCGTCTGGCGCTCGAGGATACTGCATTGCTGATTCAGAAACTAGTGACCTATACGGTAATGAAATTTTACATGCTCGTTACGAGTAGTGCTACGTCCCGCCACGAGAGAGTGGCGGATCTCGAAAACAGATATTGTAGTATAATGTGTCTTTAAAAATTGTTTAATTGATTGATTTTATTTCTTTTAAATATGCTTTGTCCACACAATTCGACACAAAAGAAAATAAAGAATTATCGAATTTGATACTGTTGTTCGGAAGTTATGCGCGTACCTACATACATTGCTGATACATTTCTTTTTAGCAATATTATATGTATGTAGATAAAATTTATATACTACTCGACAAACACCTATATGAGAACATTTAGGGCTACGGATCAAATTATTATACTTTACATATTTTTTTGCGATTACTAAATATTCATTTATTTATTTTGTCTGGTATATATACTTAAGCGTTTTTCCTCTGGAGAGGAGAGGCTAGGAATCCTCATAGATACCACCGCAATCAAGTGTCACGCTCTTATGTCAGACTCTTCACCGACCTATGCGGCTCGACCAGAATGACCTACCGATTAAACTCAGTTTGAGTCTTTGGTCCTAATGTCCCTATAGCTTGACGTAATAAACATTATTAATGAAGTTAAAAAGCACACATGGCCCATACACACTTCAGTATTTTACTCCTGGTCTTCAACATTTTTATTTCTTGCCGTTGCAATGTGTCTCAAATACTTTAAACCATGTATGAAATGCTCAGTCAGGATTGTATGGTGTTAGACTCCATGGTGGTAAGTGTTGAAGTGGTGATAACTACTGTAATCCCCTAGCGGCGATTTATGTCGTTAACTTTTTCAAAAAATATATTCGTGATCAGCTCGTCAAGGAGAACAACATAACCGAATTTCAGCTGATTCCGCCGTAAACCAGGATTTTTCACCCAAAACTTCAGAGCCCCCTGGCGGCGATTTTCGTCGTAAACTTTTTCTAAAAATTGACGTGATCAGCTCGTCAAGGAGAACAATACTATCGAAAATTTTGAGTCTCCCCAACTGCCATATAAACTGTGCCATGTACTTTGTCAACGTTATATCATATAAACGTTAAAATATAAAAGTTATTGATTACAAACATCATTTCACATTCTAGAACCCTATTCAAAAATACGAATACCTACCGAAGCATTTTTCTACACTAACGGTTAAAATAAATTAGAGTGATATATTCTTTAATCTGTGATAAGGATAAGGGAAATAATTAAAACAACAAAAAATACTACAGATCATTTCACCTAATTATGTGGTTTTATATTTCAAATTCTTGTTTTGATGTAGGTTTTAGTATTTTTGCTGTGCAATTAGGTATTTTTGTACTTTAGATTAGGATTTGTAAGGTGATCAGTTAAATCTGAGTCATAAAATAATAGTTTTTACACAGATTTTGATTAATAAATAATGTCTTTCCTTATCGGTGACGTGAAAACATTTTTTTATAATTTAGATAATCACAACATGACTTGGGATATTTCATTCAGTAGCCTATATATATTCGGTTTCTGAAAGTAGTACATGTGTGCTAGAGGTAATAAGTTTTTATCGGAGGGAATAAACTGTTGGTGAATACTTTCAATTTTTCATCAGCTAAATAGAAATGGATTTATTGGTGAAGGCGGAACGGAAGCCCCGCTAATCTTCGGACTACGTGAGCAGCGGGGCGAGCCCTTTTTTTTCCCCTTACATACAAATCCTTAACACGTTTGCTTGCGTCAACACAGCTACTAAACGACTTCCTTCAACAATAAATAATTAGCATGACAAATTGCCGATGTGTTGCCATGATAGATGGTTTATTGTAAAACAAAAAGTAATTAAGAGAATGAATATATTTTGCACCTTCCCCAATGCGAATATAGAGAAATAGCAAATGTAATTTTGAGTATGGTATAGAGTTTGTGAAGCTAGGAGCTGTGTTAGGGCGCGTAGAGCTACGAGAAGAAGCTGTGGGCTCAATTATTTTTTAAGTACATCGTTTAATAAGAAAATGTTTTGGTGAGATATTATATACATTTACGTTCAAGTTTTGTAATTGTAATTTTTAATTCTTTTATTTACTGATATAGGATTGCCGTGATTATAGGACCCAATTTTAGTATTATTAATAATTCATGTTATGGGTGGCAGGTCCTGGGGAAATTTGCTGATGAATAATAATCATTTAAATATTATTTCAAATAAATAAATATGACTTAGTTATGTATTAAGAAAACTTACTAATGAATACCCATTCACACATCCGGCACAAAAACGTAGTGATAATTATTATTTTATAACTTCTCTATGAACTTTACTGTGAATAGAACACTGTGTTTCTGGTGACTCTTTCGGAACAGGTGATGTCTGGCTAACAGAAACTCATCACCTCTGTTCGCTAGCAAGTCTAGGATCCATAAAAGATCTCACTTTCCTAAAATATTCGTATCAAGGTGAAGCTTTAAAAGCTAACTATGGCGAACAGTAGATAATGAATAAAGATCAGTCACGAACACTGCGGATGTAGATAAGTTCGCAGAGACTACCACTAATAATTCCAATACAATACCTTGTATTGGAATTATTACTTGACTACTTAAATATTTACCCGCAATTCGAAGTTCACTCATGGTTTACTCGTATGTCAATTTCTTCCTTTTACGTTAACGATTTAGAGCAGTTACAAAAAGAAAGAAGTAGAGCTAAAAAAATAATAAATTTAATTCTACATTTTGAAATAAAACTGATATTAAGAAACGTAATAACCAGGACGATAGAACGCACAAAAGTTCAACCCTACTATGAAAATGAAACATGAATACAGTGCCTACGATACCCAAAAAAAATGTATTTGAAGCTTACTCCGTCGCGATTGCTCTCCAATACTTAATTTTAATGGGAGACTGGTCTAAGATTTGACTAATAGTATCTACTTCTCAAAGTCTTCTGCTATCATCAGATTATTTATTTAATGACTCTAGTTCCACTCTATGGAGGAAAAATATTATACAACTTTTAGTGGTAGAAATGAAGTGTACTAGTAGTAGGATTTATTATTTGTAATAATGACATAATAGACAAGCCTTGCTTTTCCTCGTTAACAAATGGTGACTGAGTTTAATATTTTAAATTAAACACTAACGACTTACTTAACCCTGATTGAACATGTGTCAAATGACAATTTTTTTTTTATAAGCAGATGTTAGTATCCATAAACGCCAGCCAAATATTTTAATGGATAAAATATACTAATAATTCCGGGATAGTCGTGAAACTGTTTTCTTTGGCTATATATTAATTATCCTTTTATATGGTACTTTTATAACAATGTATAATAAATGAAAATATTATATTAATTTGTATTTAGTGAATTTTATGCTAAACTCTGTATGTACATATATTATTTGATATTAATTGAATTTAGAGCGATCTTATTATTATCGCACATTTGTAATGCGAGTCTAAACCGAGGCGAATTTAAAATTCATTTTCACGAATTCTACTAGAAAAGTCAATCATTATAGCATTAGCAATTCTAAAATTATATACATACCACTTCTTATTGAACATTTTGTCTGTTACTTACATCTTTATGAAACGAAATAGTTAATTGTTGTGCAAAGCTATAAGATCAAATAAGTTATGTGGAATAATTTTGCTGCCGTGAAGGCTACAATTTTCATACCTATCACTATAGTTTGGATAATGGAAAGTAAATGTGTAGAATGTTTCAAAAGTACCTATGCTCATGATGTAGTCTTTATAATAGTTATAAACTTCCCAAAAATGAGGTTGGCGAAAATATTTTGTAATTTTAAAAATGAGTGAGGACCAAGTTTTACCCTTTGTTAGTGGTATTTTTTCAAAATTATTCTATATAGAATAGTTACGAATAATGAAATCTAATTATTCATTACCAATCAAAGACAATAAGAAGAAACAATAACTACATACGTTGAAGTCCCAGGCTTAATCGTGGTGTTTTAAATTAATAACTTTGCTCAAATTTCTTAAATAGATTGAAAATACGTTACGTATACGGGACATAGCAAATTGTAAGTTAATAATCTAATATAATTTAGATTTACATATTTAGATCTAATAAACATTTTTAATGTAATTGTAATTATTTATTTTGTGTTTTAAAGGTTAAATTGAGTTGAAGGAACTTTTTTACTAAAATACACCACATTACAAAAAGTAGGTATTCATTATTTCTTAATTATGTCCAGTGTAATTAAAATTTCTGTCAACTTATGAATAACTGAAATATAACGAAGTATTAATATTATTTACGCAATTATTTATTGAGATCCTGCATGCATATCACAAACTTCGAAATAAAATAAAAATAATCGATGTTCAAGTTCTAAATGTTAGATAACTTGGTGCGGGTTAGCCTTAACAGTGTGCTGTGATGATGGATAAAGGTGCTAAAATTTCCAAAGTAGGAAAAAAATAATTCTTTTTTTTATACTCCATAGTATCTTTTTAGAATAATTCTTTCACATACCTATTAGATAAATTAAATAAATAGCGCAAATAAAAAATTTCTTCCAGGAAGAAAAGAAAATGAATATCACGTTCGTTTTAGAGTATAATTTAAGTGTTAATTTAAACGACTTTAGTTATCTTATAATGCATTTCATTGTTAATGGAATAGTAACAGTTGCGGTACCACCATACAATGGGTACAGGGTTAGGGCGAGGGTTGGTGGTTTGGGGAAGTACTGTGCAGACCCCGCTACCCGGATTGTGGGCGGGCAGCTCCGCCTCTGTGGCGGAACGGAACGAGGTGCAAGTCGTTATGTGCTAGAACGAGATAGTGCGCAGCGGGGCGGGCCTACGCTCGGGCCTGCAGCCACGACTCGTTGATTCGCCTCTCCGCCGCGTCCGCTATGTAAACGCGCCTTGTTGTGAATCCAAACAAAGTCAGTCAGTCATCGTTTTGCCGCCGCAGGAGTAACTTGCGAGGAATTCCACCGTCGCGGTCGGAGTATGTTGTGGCAGTGAACGTGATCGGGTACGATGCACGCGCTGTTCGGTGAACAAAGTCCCTATGCTTACCGAGGCGGTGCCGCCGGCGGTTATTCCGCCGGCGTGGCGCCATATGCCTACGAGCAATATCGGTACGGCTACGGTGCACCTTACCTACATCCGCACCAGCAGCACGTCGGAGCGCCCAAGGATATGGTGAAACCGCCTTACTCCTATATTGCGCTCATTGCGATGGCCATACAAAACGCACCCGACCGCAGGATCACTCTCAATGGAATTTATCAGTTTATTATGGAACGTTTCCCGTATTATAGGGAAAACAAGCAGGGATGGCAGAATTCGATCAGGCACAATCTTAGCTTAAACGAATGCTTCGTGAAAGTGGCAAGAGATGATAAAAAACCAGGAAAAGGTAGCTACTGGACCTTAGACCCTGACTCGTATAATATGTTTGACAACGGGTCTTATTTGAGACGACGACGCCGATTTAAGAAGAAAGATGCGCTCAAAGAAAAAGAAGAAGCGCTGAAAAGACAACAACAGATGCAACAAGCTCAGGAGGCGCTCGCGGCACAGGAAGCTCTGAGCGCAGCCGATGCACTAGGCCAGCCGCGGGATGTCAAGCCTGATGTGAAACCTCGGATATTTGAGTGTCGCCCTAAGAGGGAACCCGGGGCTGAGTGCGCACGCTATGAAAAGAGCGGTGATGCGCTAGACGAATTCGGCGAGCCACGCGGCGTGTACTGCGCTCCACAGCCGTACGCATTAGCTGCGGAGGAATTCAGAGCGGCTGCGTCTGGCTGGTACGAGCCACCAGCGCCAGCCGACCCTCTCCCGGCCGCCTTCCGCGACCTGTTTGAACCGCCTAGTTGTCAACTGGCTGGCTTTCGCGGTGGTTCACCGGGACCCGACGCGTTCCGTGCTTCGCCACCGCACCACCACCACTATCGCCCGCCGGCTCCCGCTTACTATCACCATCAAGCGTGTGTGGCCGCCGCACCGACGCCCGCGCACAAGTCTTACTGAGACATGATCCTCAGGTATGTTGCATGTTTTTTTTGTAATTTTTACGCCCTGCGACATTGAGTTGTGCCTTTCGCGAATAAGGCTGTATGCGAATTGAAGTGGTTCGACCCTCCCGGCCAGAGGGTATCCCACGGCACCTCGTGACGTAGTTGTGGTTACAGGAGGCCGGCACCGCAGCATCGGTTAAAGTGACAGCGTCACTTCAAAGCCGATATAATAGGCCGTGCCGCTCTTGCCGGGAAGGCAAGTGGCGCAGTGCTGATAACTACTTTACAGATCGGCGGCTGGCCCTGCCGTCTCCCGCTCCGTTCACACCTATAGGTAGGTACATCTAAATACTTGCGTCGATACTTGTAGCTACTCAACTACTGCTACTACATGGGGTTCCCGATATAAATTTTAGACTTATTTAAGGTATGTGTATTACTTACCAACAAAGAACAATATGATATTGTTATATTTTGGGTAGACATTAAAGATTTTGTACTCTTGTAGTAATACAAAATATTCAGTAATTAGGGGCTCACAATGGTTTTGGCGAACAATTTTCAATTATTTATTAATCCATAAGCTTTGGTGTATATTTTGCTGAAATATGTTTCATAAAATTCTTCTTATAATATTTATGAATATGCAGTGATGATGTGAAAACCTTGTATAAAAGTAAGGAAACACGACAATGGCAAAAAGGAAGGATCAGACCAACGGTAGAAGGTCTATTAGTGTAAAAAAGTATTCTGTAATTTAGGTTCGTTACATGTGCATGAACCGAGTACAAATAATAACAAAGCTACAAATAATAACACTACTTTTCTTCCGGTTTGGTACTATTTTACATTTATACCAAATATGTAACAATAAAGCTATGCTTATATATATGGCTTAACTAATATTTTATTAGTCAAAAATTAAAGTAAGTCTTAGTAGTATTTGAAATAATTCATGAGTTAGAAGCAATAAAACTTGTAAATCTTGTTTATCATTCTAGTGTATACGAATAATTATGTAAAATACCTAGTTACTAAATATGTATTAGGTGAACGGGTTATTAATAATAAATGATTTAAGATGAACTGAAATTATGTTAAATGGAAGTTAACATAATTGTACTACAAGTTTAATTAAAAGTTGTTGAAAAGTTGTACTACAAGTTTGATTTTTTAAAACATAATCGAGCTAGTCTGTTCCACGCCTGTGTCAGATTTTAGATTTGCTAGCCATGTGGTGTGCAGGTGCTGAACATGAACGAAAAAACTCCATACAAACAAAACAGGCTGGCTCGCTTAAACAGCAGGAGCCCTGTGAAACAATTGTGTTTTAACCATTAGACCATCTTGGCGTACCGGATAGTGTGGGTCTTCCTGACACAAATTAAAACAAGATCCTGTACAATGTAATAATGATTTTTCTGAGACAAATAAGATCACCCAAACTAATGATACATTATAGAAATGTTAAGCCGGTTAATGAACACAAATAAACATAAGTTAGCAAATAAAAAGGAAACAGAAATGCACCGCAAGGCGGTGTTCTTGCTAAATATCATCCATGAACTCGGAAGTGTAAAATATGTATAAGGAGAAAATTCAACATGGACAACAAAAATGGAAAGGATTGTCAAATTGGAATGCCAAGAAATGAAATCGCTATAGTACGTGTTGATGAAGCTGAGCGCAACGAAAAATTAATTCTTGAAATGGTGGAGACTATAGATGAAATAATCAAAACATCAAAAAAGGATGCTCACTGGTCACATGGTCACTACGCTATCGCAATGTTAGCAATTTGAGGTGACAGCCATAGAAAGAAACAGTAAAATTTCGTAAATTGTATAGTAAGACCATAGTCAAGACCTATCTTATGAGAATACAGAAAAATGACTAAGACTCAACAAAAATACATAATTTGCATTATGTTTCCTCTGGTGTGATTTAAACATTGTTAATTTTCGTAAAATGATAAATTTGGCATTTGTTGTACCTTATTGAATTTTCTATTTGTTTGCCTGAGACACAGGTTAATCTTAGTTCAGGCTTTATGTGTTATTTATATGTATATTTCAATTTGTTTTTTTTTTCTATAATGTTGTAACATAATTACAAAATATTGAAATAAAGAATGTATTATTATTTTAATAGCTAAATTTCAAACTGTCTCACACATATCTATCTAGATAACATGTCTAACAGAGTTAATTAACTAATTATTAACTAATTAAATAAAGTTGAAACTTGACCTCGAAAATAAATTTAGGAATATAAATATACGTATGCTTATATATATGTATGTATATATATATATATATATATATATATATATATATATATATATATATATATATATATACATATAGAAAAGTATAGAAATAGTTCATGATCGAAAAATTAATAAGTAAAGAATTAATACATAAACAGAAATAAGGTGAAGTTACACCACTTGGAGTAGCAGCGGTTTTGATTCGTACAAAGTGTCTTGCGCGTGCAACTTAGAAAATAATGAAGTATATCTCTAGATAATGTACAATACTAACAAGAACAATGTAATTTGCACATTTAGAAATAAATCAAAAGTTCAAAAAGGAGTAGAAGAAACTGTTCATTTCTTACTGGGAACTTACAGGGGATTACGTTCCCAGTCTTCCGCGCATAAGTTTATATATTTCGAAATGATGCTATCTATTGACTCTTTTATTATTAACATATATCGTTAATATATTTTAATAAAGTTATTGTTCTCTTTTTTATATCATTTATTTTCTTAAATTATGCAATATTTTGAAAATAACGCTGCAATGCCGCTCTCTCCATATAAAAACTAAATAATAAAAATCTTACTTTAAACCATGTTTAACTTTAAGCAACATTCTGTATTTATCACACTCATCAACCTTATCAATCACAATATATTAAAACCAAATAGCTATATTAATGCAAAAACATTACCTTCATTTTTATTATCTTCACTGTTATTATTTTAATGAGTAAAACACTAAGATCATTTTGTATGAAAATTCAATTCATCTGAAAAACAAATTATGATTTCGTATACAATATAATGAGAAGGTCATTATATTGTACAATCTGTTTGTTATTACTTCTTAAGGCATATCGTGATCTTGTTATATTTATAATACAATCGAAATTATATTAACAATCATACAAGAAAATTCCTCAGTGATTTATTCAATGAAATATATATAGACATTAACAGGTCAATATATTTATGAAAAGTTAATTTATGTTTATATGACCTATTTATAAATACGATAATACATTAAAAATGGGGAAGGTGTAACTTTTTACAAAACATTTATATAAAGTATTTCCGCTTTGCCTATTCATAAATTTAATGCCCATGTTAAAAAGACGATTAATAATTTTTTGACTGATAAAAATTGATTAAATTTGTGGATTTAATTTAATGATTTTGTATCAATAAATAATTAATTTGTTCCTATACCGGAAATATGTCAGATAAGTTTATTGAGATTTGACATTCATCTATAATGAAAACATAATTATTTTAAAATATTATTCTATTTTGTGAGTTTCTTGCCTGTTCTTTTCCAGGTTTTGAAATTTCCCAACAGATTTTTTTCCCAGTATTTTTTGTACATGTACGTTTATATAACTTATTAGATCTTTGTTTGCTCTAAAATTAAATACTTATTCGTTAGACGTTATTAAGTGTTTGTCAACGCGTATATTCAATATATAATAATTTGATTTTAATTACTAATTGTTATTTTTGAATTCTTTATAAACTGCATAAATTGTTCATTTATATTACAGGAATGTTTGGGTGCCAGAAATCACACTACATTTTAACGACACTTTAAGACTTACTACGGCTCTTCTGAAGTTTCTATACACATTGTTTTTTCCCTATTTGAAGTGTTTCTTTTGGACAGCTGTATATTAATTACCATCGTTTGAGTTTTAGTCAGGTTTTATAATTAAATTTACGGTCTGAATAAATGTCTCAGAGGTCATTAAACATCTCGAAGAGCGTAATGTTTTATACGCCTATAAATATTACACTGTAGCTGAGAGCTCAGCTGGTCAGCTGTTGAATGGGAAATCGGAAAGTCATTCGTTACAAAGATTTTACTTAGTTTCATTAACTTTTTCCATATACAAATTAAAGTTTGCATTTTCGGGCTTTACATGAGTGAGTTATTTTTAGAACTTTAACAACTTGATCATATATCGTATTAATGCTACCAGTACCAGTACCATGAACTTTATCATTCTTTATGTCATCAGTATGGGAAATATGAAATTTCTCCGAAAATACGGAGAATAATTTCTGTTTTTAACTGTTATTGCACGATAACAAGTTTAGGAAACGGATAATTGGCTGTAAATACATATTTTTTGATTCATCATATTTGATTGAATCTGACTTTGTGTTGATAAACTTTGTGGATCAACAATTTGTTAGGTAGAAGGGAAAACATACTTTTTGACTTTAGAACTTTTAGACTTAAAGAAGATTAGGCATTCGATTATTGGATTATAAAAAACAATCTAGTTAAAAAATCTTAGTACAGCTTACGATATAAGGTAATAGTATTTTTGATACAAGCCAGGGCGCCATGTACCATTAGCTTCTATCGAGTAAATTCTCGAAGAGTTCGGGTGAAAATCAAATAATGTCATAACAAAGGCGGTTTTTCCAACGTTATAACAACCACGCCTCTACGTCCGTAGCCACTTATACCATGTTACCAGTTTTGGTGCCAGTGTTGGCACTTTTTTATGACAAAATTTATGTAATTAAACGCTCCTAGCTTTTAATTATTTTTATGGCAGTATATAGATAAAGAAGCAGATTGCCCACCTGCTGGTAAATGATTATAGTCGTCTATAGTTCATATGGTTTCCGTGGGATTTGTAGCAAATATGCAATCATGTATGTATTATCTTACCCTTACCACTGGAATACAGCAATCCGAATTTCGAAATAGGTAAAAGGGGTGGACTCAAACAGACGTCCCTGGTCTCACTCCAGTAAAAAGAGGTATAAGTAAAAAGAGTATTGTTTTAAACTGTAATAAAAATAAACTAAGAAGCTAACGAGACGATTGCTACTCGTATGTACATTATTACTATAATGTACATAACTTTGATTTTCCGTTTATTTATTTTAATTATCCTACCAGCCAATTAAATATAATATAGTGTAGATTCAACATTAGTATGATGAACTACAACAACGATGTGTCAAATAAATAATATATTTCTTAAAATATTATTAATAAAAAAAAATCAAATTATCTTAAATATATAAAGGTGTACTTACAAGTTAGAGACTTAATTCTATGACATTTTATTTTTTTATAAATTAGTCATATATCTTTCCAGGAACAAAATGGTTATATATTATATATGTGGTCATGCAACTGTGGGCTTGTGATTCGATAGTAAATTTATTAATAAATAAAATAACTTATTTATGAGAACTGTTAGCAGAAACAATTGACATAACGAAGGTATAGATAAATAAGTCAATTTAATACTATTCAATGATATTGAAGCAGTAATAGTCCAGTTTTGAAGTTTTATTCTAAAGTTTCGAGTATTTTCTTATTGAAAAAGTTATATATAACTAGTTGTAAGTCGCAAAATTTCTGTAAGTCTATTTTAAAATTATTAATTCGTATAGGGATCTTAGAAGTTGAATGTAAAAAGGAATGTAAAACAGAACACGCGATATTGAAGTGAAGAATGTCTAAAGAAGTCAAGCCCGGACAGGAAGTGGAAAGGGTGGCCATAATAACGGCGCTATGCAAAAGTAATCCTCTAATCCATCCGGCATTATATGGAGGAATTGTTATTGGCCTGTAAAATGTAATCGCTGTCTTATCTCTTAATCTGTTTAACATTCTCGTTGCTCGTCAGGGAAATTCACCTACAAATATTGATTGTCCAAACACGTCGGCCTGAGAATAAAGTTTGCTTTAAAAATTCAAGAACTTAAGAGAAGTTTTGCGCAGAAAGAACCTATACATACGCGACTAACGCCAATGGCACGTATGTGGTGTTCAATATTTCAATATTAGTAAGAAAATTAATTTAACTATTTATTAGTCATGATGTTGTCATTCTGCTTAATTAAGTTTTTATTTTGATATTGTGATTGTTTACGGTTGGAATATAATGATGTAATGAATGACTTTTACTAGAGTAAAAAATAATTCATCTTTTTAAATTTCACCAAAGAAGCCGTTTTATTACGTACTTATTGTTTCACTTTAATTAGTTACTATTACTTTATATAAAAGCAACATTCAAAAGAATGTACTAGTTAAAAAATAATATGTACCTAAATGATTTAGAATATCAACTAACTAAAATTTATTTAGATTTTATCTAACATAACCAAATTAAAACAATGGTTGACAGCTGGACATTGAGTACCATAAAACCATGTTTATTGACAATGGTCAATAAACATTGTTCCAATTGATATTTGGTTTATATAGAAAATAAACTCATTTGTCTCAGTTGCCATAGTGAAATCTAGATGTAATAATAAAATATAAATTATCTTTGTTTTTTTATGATAAATATGAGTTTTCCTAAATGAAAAGAGTTGTTAATAAAACAAATTGAATGTTTAGTGGCCTTGCATTATTTTTACAAGTTTCGTGGGAAAGTTTAAACTTATAAGTTTAAACTACAGCATAATTCTAATTATTCTTATTAATATACAATCTTGTAATAAGACCTTTTAGTAACGAGCGAAAAAGAGATAGTGATAATTACAGAAACAAAAAATAAATATGTGCTATATTTATATATCATATCTGTCTCTAGTCTCCATTAAGTTGAATTCTGTTTTTCTACTCAACCAGATTTTAGCTGGTAGAAATTTGCAAACATCGACTTAATTTCCAATCACGTTAAGAGAAGCTTGTTGGAACTAGGGTAGCTATCTTTAATATTGGACAGTCAGTGTAGCCCCGCGAAGAAAGAAAAAGCCCCGGATTGTGAAGCTTAAAAATGTTATATATAAAACATGATTTTATGATGACTCAAAAATTTCAAAGTCGGTTTTATATAAAACTCTGTACTATCCAGGGAATAGTCATGGCAAACTAGAACAGATGGCAACTTTAATCGAAAGTATTTGGAACTAACTACTTAAAATAAGAAAAAATATATATAAAAACGTAAGTACGTATTTCTAAGCTATAATCCTTTATCAACATGTTGACTTAAAATTATCGAGAATTGCATTTGTGTCTTCACCGTGGTGTCCTTTATATATATATATATATCCGTTGTGCTTAAGTTACAAGATTATTCATACTGAAACCATATCACAGCAATGTGCATTAATATTCTCGAGAATTTAGACATTGGTATGGTCTTTAACAGGTCAGCAAACAAGTAGATGGATTGCCTGGTGGTAACCGATTACCGCCGAGCATGGACACCGGAACACCTGAGGAGTCTCTATTAAGTTGTCGGTTTCTTAAATGGGAATATGCTCTTTTTTGAAGGTTTGGATATTGCTTCGGTAGAAATACAGATCCAGAAAATTCTTGCACTGTTTGAACTGTCGACTGTCTAGATGAAGAGGGCGAAAGCTTTGTCGTGTGGAACGATAGCGTAAACTGGCAGCAGGGATCAAACTGCTCAATTTCTCAGAGCCCTTTCCAAAATATAAGCGATTGTGGATGCATAATGAGGTTAAATCTCTGTGCAACGTCAAGGGGTCAAGCAATTTCGAAATATCCTGGAAGTTAACAATTCGAATTGTTCTCCATTGAATGAGGTCTAGAGAGAGAAGTTGATACTGGGGAGCTATGTCTAAAGATAAGAACAATATTGTTTATGAGGCAGATCCAATCCTTTATAACGGTAGTGTGAAATACCGCATCGATCTATTGAGCATACCAAGTATCTTTGAGACTATTTTCATCTTACCCTCTAAATATATCGATATGTCTATGCAAAGAATTGCAATACTAGCCCAGGTTCTTAACGGTGCTTTCAAAACGTATAGATGCGATAAATGACTTTTTTGCGGTGAGTGTGAAATGTCGGCTGGAGACTGTGGCATCATCGGCTAACACTTACTAATTGAATACTCCGCAACTAATTGAAAATGATAAAAACGTCAGTTACGAGCCAATTCTGATTAATAAATTTGTGAAGCATTATACACGGGTATTTGATGATTCAAAGCATAGCACTATATGGATTGCGCAAGATTTTATATAAGCCCACTAACGAATGCTTGCCAGGTAATGCCGTAAAATCGTACAAAAATTAATCGAAGGCAACAAAAAAAATATATAATAAAAGGTGATAAAAATTGACTGTAGTCCTTTGAACCAAAACAAAAAGCCTATTTGCAAAATAATAGCCTCTTATGTCATAAGTTGGCAACGTACACTGTGGCTTTTGTGGGGATTGCATATTTTCTTCGAATTTCAAAGCAAGTTCATGAGCAGATAGATGTTCAGATAGACAATATGCTTATTTGTGAAAATCTGCTATAAAAAAATAGCACTTAAACAAACAAACAAAAAAGTCTGAGAGAAGATTTGTATGTCAACACTTGCTCGTGTAAAGATTTAGAAAAAGTTGTCATCACGACATCGCGTTTTCACACTCCGCTTAGGTAGAGGAAGCGTATTTCAGGCTTTAAATGAGGTGTAAGGCGCAGTATAGTGTCTAAACATCGCTCCTAGTAATTTCTTTTTGTTTCCTATAATTAACCTAATACAAGCCCTAAATCATCTGCGAATTTGTTCTACGAACCCATTGAACCGTCCCCTGTAAAACTGATCCACCTGTCCGACCTGGTTTTCTCAATGGTTCCAGCGAATGCAAAAAAATGTATAAATTGTCATAACTGATTACTGGTTTTATTTATCAGGAAACTTTTAGTATCGCCTACGTATATTTTGTCTAAATATACATAGTTCGAAGTTCAATAGTAAGACTATAACAATATTTGAGTACGAAAGGAACTCTCTTGACTTGTAATCTGACGGTAAGTGGATAAGGCTGAAGAAGTTAGGGCCATACTAGCCATTAAAGGCTTAAAGCCATAAAAAATATAATGCAGAAAAGTATCGGCCCGTATTGGGAGTTTATAAGTAAATATAGTAATTGATATAGTTTAAAAAGATAATATATATTTGGAAATGTGCATAGCATAATTGTATTATATACAAATTTATCATTATAAAAATATGAAATCAATTTCATTTATTTATTATTGTCATCACAAACAAGTTTAAATAATATACAAATTTACTTAAACCAACTGCGCTGCATCGTCCCTCTCCTGAGGGGCGGTCGCCCTCACGATTTGCCTATATGGTTTTAGAACCTAGGCCAGGCTGAGTTTAGTCGGTAGGTCACGTGGCTGGACCGTTCCGGTCGCGTGGAGTCCGACATAACCTCCGTGACACTTGCCGTTGCGGGGGTATCCTGGGTACGTTTCGTGCCCCTTGTGAGGATTCTCAGCCTTCCTCTCCTGAGGAAAAAAAAAAAAAAAAAAATACTAAAGTTGGTAGGAAACTGGTGTCAAAAAAATGACTAAATATATGTAGGTACTATACTTTACAATAGACTGTTATTGTAATTATGCTGATATTAAATTTTAATTGTAAAGAACAGATAGATTGCTCCTTTATAAAGGGAATGGCAATTATCTTAATAAGCTGCGATGTGACTCCATACTGAATCAAATTTTGATAACAATATTAAATTACAAAACAGCCTACTGGTCCCAATCTCTCGATATGTGTAACAATAGTGATTATGTATAAAATTATTGATTGTATTATTACAAAAATTGGCTTGTCTAAAAATCAATGCAGCATTTTTATATGCATATTTTTGTTTCAGATTTGATGGATTTCGAAGAAAGCGGGAGGCGTATGACAGGGCTCAAGACGCTCTAGGTGTTGTATTTTCGTAAAATTATCGTGACTGAAAATATTATAAAAAACGGACGAATTTCGAAGAGATATGAACTATTCATAATATTCAGTCAGTTTTGCTTCAAGAGACATGTCATTGTGCTCGAGAACTATAATAGTAGAATTGTCATTAATCAAATAGAACAACTGAACAGACGAATCAAACGTACATACATATAAGAAATATTAGCTCTATAATTTATATTATTAAATATTTACTCAGATTATTTATAATTTTTTAGTATATAACTTATGTATGAAACAATTCCATTTTGATTCTTAAGGAGGATCAGTTAATGAACTAGTGGAAAATGTAAGTGTAGTTTGATGCACCATTGTAAATACTGCATTGTTAAGGGCCATAAATTCGCATAAATTATATGTTAGTTAATCTCGAAAGCTTTACTCATTTATAATAATTAATTCTAGTCTCTTTTTTTCCAATAGGCATTCGATTGCTACTTGGGATAGAACTTCACTGCATATACATCGGATAAAGTGATTAATAAGCCCGTGCCATATTATGTATTTTGTGCCTGCGCCTGCAATATAGTTATAAAATTAAAATAAGATTACAATTGATAATAATTTAACTAATTAACGTTTAATTTTATTTGTATATTTCGAATAAGAGCTAGTGTAATTAGTGATTACCTACTTATATGATATTTCGTATGCAATTATTAGTCAAAGTTATTTATATATGCAAGATATACTTACACTTACCTATATATCTATCTGTACTTAACGACGAATTACGTAGTGTTCCTATATTCTGCTTCTGATTTTGGTTTATCAAACTCACTTTGCCGATGTATTTTTTATCCTTGTATATAATTATTATTATGCTAATCTATGAATCTAAATGTGTGTTCAAATGATGTATTATGAGTAGTACTCGAATAAAACGGCATTTATATTATGTAAAATTGCAACTTAACTAACCTGATTATTGCAGTTTCGTTTGTTAAAATTAAGCACATTCTTTACATTGTTTTATTACCGTGAATTTTCTTTAGATAGTTTTTTCTTTCAATTAATTTCCTCAAAGGATGCACATTATAGGTATCGCTAGAATTTGGAAGGCACATTATCAATTTTTTCTCTGTGCAAAATATTTCCCCAAAATTGATTTCGTTATTCCCACTTGACCTACTTGGCGAATACCTTTGGCCATTTGCCACACATAAAAAAATGACTAATTCCTCTCATTGGTTCTGTAAAGCTTTCATTTTTATAATATTATTAAAACTTAATTATGTGACGAGTACTTGAACTTTTCAATTTATTCAACGTAATTAGTATAAATAATGTAGTCATTTTGATTGACAAAATTATAGAAAAAAAAGGAATAAGTTTATAAACCTTCTTTATAAAACTTATACGAGTATCTAGGCTGTGCCAATTTACTGTAGTCGTTTTATTTTTGATTTTTTTTTAAATTTTCTAATTATATTTACCTGATGCTACAGCATAAAGGAAAAAGTAATCGGACTATATTTTTACACCTGAAATGTTTATTTAGGAATGTTTTATTTATAACATATATCTCTCTTTATAAAGCTTTTTGCAATTTTAACAATTAGAATTGCAATTTCACTAGTGAACATAATATTAAAAATCGTGACTTGTGGTTGGTTTAATAGTTTCATAGAGAAGCTCTATGAGATTCTTTTCTTAAGTCATATGTTATATATTAATTTATTTCTTAATTTAAATATACTTAAAACATTTTTGAATAATATTTTCAAACGGATCGCAAGCCCTTTTTTATGTGTATGTTTGAGTGTATGTATTAGTGTTGTAAAACTTATATATATATAGAGATAAATGCATTTCAAATTTTGAAATCTCTATTGATGAAATGCCTGGTACTCTGCTTAGATATTATTATATTTTTTTTAATGTTTTCCACATATTCATAGTTATTCACCAATGTGCATGTAAAATATAATATGTATTGCAATAGCAATCCTACTAAAATTGTTCTTTACATAAGATAATAACACGATTATACGATTGTATCTGTTTTATATTTAATGTGAATGAATAAAAGTAACAGTAACCACACAGCAGAGTCGCAGAGCAGAGGTTTGAAGTTGCGCGTGTTCGTGGCAAGCAACAGTAATGCAGGAGGTCTATATACAATAGTGGACGTGAGACGATGCCAAAAAATAATCAGATTCCGTAATGTTTTAACGTTATACACCTCGCAATAATTTTACTGTGTGCATGTCAATAAAATAACATAAATAATATTTGAAGATGAGGCAAACAGTATCTCATCAGTAGCAAACAGTGTAATCGTGAATTTTATTTATTAATTTATGAAATTTCCTTGCTTAAAACTTTCATAATAAACTAAGTGTATATTTATATTACTCTTAAATATTCAAGTTTGTAACCAATCTATGAGAATAAGTATTTATTTATTGTATAACTATTACCATATTTCATAATATACAGATGATATTATGTATTTATTAGTTATATCATAAATATTCCATTATGTATTTTATATCGAGCAATGTGCTCCATGATATTTTAATATAATGTAATTAATATTCTGGAAGATAATTTAACATTGTCGTTGTACACTTATGTCACTATTACATGATCAGCTTAAAATCGTGACATGGTGATTTTATGAGTAATATAGGTTCTAAATATACGTTCTTTTGACATTATTGCTGCGTAAGATAAAACAATCGAATATTAAGCATTCTTCGATCTCATTCATGGAATATATTAGATTTCTTAGTAATTACCTGTAATTGATTACGACTAGGCAGCCTAATCTACTATATAAAAATAAGTCGTGTTTTCCTTCCTAACGCTATAACTCCAGAACGCACGAACCGATTTCCACGATTTTGCATTCGTTGGAATGCTCCGGGCTCCGTGAGGTTTATAGCCAAGAAAATTCAGGAAAAATTTTAACAGAAAAGCGGGAAAATCTTTTTTCACATACAGAGAGACAACATGACATTTGAGACATTTGACAGGACAACGTCTGTCGAGTCAGCTAGTTGGAACTAATAATCGGTGCCTGAAGTTATACCGACCATTGTTTTAAGTAAACACTAAAAGTACATTAACAATTGTATTATGGTGTAGCGTTACGAGAAAATTAGCTAAATGTAAATTTCAGAACTACAAGTGAAACTTTAGACGTAACACTATAGGTTCTCAGTTGTACTCATATCTACCAAGGTATGGGTTTTAAAAATCCGATTTATCTTTATAACAAATTCGCCTCATATTTTACAAGAGGATAGGTTGTATTGGCTGATCACTAACATTCGTTAATGAGAGTCCCACCGCAAAATTTGTAGGGTGTTATGTATAAAATATCTGCAAGTTATATGCTTGAAGATGGATTGCTTGGATAAATAAAATAAATATAACACATTGCCCTTTGTAATACACATGACAGCGTAACGCGTTGTTCTAAAATTCTTTTAGCTAAAACATAACTAAACGTGCATTGATCAAAGTGTAATTAAACTTAGACTATTCATTAGCAAATAACTTTGTGATAATTACCGTAATTGTGTGTACATAAATGTATTTAAACAATAAATGTTTATTTGTATTTAGTATTACGATGAATTGGCTTTTGGTTATATCCCCTTCTTTAATAATGACATCAAATTAATCATCTTTGATGAGAGCTAATCTCATCATTTCAGCCGAGAAGCGACCATTGCCGGCTATAGATGTCCCCCAAAGATGTCCACACCAAATGATCATGTCTTATGTTGCAAACGTCCGGATACACCAAATCGTCGGTCCATCTTGTGGGAGGCCTATCGGCATGTAAACAAGATAACACATATATCTCGATTAACATAGTTTACATAGCATGTAGCTTTGTAATCGTGGGGTTAACACCACGATGTAGTAGGAGTACCTATATTAAATAAAAAGGACTAATCCTTTTTATTTAATATAGGTAGTACTTTTATTTAATATAGGGAGTACCTATATTAAATAAAAAGGACTAATCCTTTTTATTTAATATAAGTACTCACCTACTTGATATTGCACCAGAGTTTAATTTTCGAAGCATATCTTGGGGGCCGTCCATTAATCACGTGATCTTTTTTTAGCATTTTTAAGCCCCTCCTCCCCCTTGGTGATACGTAGTGAGGTTTAAGACTAACCCCAAACTTCACGTATATTTTTAGTACCCACAAAGAATTTTCAAATTTCAAAATATTACCTTTCAATACAGGTATAAACTATAATTTTATTTTATTCTGAAATTAAGGTCCACGATAAAAAAAGTCTAGACTAGGTTGCAAGTTCTTTTTGATTTCCATAAAAATAATAATAAACGAAGAGTGTAATCATACGAAAAACATGTATTGTATTGTACTAATACATAAATTGTCCGCGCGCGTCAATATATTAAATCGCGCGTCCGCGCGTTTGAGGAAAAAATTAATATCTTACTACACCCCCCTTCCCCCCTTGTGTTATTTTCGTGACTTTTATCAAACCCCTCTCCCACCTTTCAAGCCTCACATGATCAATGGACAACCCCTTGCGCTAAAATGCAAACATACACACAATATAGCACAACCTATTAATATTTCGTGATCTCTAATCGGATTTTCCAAATATTAATTTTATTTTTCTAGCTCTTGTCCATTGTAAAAATATCAGTATTTTTACAAATACAGAATTATTTTTGGAAATGTTATAAATTTATTTACCAAGTTCAATAGTTAGGAAACATTCCTTCTATGGGACATTCGTTTGATTCATTCTGTATAATCCATAGTAATCTTCATTAAAAGTGGTATTTCGCTAACTGCTTAACTGGAGTTAATGCGGCATGTTTTAGAACTAAAACATGTTATGATACTTGTTTTTTCTAAAATTTCCTCTAATTATATGCCGCCGGAATCGGCATCGTGGATAACAATAAGCAATATCGTATCGCCCTGACGGTACCTCTGTACCGTCAGGGCGATACGATATTGGGCGAAGTACGCGCCTGTCCTGGGCTCCTTTTAGACTCAACAAGCTGTGTCGACATTAACCTCACAAAGCTTTCATGTTGGCTTACGATGGGACCAATGTTTTAACGGCATGGTTTCGATATCTATTATAAAAATAGTTTCAATTTTCAAAAGTAGTTTCGATTTAGGGCAACGGAAAGCAATAATTTCACTGTTTGCAGTGTTTCAATACTGCTTGCAAGTACAGGAGACACTCTCATAAAATCTAAAACACTATTTTTTTTTCTCGCAGTGGAAAGCTTTTGCCGCATGCCTGATGACAGCTAGTCACCACCACTCATATATTTATCTTTTTGATTTCTCCGGATCACTTCAAGACGACGACCGATTATTGTGAATATTGGACCCTCCCTAGTATCATTTCATGAGCATGGGTATCAAATCAAATCAAAATCAAAACAAAATAATCTTTATTCAACATAGACCTTTACAGGCACTTATTGACGTCTAAAACAAACAAAACAAAAAAAAAAGTTAAAAAAAAAACAAATACCTTATCCGTACGTACGAAGGAAAAAAAATATTGACTCTACACCTGTTCGGAAATTGGGAGAGCCTCCTCGAGAAGAACAGGCAAGAAACTCTGAAGGTCTATTTTTTATCTCCTCCTTTCTATGTTAATAATTATAATAATATAATATAAAAATTCAATATAACATAAGATACAATCATACCTAATACGATTACAGTCGTATGTATGTTTACATATACATATAAAAATAATACAATATTATAAATAATGTTGTTACCAAACATGGCTCTATGAATAGTGTCCCTATTCCCAAATAGTGTATATGGATTTTAAATTTATATAAAGGCAAATCAATGACACCTTGCGGAAGTTTGTTAAACATAGATATACATTTCCCCAAGAACGAACAGCTAGTTTTATGGAGTCTGAACATTGGAACGGCAAGTTTATTTTTGTTTCTAGTATTCACATTATGTAGATCACTGTTTTTATTGAATTTATTATAGTTTCTATATACAACAACTAAATTATCATATATATATTGACTAGCTAAAGTTAAAATATTAATTTCTTTGAACAATTATTTTAGGGATTCTCTGGCCCGTAAACAGTAAATAGCACGAATCGCTCTTTTTTGTAAAAGGAAAATACTCTCAATGTTAGCCGCTGATCCCCATAGCAGCAGTCCATAGGACATAATACTATGAAAGTAGCTTAAATAAACAATTCTTGCCGTTTCAACATTAGTTAAAAGTCTAATCTTTTTTACTGCGTACGCCGCTGAACTAAGTTTGATTGCCAAAGTTTCAATATGTGGGTCCCACTGTAGTCGTGAATCTAACGTAATGCCTAAGAATTTAGTATTATTTACCAAGTCAATGACATCACCATTCATATTTAAACGAGTATCAACCTGCCTTACATTGGGCAAAGAGAATTTGATACATTTTGTTTTCTTAGAATTTAAAGACAAATTATTAGTTGTGAACCAATACAGAACTCTCAAGAGAGCACTATTTACATCGTGATAACATTCCTTTTGTCTATCAACTTTGAATAGTAAAGAAGTATCATCTGCAAACAATACTGTCTCACACGATTCTGTAATGTAGTAAGGAAGGTCATTTATATATATTAGAAACAGTAGAGGACCCAATATTGATCCCTGGGGAACCCCCCATCGTTATAGGCGAGCTAGCAGATTCTAATCTATTAATAACGACTTTCTGCAATCTGTCTGATAAATAAGATTTTAAAAGGCTAACAGCTCCATCCGAGACACCATAATGTCTAAGTTTACTTAAAAGCGTTTCATGACTCACACAATCAAACGCTTTGGAAAGGTCGCAAAACACTCCAATTACATCCCGCTTGCCCTCCCATGCGTCAAAAATATGTTTCATAAGTGCAGTTCCGGCATCGGTAGTGGATCTACCTTTGGTAAAGCCGAATTGGCTTTCATGCATGAGTCTGTTTGTTCTCAAGTGACCTATTAGTTGATTGTAAATAACTTTCTCGAAGATTTTGCTGAAAGTAGATAATATAGATATAGGTCTAAAATTTGAGGGATCTTTTTTGTTACCCGTTTTGAAAAGTGGTATTAATTTACTATATTTTAATTTTAATAATTTTAATTCATCGATGACAGATTGAATTATGTGAGTTGATATACCCCAGAGATCTTCAGTTTTCTTCTTGTTAAGTAAACGGAATGTTTTCTTAATTGAAGAAACATCAATATGGCTAAATCATTCAATGATTCACTGCACCTATTCACACTTGACTCGAGGAGGGTGACGGCTAAACTAGGAGATGAGTTAAGATTACTGGTAGTTATAGCAGGAATTTGAGAAAAATAATCAACAAATGCATTCGCAACTGCATCGTCCGACTTGATAGTCTTATTATTAATTTCTAAAGAGAAAGAGTTCCCAGAGCTTCTACTTTTTCCCGTTTCCTGATTTATTATAGTCCATGTAGTCTTAACTTTGTTCTGTGACATATTTATTTTATTTGATATGTATAAAGATTTAGCACATAAACAAACATTTTAAAAGTATTTGAATATTTTTTTATATAATCTAAAAAGGCAGAGTCGACAGAAGTTGACGCGACGCGACGAGGACGCCGACGCGACGAGAAGCATATAATTCAAAAAGTGTTCTCCTTCTTTTATCGATTTCTCGTTCTCTCCCGGTTGCTTCTTCTGCAACATTAGATCCTCACAAAAGAAGTGATAGCCTCCCACCAGGACAGACAGACAGCTTTTTTATAACTGACAGCGATAGGTGACCGCCGTTCATCGCTGTTGGATCCGTCATAATAACTACATTGTGGTGTTTCCTTCGAACGCGCTATCTTATACAGATAGTGATTAAAGCAACCATGTCCGGTTAGCACCTGCACCATGTGATAGGGGAGGTTGTCTTGCTGGCGACCAACCGAATCCTCTATACTGCACAAATCACATTAATCGTCGAGTGGACGGCAACTAGGAAAGCGAGTGCCTTTTTCCAAAAATCGTTAATTAATGACTCTCAACAATCTATAACGTTGTTTTATAATAAATGTAAGAAGAAAAAAAATATAAAAAATACGACAGTGGCTCTATAGTCTCAGTACTAGCCTTATAACCGACGAACGTGTTTGAAACCCCCAAAAGTACGCACGCACCACACACCAGCGAAGAAAGTTTAAGGTACACATATCTGAAGTCAACAAATCCGCAGTAGGACAGCACGGATGACTACACCCTAACGTTAGGTTAGAGACTCACGGTCATTATATAGCTGTGATGATGAAATTAAATAAAATACAATATATATAAAATATTTTTTAATCTATATTCTATTCAATCTTGGCATCTGTTATATTAGCTATTCTACTTCTACATTATTGCTACTGTATTGATTATTTCGAAAAATATTAATTCCCCAGTTTTTGGAAGCAGTATGTGGGTGTCGGCTTTAGTGTAGGTTTAGACCTTCAACTTACTATATTAAAAAAAACACATTGGTAAGTGGCAGGCTCGACTTAGCAAACCAGTGCCTAGACAACAGCGCCACCGACAACTCTAGTAGTTCTAAAAACAATAAAATATGTTTCATATTTGTTCCACTCCTGACAGGAACTTTACCGTTTATACGATATGCAATGCAATCACACACTGGAATATCTTAAATTAAAACAAATCTTTATAAACTAATAAAGAAAGAACTTGTTATATATCAAATAATTGAAAAGTGTTGCTGTGATTGAAAGTGTGATTACACATCGTCTTATCTTATAAATGTTTTTTTTTTATTATAATTCATAATTGCAAATTACGCATATAGGTAAATGAAAAATATTAATGACAAATTTTTGCCAGTTTACGTTATGCGTCCATTTAATAACCATTTATTAATTTTGTAAATATTAATATTTTCAAATTTAGCATGCTCAGCTCAGCAGCCTTTAATTAAAAAAATGCTTTGGAGAGATAGATAGCTAGAAGTTCTAAGAAGCTTCTATAGAAGCTTATTATGAGGATTTCTGAAATATATAATTGTTCAATTCAAAAAGATTTATATTAACATTAAATATACATACGTAATATAAAAAGTATTAAATTTGAGTTACAACTTATTAAAATTATACATATCCAAATAATCACGCAAATATATCCTATGTGACACAAATATAAACTCTAAAGAAATCATTTTACCATATTTGTAGCAATGATAAAGCAACTTGAAATCATTTATCGACACTGAAAGTAGCTATGGAAAATATCTGGTATTGTTTTGATTACTGTCGTTAGCCACTCACAGGGGTCGTTTAATCATGGACTCCATCATAGCTAATAAAAGACAGTATCTTTAGGATAGCCAGGTTGTCATCAATTATCTGGTTAATATATCTTTGTAAAATATCTATTTTATATTTCTTTGACGTCAGTATGTAATATAACTATGATTTCCTGAATTGGAAAACATTAAATAATACACTTATGTCAAAAATAGACTTTGGTAATACAAATATGTAATGTCACTGTCGTTTAAAAGAAACCTAGTTACACGGACTCCCTACACCGTTGAATACGGCATGTCAAGTTGTGTGACGATAAAGAATTTGAAATTATTCGGTCGAATCAACGTCGCACAAGTGGAGACCGCTCTTGATGTATGATTCGAACGACGCATTCTGACGGAACTTAAAAACTTGAAGTGGCATTTGAAGTGCCACGCTCAGACAATGAATGAGCAGCCACCAGTTTGGTAGAGCCGTCGATCCAGCTTATTTTGTGCGGAGCCAGCGTGTCTACTGGCTCTGCTTAGGTCAGCCGGTGATCATGATTCAAGTGGACTCTCCGTCACGGCGTGTCGTGGACCTGACTTGCTACCACCCGCGTTAGTACGGTCTTAAATAAAAGTAAACCTTAAACCCGTTCATTATGTGCAATCCGTTCGTCTCATTTTGGTCGATGGTAAAGCTTCTGATCTAGCTGGTTAGTTACCACCGTTTTACCTAAGTTTATCGCAATATAACAATAAAGCATTGTTGTATTTTAAAAGAGAGAGGTCAGATAGTAAGTTTTTCAGTTGCTTTGGAATCCAAATGTTGTTGCTTCCACATTCGGTTTTATCATTACTTACCACTGGATGAGGTCAAAGCTTACGGACTTCGTATTTCTTCGGTCGTATCCAAATGAAAATAGTCTTTATTCTTATAATGAATACTACATAATACAAAGTCGTGCTACCGTGATTAACATCATATTACTTGTAAAAACTTAAATGAAAGTAATATATTTTGACGGTTCGACCAGGTTGCACAAAAGCTACTCTTTTTACGTCTCCCTACCTAAAATGAATAGCTTTAGAAGAAATATCTAATATTATGTACATATATCAAAATACCGTTGGTGTATTAATCATATTTTTTTACTTATTTCGTGTTACTTCCAGTTCTACATTATTTTTATCGCATAATCGTAATACATATTTAGTATACTTTTTGTACATATTAATGTAACAATTAATTAAATTGTAACCAATCTTTATTTACTAATTATCCTAGTTTACGTCTTAAAATCCGATCCTTAAAAAATAATACTTCTTTGTTTCTCTACCTTTCACCTCTTTACCCCTGTTCGTAGTTGATTTACAGTCATGGAAGCCAAAACAGAGAATAAATACGTCGTGTTAGTTACCAATGTACAAAAGAATTGGATTCATTTCCATTCAGGATATCAGAATACCTAACTATTATAATTTTTTTAAAACCAGGTAAAAGAAATCATAAAAATAAATATTTATACAATTCTCGCCATCATTCGCACGCTATTTTATTGATTAGTCAATACTGGATGGTAGGTACTAGCTAAGTAAAGTTCGATTTTTAATTCGAGTCAGTAAAATGACATTTCCAGTGTCATGTGTCACAAATCATATTATTTAATATGGTATGTATTACATATTACAATAAAAAAACGCTTTGATACCTAATAAAATAAAGCATGACTAAATGTCTAAATCTATTGATTGCCGAACATCACTATTGTAGTGGGTTGTAGTGGGTCACCCTTTTTTGTATCAGTGACAGTTGCACTTGTCATTTTACTCGACTCGATTCTGACTCGAATTAAAAATCGTAGTTTAGTGTGTTAGAAATTAATATTGGAAAAAAAGTTTTCTAAATTTAACCAATAATAAAAGTTGTGTTACTTGACATTTTCGTTATTAAAGATTTTCTAAATATGAAAAAAAATCAAATATTAAAATTCTATAGAATATAAAAATAAACATTTTTTTGTTATTTTGTGTCAATCCACGTCGAGATTAGCGAGTAGTGCGGTAGTCGTCCGATACACTATTTAGTTTTGTAAAAAAGTGAAATGGTACTTTCGACCTCTACAATACTTAAGTGCGTACTCAAAATTGACATATAGAGTTTTTCTCAGAAATTCAAAATCAAACGGCAATATCGGTGTATTTTAATTTCTTTTTATTGAAATTGTGGATCTTCTAGTTAGTATCCTGTTCATTTGATTGATCAAACTATACAGTATTAAGTTAAATGTCATGTTGTGTCATTAATAATATAAAAATAAATTTATACGCGTTTATCGAATGATATAACCGCCGTTATGGGCATATCCATTGAATTTTGATATTTCAAAGAGATATCATAGTTTTATTATATCGCGTTTCTGTGTTCATATCAAGGGGCAGACTTTTGAGCTCAAACTCGATATAATTGCACATATTTGCAAGTAATCAGGTGTACAAAAGCTACCTAGTAATGTAGGGAGTATATATATATATATATATATATATATTATATATATATATATATATATATAACAAATAAAAATATATGCACAAATCAATGAATTGACAGTGATATTTATAAAAATATCAGATCTAAAAAGATCCATTATTAATCCTATAAAACTACATTCATTAATTTTTTTAATAAAATATATGTGGAACTTTCATCATTATAATGTTATCTGATTTATCTGGGCTGTTACTGCCCAGTTGCAGAAAAGAAAATTAGAATGTTAATCTGCAGCATTGGTAAGTAAGTAAGATCGTAGGAATGCGTTAGACGATAGCGGCAAAGGGCTGATCGGTGTGGAGGTCCTTGGGAAAAAGTGGACGTCTCTCGACTGGAATGTTAGATTTGCTTGATACTAAGGGTCATCACTGACTCACGGAAATAGTTTTGATGTAGACTATTCTCCACTGTCTGTTACTATTTGCTGTGAGTGAAGTGAATTGTGGATAGGAGCATTGTCAGTGCATTGGATCAAAGTAGTTATTTGTGGTTCATCTGTTTAGCGGCCATCGTAATCCAATAATATAAATATACTTAATTAAAAATGACACATGGTCATCAATATAACTGCATGACTTCCGAAAACTACACCAAATTGGATATCTTTTATTACGGTAGGCCTAATTTTCAGTACAATGTTTGTATACCTACTAGAAAATATCTAACAAATCAAGCAAATTTCTTTATAATCATATAAAATGATATTGAGTAACACCTTTGGAATTCTTCTATCTTCCGCAGTTTATTGCTCACGTACATTGGCTGTTGAATAGTAACAGTTCGCCGGGACAGGCAGTCAAATATATCCTTCCGTCGATTTATTTAACAAATATGCTAAAACTACTCGGATGAAGAGAACAATGAAATGGTAATGCAAGTAAATAATGAATCAATACGATAGCAATGCGAGTAGTATAATAGTTCCACTTCCTTCCGAAGTAGTTTCCTTCTACTTTGCCAGGGACTTAGCTTTTTCACGTTATCATTGTCATTTAAAAAATGTTACATGCTCAATGGTTTAAAGTCTCGTCTTGATAGGTTCTATTTCTTCAAGGAATCTGCAGCATCTTTCGACAACACCAATTCAGTTATCGAGGTCGTACTTTAAAGTTCACATCCCTGTCGTTGATTAAGACCACTATGTGTGTTGATCGTAAGGTCAAGGAAAAATTATACTCATATATATATATTATATATATATATATATATATATATATATATATATAATATATATATATATATTAATATTATTGTTACATTCATGGTTTTACATACATAAGCAATGTCTCACCATAAACAATTGTGCAATGGGTTGTTCATAAATGTATTCTAATTCTATTTAAATTAAAAGTATATTTTTAAAAATTTTTGTATTTTATACTTTGACATTCATTCAATGCCATGGGAAAATTAACTTTTTCATGAACTGAACATTACATATTTTAAACAATTTACAATAATTTTTACTATATGCCGTTTTAATGTTTTATGTAGGACTTACGCAGCTCAGCGTAGTATCTACCGATGCATGGTACACAGTTACTTTGGTAGTTATGTTAAGCTGATGAAATTTATATACAAGAGATCCTAACCTATTACAGATTACATCTATATGAAATTTTCAATTTAATTTGCAATCGATATGTACACTGATTAACAAATTCGATTTGTTCAATGTATGGAGAGTGTAACAGAATAAATAATAATTTTAGCAACATTTAGGTATTATGATGCTAATATCATGAGAATATTTTTGAAATCTTTTTGAATACTTGATTCTATATTTCCTAGGTCTTAATCAGCAAAAATCATGCCTGCGTTGTCTACATACATATGTGAGATTGGTTACTCCTCGGTTTGTTTGGTGGAAGGATTTTCGAATTCAGCTGGTAGTTACCACCGTATTACGCGAGTATGTCGCTTTAATATCAATATTATTATTGATAACCGGTACAGATGATGGCCGAAAGCTTATTTATCGTATGTAAAAAAACAATAGTTGGAGAGGTCGAATGTACTATACGTAATAACTAACGAATAGTAACATTTTCTTATTTGTTACAGTGAATACCAAAGGCGGAAAATCGATGTAAGTTGATCTGATGTAGCACAATAAGGGATGCTTGTTTTGGCAGAGAACCCGGTCAGTGAACCGCCTTCGTGTTTATTGTTTTACGAACCACAAGTGTTGGTATTGGCGCACACGTTATTTGTTTAAATGGCAAATCTATGCGAACAGGTAATTATACGTTGCCGTGGCCTTAAAACGCATAATAATATAGGGCCAGCAATATTTCTGCACAAGTTTCGTTCGTACGGGTTCATATTGAAACACACAGTGTTAAAATAACATCGTCGATGGAAAAATTTACATGCTTTTCTAATGTCTGAGACGTTTGTTATGATAAGTCGCGGCTCGTGGGCTGACTACGCGCGCTGAACTGGGGAAGAAATATTCGTGATATTAAATTATAATTTGTAATAATGTTTGGAATAAGTTGGAAAGTTATAAGAGGTCGGTACGTCTTTCGTTGAATTTAATATTATAGAAGTATGTATGAATACAATGTTAAACTAAAAAGTAAAGAAAATGTTTGAATTAATTTAAAGCAATGAGCTATCAACAAGGTTGATAGCCTTATATTAGTGATACTTAAATATCTATTATATTAATATAATATTTATGAACAGTTATAATTGCAGTTGATGCGAGCCATGAAGGACAGTTTATTCCTAACGTTGCCGCTTGCCGGAATAAGGCGATAGCCTAGAACAGGGATGCACAGACCGCGGCCCGCGGGCCGCGTGCGGCCCGCCGCCAGTCGAATACTGGTGGCCCGCCGACAGCAAAAATAATACTCTTGTACATTCGAAAATATTGTTTTCTATTAAACCAAAAAAAATATGTTCGAAAAGTAATTTGAATATCGCGCGCCGCTGTGTGTGCGTCACTCGGTAACAGCGGTCGGTAATGTTCGCGCCGATCTCGGCTAAATTCGTTTTCTTGAGGAAGCCGGGCGGCGGCGGGCGGCGCGACGACGGGCAAGCGAGATAGCAATAGTCCCGAATTCCCGATTGCTCGCGTAGATACACGAAGCTTCCAGATTCGATTTCGAGATTTCTCCAGACAGTTTTCGACTCTATACGCGCGGTATAAAAGCCACGCTAACCGCAGCGACCGACAATTCGGTTTTAAATTGAGCGACTAGCCGAGTCGGTGTCTTATATTTTGATTCACATTCAACGTAGGTTTCCTGTTGCACTTGCAGTGTTAACCCGTGAAGTGCTGTGTATATGTAATTGTGTTGTGAAATCGTAAGTAAAACTCTGTTATTAATATAGAACAGAACAGCAACTTACTAGCATTAAATTGTTGTTTTGTTTTATTCGCTCGTTTTGTTTTTTGGTAATATAAAAAAGGATGGGTAATTTAAGTAGGTACTGTAATTGTTTTTAGGTGCTGTGTTAATCCTAGCTAGGATTAGAACGCAACATGGACAAGCCAGGGCCTAGTAAAAAACGTAAGGTTAAAGATGAAAATCGGCAGTTTCAAGAAATTTGGACTGAGAAATACTTTTTTGTATGGTCGCATAACAAAGTCGTTTGTTTAATTTGCAAGAATTCTGTTGCGATTGCAAAGGAATATAATGTAAACAGGCACTATGAAACGCAGCATCCTACTTTTACCAGGTTTACAGGCGAATTAAGAAAGCAAAAAATGTTGTCTTTAAAACGGGAGCTTATTGGTCAGCAAGCTATGTTTATATAACCCATTCAAGATTCAGAAGCAGCTACAGAAGTAAGTTATGAAATTTCTAGAATGATAGCAAAGCGAAGTCGCCCCTTCAATGATGGGGATTTTGTAAAAGAATGCATAGAAATTGCCGCTAAGAAAATGTGTCCAGAAGCAGCAAAAAAATTTGAGAAAATTCAACTGAATCGCATGACTATCCAAAGACGAATTATGTCTTTGGCAGGTGATATTGCGGAACAATTAACTGAAAAAACTAAGATCATTGAATTTTTTTCACTAGCACTCGACGAATCCATTGATATTACTTCCACAGCTCAACTTCTCATATTCATACGAGGTGTTAGTCAAGATTTTGAAGTCTTAGAAGAGTTATTAGGAATGTGTTCATTAAAAGGTCAAACCAAAGGAGTTGATATACTCAATGTACTTTTGGATGAGTGTTCAAAAACTGATTTGGACTTATCAAAATTATCGGGAGTTGCCACTGACGGTGCTCCTTCGATGATTGGTGTCAATTCCGGGCTAGTTACTTTGCTGAAAAAGCATCTGCAAGAAAAAAACATAAACGCTAAAGATCTCATGCAGTTTCACTGCATTATACACCAAGAAGCCCTCTGTTCTAAAAAAATTGAATTTCAAAATGTCATGAAAGTGGTAGTTTCGACTGTAAATTTCATAAGATCGCGAGGACTCAATCACAGGCAATTCAAACAATTCCTTGATGATATCGAAAGCGAATATGGAGATTTACTGTATTATACAGAAGTAAGGTGGCTAAGTCGTGGATTGACCCTGGAACGATTTCTAAATTTAATAGAAGAAATTGGAATATTTCTGGCGGAAAAGCAAAGGGATGTCCCGGAACTTAAAAATCCTGATTGGTTGTGTGATTTGGCCTTTTTAGTTGACATTACAAATCATTTGAATGTCTTGAACACACGGCTTCAAGGCAAAAATCAACTAATATCCCAGCTCTACGCTCATGTATCATCCTTTCAATGTAAGCTGACACTTTTCAGATCGCAATTGAACTCTGGAAATTACAATCATTTTCCGAATTATAAGAAAATGGCTGAAAAATTCAACAAAACTGCGATTAATTTCAGTTATGTAGTAAAACTAGATATTCTGATTCAAGCTTTTCAAGACAGATTTTCGGAGTTTAAAAAAGTGAAACCTCTGTTGGACATATTCAGCAATCCTTTCACGATTTCAGTTGAAAATGCGCCAGAATCAATGCAGTTAGAAATTATCGACATTCAAAACGACCAAGATTTACGCAACAAATTCAACGAAGGAGACTTGCTGAACTTTTCCGCTGCATTGATAAAAATACGTACAAAGAGTTGCGCATAAACGCTCTGAAATGTGCCAGCTTATTTGGTTCTACCTATATATGTGAACAAACCTTTTCAATACTAAATAATAATAAAACAAAAAATCGAAACCGCCTCGCAAATGAAAGTTTGGAAGCAGTTTTACGCGTTGCCACAAGTAAATTTGAGCCAAATATTAAAAAGATTGTAAGCACTATGCAGTGCCACGCTTCAAATTAATAAATTATTTTACAATTTTAATACATTATTATCAATTCTTTATTGTCTTTAATTACCTATACTTCTTGGCCCGTCATCAGTTCATGATTTGCCCGAGTGGCCCCTAGTCTTAATAAGTCTGTGCATCCCTGGCCTAGAATCATCAAAATCAATGGAATAATCGTTGTAAATAAAAATAAACACATTCAATGATATATTTACTTTTTTGATGTATGTTAAAAAAATATGATTTAATGAACAAAGATAATTTTGAAGTTATTTAATAAATACTTACCATAAGATATATGTCATTTTTGATTAGTTATATTTAATCAAAAGCCTAAAATATAAATTAAAGTACTTTTTGCACAGTTTTTTATTGCCTACTTTGACCCCTTACAGCTTTTTTTACAGTATAAAGTACCCTATATCCTTTTTAGGTTTTTTGTTTAGACCTTAACAATGAACTGTTAGTGGTAGTTTTGGTATGAAACCACGACAGACAGACATACTTTCGCAATTAATATAATATAAGTAAAGATTGTGGTCTCTCGCTCTATCAGATGACATTTCTAAAGACTAAAGTAGACTTACTCGTTATTGAAACAGAAAGGGGAATGGCAGATCCCCATAGTAACTTTGGCCCAGAACGCACACCTGAAGAATCTCGTGAAAGTAACAGTGGATAATACCAATATTTGATTGGTAAAAAGAACTTGGCATATTTAAATATTTACTATCTAAACATTATATAAACAAAGTCGCTATCCGCCGTCTGTTCCTATGTATGCTTAGATCTTTAAAACAACGCAACGGATTTTGATGTAGTTTTTTTAAATATATAAAGTGATTCAAGTTGGAGGTTTATATGTATAATACATTAAAAAACATTCTGTAGTTAATTTGTATCAGCACTGGACCACCGTGAAGCTGGGGCGGGCCGCTAGTTATTCTATGAAATCTATAAGGTTGAATAAATGATAGTACTTCTATGTATTATTTGTGTAAATTACCTTATCAATATATACAAGGGATATATACAAGAAATCGGGAATGCCAAAGAGCACAGATAGATTACTATACATAAAGAGATGAATGGATGGCGTCGTTTTGGTGTTACCATTATAAAACATAAAAATCAATAAGATCAATATCATAATCGACATTCAACGTTTAATTTTATTAAAACCATATCCGCTGTTCACGTTAAACAGAACTTTATTTAAAACAGTTAATGTTGATATTAAAAATAACACGATTATAATTCATGATTTCATAAAAACATCGAAATTACGAATACACAATTCGTTATTCGTATAACGGAACGGGTAACGATCGCGTAAATAATGGTTTTAGTTACGTCTACATTTCAGCTAGGTGACAGCATGGTTGCAATGAGACAGCGTGGTCAGCTTGACAACACAAATATTTCATTTTTATCTACTGTATTTATTTAAATAAAATACTGTCATACTTAATTCATATAGCGTCAGCGGTGCTGTGGTTACGGCACTGATTTGTTGTCTAATTAGAATTGGAGGCCTACAATCAATCCTGCCTGCCGATTACATTTATTTGTTGCGCCTACAAATGAAGAAAAACATTGTCATGTAATAAGTTTCCTAAAGGTTATCGATTCTGCATCGATTACAACAGTTATGTAACGATTTTAATATTCATTACGGGCAACTCAGTTTTTAATAACAACAATGGTCAATTCCGTGGATGTAATCCTTTGAATGTTATTTAATGATAATAAAAAAATGCAATCTTATAGCGATATCTAAATAGGATGAAAAAATTAATATGAATATTTAATAATTTTCTATCGTTTTCAATTTGTTGTGCATTCTGGGCCAAAACTCGCCATTCCCCTTTTGATGGTTGATTGTCAAAAAACTATCCAAAGTGCTATAATACATGTACAATAATATTTATATGGATAAGAAATATTTGATATTGAAATCATATGTTGGATGAACAATATCAGATGTTATAATTTGATGAAGTCTTACCAAAATGAAACCTTGAATGTTATTTTTGAAGTTATCACCCATCCATAACATGTGAGTCATGGCTTTCCCGGACCAAAGGTCAACAACCACATCGTCTGCATGGATTATCTCCGTCTTAACGCGATAATTTAATCCATTGTTTATCCAACGCCTCTAATAGTCCCGCAACTCCGGAACGGCGACCGCCTTAACCCAGTCATGTATCATGAATATATGAAAATAATCCGGCGTTTTGAATTACGACCCGGTGTAAGTTTTCTTAAGGGCTGGACTAATAATGGGCTATTTTGAAAGGTATTACTTTAAGTTGCAGTAATTAAGCTTGTGATATTTTAATGAAAATTCTTGTTTAATGTCGGTTTTATTCTTTGACTAGCTTTTGCCCGCGACTTCGTCCGCGTGGAATAGTGACTTCCGGCAGATTTTTGGTTAACCAACAACATATTTATATTTATATTTGAATAAAGATTAATATTATTATGTTGATACAACTTAAACAAATTATTTCGACCAAATTTGGTACCATAAAAACGGTCATTGTGACTAAACCTTAAAAGATAGACATATGCCGTCGCGGACTTTTTTTTAGATCATGTATAGAGGAATAATTCTTTCATACATATTTTTTGTGTATCTTGAACCGTTTTCGCAGCGCACGCAAAGAAAGCCTTCAAAAATGAATAATTTTCCCCGTTTTTTACACATTTACCGCTCTGTCTTTGCTCCTATTGGTCATAGCGTAATGTTATTTAGCCTATAGCCTTCCTCGATAAATGGACTATCCAACAAAAAAAGAATTATTCAAATCGCACCAGTAGTTTCGGAGATTAGCGCGTTCAAACAAACAAACAAACAAACTCTTCAGCTTTATATATTAGTATAGAAGTATAGATGTTTAATTACTTTTACATTTTGAATTATTAGGTAGGCGTTACAAATATTATAATTGTTTAATTCAATCCTCAAAAATCATATTTCACTCATAACTACACGGAAATATTTTTACATGAGGTTGTAGCGAAAAATGATGGGATTTAGGTATACAAAATTATAGAAGTGTATATATTAAAAAAAAATCTCAAAATTATCTGTACCTGATAAATCTGATAATCTAAAATTTGTAATCTAAAAGCAACACTGTTTTTATACGTTATGGCCGTTTAATGCGCCTGGGAATTGCCGCATGAATTAATTGGAGAAACGCATTAAGGCCCACAGTCAATTCGGTGTCCAAACAGACCCCACCCCCCAATTACGACCCTACTGTGACGCCCCCTTTCTGTCATACGTGTTTTCGCAACGTATGATGATGATGCCCTTTTTAAGTTTAAGTGTTAATTATTCAACAAATGTTTCAGATCTAAATTGTCGACCTAACTGTCTTGTCGAATTTTGGTTACAAATTTTTACTATACAATATTCACTACACTATTAAAATTACTGATTGGTTGAAAAATAATTAGTTATGCTAAAGCATCTACATCTCAATGATGATTGATTTAATTAAGTATTTGCGATATCTACTTATCCATAACTAGCTTTTGCCCGCGACTTCGTCCGCGTGGAATAGTGACTTCCGGCAGATTTTTGGTTAACCAACAACATATTTATATTTATATTTGAATAAAGATTAATATTATTATGTTGATACAACTTAAACAAATTATTTCGACCAAATTTGGTACCATAAAAACGGTCATTGTGACTAAACCTTAAAAGATAGACATATGCCGTCGCGGACTTTTTTTTAGATCATGTATAGAGGAATAATTCTTTCATACATATTTTTTGTGTATCTTGAACCGTATTCGCAGCGCACGCAAAGAAAGCCTTCAAAAATGAATAATGTTCCCCGTTTTTTACACATTTACCGCTCTGTCTTTGCTCCTATTGGTCATAGCGTAATGTTATTTAGCCTATAGCCTTCCTCGATAAATGAACTATCCAACAAAAAAAGAATTATTCAAATCGCACCAGTAGTTTCGGAGATTAGCGCGTTCAAACAAACAAACAAACAAACTCTTCAGCTATATATATTAGTATAGATAACATGATACAGAAAAATGTTAGAAAAGATACAGAGAGACGGACATGGATATAATAATATGATACAGAAAAATGTTACAAATCCATATTATCTACTGACAATATGTTAATTAATATCTTGAAAAACACTAATGGAATAAACACAATTTATAATTTCCGTTTGGAATAGTCAGGAAATTAAATTACTTTGTGTATGGTTTTTCTCGGATTTGCAACCACATGTTCTATAAACAACAGTAGCCACTTATCATCTGGTGGGCAGTTTGATTATCTATCATTGGGCAGAAATGGCAAGAAAATTAAATCGAAACGAAACAAAAACACTCGAACGAGTTAACGTCTCCATAATACCAAATAATTATCACTAGTATCATCATCACGGTAAAAGGACCTTTAGTGATGATGACAATGATAGTATATTTTGAAAATCAGAAAGAGAAAAATCAGTTGAAAATCAGATTGCAGAGTTGTCTTTTTATAGATATAAGGAAATGTTTTCAGTGAATCAGATTAAGTAGGAGTATATTATGCAGTATTTAAAGTAGGTAACAATATTTAGAAAAGGCTGATGGCGTTTAAAATTTTCATCACGGACATAACAAATATTTAATATAATATGTAACAATTAGAAAAACTAATTAATTTGAATTTTATGTTTGTACTTAACTGTACTTATTTTGCTTAAATATAGTATATTATTAAATGGGTTTTGCCACATGGTAAAGAATTTTCCCACAGGAAAATCGGTTTGACTTTAAAGTACAAGGGAATAATTCCAACCATCTCTATGGTCAGACCCAGACTAAGTTCTAATAGTAAGAGCGATAAGCTCTTCCTTAATTACACTAAAAGACAGACAAGCTCGAATATTAAGTCTTCATTTTGAAACGAGAACTGAATAAGTAAGACCAAATCTGATTCACTAATTGGACTAACTTCGGAGTAGTTATCTTCAGAAACTTCATCGTACTCGTTGTTGCATAAAGTGTGGTTTCGATAAAACGGATTAAAAGCGCCTGTTAGAAATCCGAGAAACAGGGAACCACCCGCGGATTGGCGGAAAGCAATTTGATTTGACGGTTATCTCACCTCCTACGTTTATATTGAAACTTAGATAAATATTTAGTTTATCCAGTCTAATTTGGCGCGCCGGCCACCGTGTACACTGTCTTTCGATAGAAATACAACGTAACTTCAAAAAGTCTGTACGCTTGTGGTTGCGCAACGGCGCGGTATGCTTCTTCACTTGTTAATTGTTAAGGAAAACTTGTCGTCCTATATTTGTATAAATAAACCTGTTTTGTTTTTATATCAAGGAAACTATGCGGCCAAAAAAACATATTCCCCTGTTTTCGGAAAATCGCATTCGAGTAAATGTTTTGTTTAAAACCTACCTATGGCTTCTGTTGTGACATCCCAATGTTTTCTTCATTAAAATTAAATTATTAGAAAAGTAACATAAACAACTAAAATCTATAAAAATAACTAGACATAAATTACACGTAATAATTTAAAAAATTCAAAACATAGAACACAAAAAAAAAAATAATAATCTGTTATTGAAGAAAGTATTTAAATCGGCTCAATTTTGGAGGAACAAACAGTGGCTTACGAAACGTTGATTTCGGCTTCTATTCGTAATAGGTATTGCTTATCCGAACTGCTGATGGCACTCTACGGGCGAGTTCTACAGCTGCTACAGTTTTTATAAATGCCTACTATTTAATTGTCCTTGTTGACCTTAATGTTTCCTCAGTTGAATTAAAAATATTTTTTGTCGTAACCAGGTAAAGTTCCCTTTAACATTAGGCTATATCGTTATGAGATGAAGGCCAAGAACTTTCTTGTCATAGTAAAAATACGCTAAGAGCTTTAACAATAAAATTTTAAAGCCTGGTCTAGTTGATGTAGAAGTTGTTTCGATCTTTACTTAATTCAATAGCATAAGTTAGAAAATGCAAAATACAGATTAAACTTGAAAATTTTCTATTTATACACCATTCCGCTTAACAGTCAATACCTAATAATATAATAACGCGAGGTGTCAATGACGGACGATAGACAAATAGAAAAACTCATTGTATTAAATCAATAATTTTATGCATAATTTCTTTTCTTCGACTATCTATACTATACGACCTTGCCGATTGAAATAATTTTATTTTTTGAAGTATTTGTTGTAGTCCCGTGTGCTAATTATGTGAGAATTGCTATTAAATTTAACTGTAATTGACAGATAGTGCAGGTACAGATAGTGCATAGTAACAGAGTTAGTAAGTATATGATGAATGGAAAGCTAGATTTAAACAGTAAAAGTATTGTATTTTATAAGGGTAATATTTAAAAAATCTAGTTAGGTCTTGTCATCCTGGTCATATAGTGAAAAATATTGTTCTGTTCTATTATATAATTCTGCTTAATTTATTTTCCAGTCATAGGGAATATTGAGTGAAATCTATAAAATTAATTTTAAAATGTCTTTGTGACTACGGAAAAGCAAGTAAAATTTTCAAGATTCCGTATTGCCGCTTTGACTTCACCGAATAATAATGATTACTCTGTGTGTTATAAGCAAAAAGAATCTTTCTCATAGTAATCCACCAATTTGTTTGAATGTTACGTATTTTTTTATTAAACTGATGACAGCGATAACATGTCAGAAGTAAATAATAAGTAACGACTAGACGTGTCCCGGTTGTATTGTTCATAATGTTAAGAGCGTTTTTCCAATTTCCTTGCAACGATAAGAAAAGGCAAAACTATAATGCATCATGCTCACGTCGTCGTCGACTAAGCGCAAGAGTCATAAATTCAGGCAAAACACAGCTAAACAATTCTCGTGGGACTGCAGTTTGTTTATTCGACGTTTGACGAAGTAGGCGGCCGGCCGACGGCACACATTACGGACAGAGCGGACGGACGAACCGAATTCTACTAATGATAAAAAAATTACACATGTCGGAAACGAGGGACCGCCGTCGTCGCGCCGAATCGCGGCTCGGGTAACCATGTAGACGTTTTGGTTTACATTTATATTGCTAAGCACTTGTTGAGTAAATAAATAGAGCCGCTTTAAAATAAACGCAGCCACTAATCCTTGGCTTGGTAACGTTTACGCAACCGTGAGATCGGCGAGGGCCATGATTTTTAAACGATGCCCGCGCTGCCCGAACTCTCGATCAATCTCAATTAATTAAGTGTTTAATTATGGAACGTGTTAGTCATATATTACTGTAAGATTTTGTTTTTTGTATGTATTGATTTTAGTGTGTTTTTGGTGTATATATCTATAAACATATAGTATTACAGGAAACATCAGTAAACATTTATGTATTTCTACATATTAAGCCACGTAAGGTCAAATTTATTATTATATTATTTTCATAAGATTAATTTTGAACAGAAAAAATACTATCATACTTCTGTGTTTAAAGAGAAGCACAAACAAAATTCACTCTTTCAAATTTATTCACGCTTCGATGTTTTGGATAAGAAGTAATTTTGTTTAAAAAATAACAAACAAAAATAAACGTACAAAATGTAATTGTGAAACATCCATGTTGGCGTTGAATAATTGTCAACTTCGGTAAAAAATTGTCACATTTATTCACACATTATACACATTATACATATGTAGTGTTAGAATTTTACACTTTATTGTAAATGTTAAAATTAAAATAGTGGATTAATTTTGCGCATTGTTACTTGCGATCTGTGCACGGTAAATAATATATTGATCCGAGTCAAAATTAGGTGTTTCCCTGAAGTGAGCTCAGCGCACCGCCTGCGGAGTGTCATTACAAAAATAGGCCCAGAAAGGATAGCCGCGACAGGGCCCATATGGTCCGGCCCGAACGGTTATTTTAACTTTATGTTTACAACTGTTCCATTTAGTTATTTTCATTGTATATTAGATTAACACTTTGCTGCTTCGTTGAATGGAGTCTACTTGGCTTTAGCAACGCAAGAATAACGATGAAAATATCTGAAACAATATTTCTTTATTACTCAAGAGGAATTAAAAACTACGTTGCAGCATTCCAAAGCTTTGTCTAACTAGCAGGTGACCTTGAAAATTTACAAGAATAAAACACTTCAGTCGTCGATATTACTACTGTCAATAAAAACAGAATAGTATCTATACAGTAAAGTAAGTAACTTATTACATTTACTGTTATTGTCAACGAGTTTCATTTTAGATTAGATTAAATAAGTATTGTACTTCTTTAGTTTTATATTATATATATAATATATATCAGTTCGTTATAACAATTTGCATTTGTATATTAACTTTAATTCATTTGAATAAAATTGAAACTTAACATTAAAACTTAGTATGGGGCACGTTTTTAAAATAATAAATAAAATACTTCACGGTCAAAAGTTAGTAGTTAGTTAGTACTGCTAAGCCATCTCTTGAGATGAAAGCCGTAATACCAATTAATTGTATGTGTTATTCGTAGTAATGACCTAGGGAACTCAGACGTGAGTAATGTCACTGCCTCCTGTCTCTTTTGGACCTCATAACTATACACGGTAAATAGGGCTAAGCGGCGGATTATTGATAGATCCACCACCTTTGATCAGATGATTGAATAAGACTGATAAGTCATATTGGAAACTCCCTGCAAATCGCCTAGAATTATCATTTTCGATACCCTAATCCTGGGTGGATTTATCTAAGAGTCTTTGGAGTTGAAATGAGATACTAATATTTTCTTTTCATTGAAAATATATTCAAATATGTTTAACAGACAAGTAATTTGATTTCATCGATACAATACTGTTTGCAACCAATTTACATGGTAAATAACTTAATTAAGCGAAACATATTTTTCCTTAAAAAACGTTTAAACCTACAAAAAAGGTATCCAATTACGTAGCTAATGGTATAGTGTTGCGATGATAAATTAAGAATAATATCAGCTATAAATTGTCTTTGTACTGTAGTGTTTCAAGTGATTCTCTAGCTGCAAAGCAATGATATTCTATAAAATATCATTGCTGCAAAGTGTACTACCGACCAATACTGGGTCAGCGTCCTTGTACAAATCATAAATATATATGCTAGTTAGGTATGTACACGTCCATGCCCCTTATTAAGGCATATGAACTGCTGATGGTGATGAAAGTAACCGCTGAAACAGTATACGTCGACGTAGGTAAAACGAGCGTCCTATAGGTACATGAACAATGTAACATTAACTACAACAATAAATCTCCAACTTCAGCCGAACACAAATTAGACAAGGAACGCGACAAACTGACGGACGGAAATAGTACCGCTGACAGTAGGACTCGTACCACTGTTCACTGTCTAAATCTGGACTCGGATTCCATTTTTCATTTCTACAAAAATAGTAGCGTATCTTTGATAGATGTGTGAACTCTATTTGTCTTCCAATATCTGGCAAATGAGTATGAAATTGCTAATTATGCTATTAAGGTTAGAATTAATGCTGTATTGTGGGTAAACGAGAGTTAAGTCTTAGACATTGCATTTAAATTTATTGCTGTGAAGGTAAATATAATATTGTTCTATTTATTGTTTGAGAATTCACAATTGTCGTATTGTGTAAGTATCACTTAAGCTTTTTAGTAAGTATTTATGAAAAACTGAAGGAATCTGGAACACTGCCGCACCAACAAACCATGTCGCGGTCGAATGTTTGCCAGGATGGATGCTATGTTTGCGGTAACCCATCTGGGGCTGAGCCACGGCCAATATGTACAATCGTAGGTGTATTTACAAAAATAAGAGAAGTAGGGAGATAGCTCCAATAAATTGATTTGAAAATGTTTGCCGAAGGGTGGGTCTGAGGTATTTAAAGAACAATTAGTCGGCTGCCTCCGGCCCTCGGAACAAATATTTGGCTGTTCGTGCCAACCCTCCGCCGCCCGCGGCCGTCACGGTTATAGGTTCCTTGTTTGTCCGCGCTCCCCTCCGGGTACATGGTTAGGAGTGGCTTTCCCCTTCACTTATTGTTGTGGTTATTGGGTCGGAATCGGGAAAGAAGATCAATAAGCCGCAGTTTTAGTGACTGGACAAGTTGCGACGGCTTGAATGTGTTTATCAACTGTTAACAGCTAACTACATAAAATTCTACGTCCGCTAGATGTCGTCAATATATATATGTAAATTTAATTATTTGGAATAGTAAATTTAATCGTACTTCAAAAAACTTCAGAAAGGTTAAATTACAATCTTTCGTTAGATTCTAGATGTGTCCATATTTCATGTTACATAAGTAATTTCACCAAATTTGATAACTGTATTAAAATTTGATTTCACAAATATTATATTCCCAATATTAGCAGGATGACCACGAGTAAAATATACCCTTTCGATCACAGTGTAACAATATGATAATGTGACAAATACTGAACATACCCGAAAAAACAACTTTTCAGTGCAAGCTTAAATAAGTTTTCGTGGATATTTTAAAGAACATTTGATATACTTGTAATAAAAATTTGTATACCCAATGGGTCGGATATAGCGGTCACCAAATCTTTATAACATTTTTGTAATACCTATATTCACAAATAAATATTCATTTCATTTCATTTCATTTCATATTTTCATAGCAGAAGGACCTGTTCTCTCTGGTTTTTTCAGCCATTTGGCCCTACCTACGAATATAACTCTCTAAAGTGAAGCAACAAGATGAACGTAGACCGCCGGTCCTTTAATTGATATATAATGAGATTTTCCAAATATTTTCTTTTTGTACAATGTAGTTGAAAAAATTATACTGTATCTTTTTTTCGTTCTAAGTAAGTAATTTTAATTAGGCAAAAACTTATGTACATATAAACTTACATATATACTTATTTTACATTAATGAAAAATAACACATGTTTCAATCAATTTACTAAATCATAATTTGCTATAAATTTCCAAGCTATATTTTACTTAAAAGACATTATGGGGCGACAATTTTCATGATATTTTAAGAATGGTATACAAGAGTAAATAAAACACATTTTAAACACACAGAGCCAGCTTTACAAAAAATATATTACAAAATAGTTTGAAAAAGACGAATAACAATTATTTTCCTTTGAGTAGTATATAATCTGTAAAAGTTTAAATCTTCTTAGATTTAGTTCTCAGAACGGAATTTCATTAGGTTCTATTTCCATTTCTGTTCCAACATCCATTTCTGTTTTGTGAATCTAAGATGAAATTGCTCAATATTTGTCAGTATCCACTTTCAGCACCATAGTTGTAACCTCTTATTTCAAGTTTGTATTATGAAAAATGTTTGTTAAAATGGTTACTGTTGTTATAACTATCTGGAAATTAAACCCAACCCTTCAATCATTTGTTTTTCATTTATGTTTTGATGTATCGTTAACATGTTATTTTACAGTTATCGAGCTTTAAATATTTGAATGTAGGTCTATATCTCATTTTTGATACTGACGAATTATACACCATTGTAGAAGATACTAATTTAACTCTATATTAAAAAAGCTAATGAATTGAATTATACTAATCAGAGTCATTACATCACCAGTATGACACGGAATAATTTTCACAGATCCGTTGATATTATTTTGAACATCAAAATCGAAAACTTTTTTAATTTACTCCAATATTGTGAACAAAATGAACATGTAAAGGGTAGATTCCGTTGGTGAATGAAATATATTGATAAATGTTTCTGCAACTTATAATCCTCAATATTAGGATTTAATATTCTGTGAGTTGTTGTTGACTATCAATTGAAACTCGCAGTATTTCTCTATTTTAGTAGTTTACGTGTTATTATTACTTTTATATCGCACTTTTGATCTAGGAATAAAGTATTTACCAGTTGGGATCATTTTCATCAAAATTTTCTAGATATGATGCCTAGTAGTTTTTTGCCCGCGCCAATCCAAGTCAATCAAGTCAACGTATGTCGCTTGAATTTAATGTTAACAATTTATTCATTATTCATAACTTTTATACACTAAATTCTTGTGGTAACGAAACGATTGTCACATATTTTTTGTGTAGTAAAGTCATGTACAATTGTAGTGAACATGAACTTCTTTGGCTATATTAAGACAAGTAGTGTAAAATTTTACTACATCGCTATCCATAAGACAATATTGCTTTAGTCACATAACTATAAACTCAAGAACGGCTGAAACTACGTAAATGCACATTTGTTGGATTCGTCTCCATCAAGAATACCAGAGTAACAATACACATATTAGCTGAGAAATTAACAATACACTATACTTATATCAGTTTTGGAACAGCTCACATCACAGATTGATTGATAAATAACCGGTAGTTCTTCGAGATGGATATGTTCACATAGAAAGGTTTAGCTACAAGGAAGTACAAGTAGTGTAAGGTAAGGTAAGTAGGCTAATGACGAGTTTAGTTTGGGTTTTTTCACCACAGTTTTCGGCAATGATTATATATATATTTATAATACAACAGATTTTTTTTAAGCTATTCCTTAAGTAGTCATGGGATTTTTCCATGAAACGTGACGTATGATATTAAGTATATCTTGCACTTAACAAGTTCCCAGATAAACTTAAATAACGAGTTTGTAATTTTATAATCCTGATATTTGGACTGGGCAGGGCGGGCCACCACGCCCGGCCATCGCAGGCGGTCGCGGCCACTCTAATAAAAATACCAGAATGTAATTAAATGTGGATATGTGCTTTACGGGGGATGTGTTTGTTTCGGTTTGGTACATTTTAAACGTGTTTTTACGCAATGTGGAAGTCGTAAAACATGCGCACCGAATTATGTCGTCCATTGAAGTGAACATATTACTTATCTAGCATGAGCTCACACGGTTAAAATGTTATATACAACTAAGTCGAACATTCGACAGAGTCAAAAGCCTATTTAATCGAATTATTAATAATTAAAAGAAATCATTGCAAATATAGTTGTTAAAATCATGTATATAGCATGTATATATATAATCATGACAAGACGTCTATTTGTTTATAAATTATAAAATTTAAAGTATCAGTATCGTGCACGAAGAACATCTAAAGTGTTAGGCACATCGATAAAAAAATTTATTACTTATATTTTATTATTAATTGAATCATAGGCTTAAGGACGATTCTTTATCACACAATGTTAATAACAAAAAAGCTGCCTCAGCTACCTGTAGAGAAAATCATTCCATTGTGATCAAGTCATTAGTTGGTATGCAACAAAAACCAACTGCCAATTGTGGGAGCTGACAATAGGTCGATATTGAACGCAGTGTCATCGAACAATGCATTCGGTTTAGCGAAATGCGCAACAGTTTCCAATTGGGGATGAGCCCGCATCAGGAATCGAACTCGCGCCGTGGGTAATGCGGCGAGTAATCCATCTCGCGCGCCACTGTGCCTCGGGCTACGAACGAAGCTGGGATCAGTATAATCTGCAAAAACTATTCGTACTAGCAAAACGATTGTTAACCGAACGGAATCTGGATTTTAATAACTCAATCCAAGAGTCTATTATTGACAAACTTATTGCTCTTTTCAGGCAACGTTTTTAAGACGATCTTTGTTGACGGATAAAGAACGTAAAATTTAAAATGTTCGGTTTAATTCAATTTAATAACAATGAAAGAACACTATTTCACTTTATTGTTGGTGGTCGTGTCAGGTAATTTCGTTGGCCATCCCTGGTAAATTTCACGCATGTTTTGAGCGATCTCCAAACATTGGATGCGTTACGAGCACAATAAAGAGCCGCTTTTTATCGCAAAAAATTAGTTATTTTTATTGTTCATCTCGTTTGTAAGAATCGTAAAGCGGTCAATCAAAACAAGACGGCTCTCTGACGTATGTATTAAATGCCCGTAAATTATTTTATTCCGAATTCACGCGGCAATGTTTAGATCGACGTGAGTTAAGACTTCGGCGGGTTTATAGCTGCTCTGTAAATTTGTAGGCAGTTCGAGGTGTATGTATTTTTCGTGATACTATAAACTTTCAACGTAATACATGTAATCGGAATCGCTTATTTTTTTACATAATTTTTAGTTGCAATTCACATTTTGTTACAATTGTTGTTTTGTTGCATACAAATTCAAAATAATGCTTTTTTTTGTATATTGAAGAATAATACATTTTGAATACCTATTTTTATTCCAAAATGCTATACAAAACTTTGGAATAAATATCCCTAGTGCAAAATCATTGAATTAATTACCACATATTTTTTACTGAAAATGTTCCCTATATTATTGTTGTGGTTTTGTTGTCCATCAATGTGGTTGTCCACATTGATGAAAAAGATATAGTGAAATGTAGGTACAGTAAGCACCACATAATAAACTACATTTTCAATGAGAATTGTACTTAAAGCGACATAAGAGTAGTCTAAAGATAAAACAAATGTTGATGTTGTTCTTAGCGTTTACCGTATATACCTACACTTGAATTAATATAAACTATCAGTAAGTAGTCATTGAAGTGGTGAATGTATATATTTTGTAATTAACAATTTCTTGACACTTAGGTATAAATTAAGTTTTCTATGTTGTTCATATGTTGGTATGGTTATCTGTGATGTGATAAACTTACATCAGTCTCTACACGGATAATTATACGCACTGCATATCTAGTTTCACCGAAAGCCGATAAAATAACGTCATTAAGGATGACTGCTGAATATCCGAAAAAATTTCGACATTCATGAAAAAAGGACACTAAACTGATATGTCATTTTGACACCATTCATCCTATCCATATAGAAGTTTTTTTGTTCGCATTCAGGCCAAAACATTTTGAAATTTAACTTGTTGGTACAGAGTAGGGAATGGTAGTCATGGGTTGGAGGCGGCCGTGCCCGGCCGGCGACCGTATTCTCAGCAATATTTCTTAATGAAACCCTCGGGCACCCATTCATGTCATTTGTTGAGTAAACAAAGACCGTTGTCAATTTTTGTAGTTTAATTTTGGACGGTAATATTCGCCGGGAATAAAGGATTATGTCAGCAAGCTCCAGCAAGCCGAAACACTTTATATAGGCGCAGTTTGGATTTCATTAATTCATCTGACTCGGTCAATATGAAATGCCCTTCAGAAGATTAAAAAAGATGAAAATTTTAAATTGTTAGGTGTTTTTTCTGTGGAAATATCAATTACAATGTTTTATAAAACGCTATTAATATTTTCTTTTATGTGGAACATATTACAGGTAAATTTGTAAACTAACTTACACAATTTGTAAACTTAAAAAAAACAAACTTAAAGAAATCATGGAAATTACTCAAATTAAGTACTCAAGTTTTCGTAAGCCTATCAATTGTAATTCATCTATATTAATGATAAAAAAGACTGATGAGTTTGTTTTATTAAATCGCCTGAATGATTGGTTCGAAATCAAACTTTCTATAGACTATTTAATGTGATAAGTTATAACTTATATAGGCTTATTTAATATATAAGCCTAATAAAGCTTAGTCTTAGGCTATATTATAATATAGCCTATAGTTATGACAATATATTATGATTAATACTCAGAATACCGAAATTAATACAACTGAAGTATTAACAAATTATATAAAGGTACGCATGGACGAAGTTGCGGGCGTCTAGGGAGCTTAAAATAATATATTAGGTACCTCAAATGTACGCAACGTACTTAATGTTAATTTCATTAAGCTTTCACATTTATTAGGACACGATGGAATTATAAATATTTTTACTCCTTCGACTATCCGTGCATAAGCTATTGCGTGTTTTGTCTTAATTTCGTATGTGATAACCAAGTTGAAGATGATCCTAGTACTAATAAACTTTTCACAAATAAATAAATGGCCTGAGAAATGCGAGCTAATTCACGTCAAGGTTACATAATAAAAATAGAAACGATGTTATTTTTAAATCGATTCAATGACAGGTGACGTGACAAAAAAATTATGCGGCAAGTGTAAGCGGTAGGTCCGCAGTGCGCGGGCGGGCGGCTGTAACAATGCGGGGATTAGCGGGCCGCGAGCTCGGCTTTGTTCGTCTTTGTTCGTGGCGGCTTGCTCGCGAGCGGATGAGCGCGCACGCATCGGTAGCGCCGCGTTATCGCACGGCTGCACGCCCTGCGACCCCTTTCTGTGACTCTAGGGGACAGGGTACACTATTCGGTTTTGAGTATTGGTCTGCAGATAATATTATAAGAAAACAAATGTTCAAATAAAAGCGGCAAAGATAGCGTATAAACGTAGTTCTTTTTATGTATTTCTATATAATGAAAGGATTAGTTCTTTAATAAACTGTAAAAGCAAATATGTACTAGTACTGTTCAAAGCAATAAATGTATTAATACATTACTTCTGTAAATGGCATAATTTAGCAACTTTTATTCCATTTTTTCCTCTTTAAAAATAACTAAATATTATTAAACAATGTTGGGCATAATAGAATGTTTTCTTAGATTTTGACATATTGTACGTCTTGCTGACTAGATTTAAAAAAGAGCGCAATATATTTAAACATTTTTTTACCTACAGAAGCGACTCAATATTAGTAGTTCAGTGTCGATTTAAGCATTAAGATAACGTCCCCTGTCCTCAGGACTACACACAATTGCTATTCCATTTCCAAATTGTCATCAGATCAGCATATTTTACAGTGCCCTTTGTAGTGCGGTACCATTGAGTCCGCTATCAATAAATGAGTTATGGATGAGCTCTTGTGTAAATGGTGCAACTCGCCGATGCGCTTTTGAATTGTTTTTAATGTCTCATTGTAAATTGTCAAACGCGTATCGTCTGCGTGACGGTGATAAAGGTGTTTTGGGAATCATGGATTCAATTTGTATTCAAATACAGATAAATAATTGCAGTTTACTATCTCAGTGTTTATTGCAATAAAATATGTGGAATTAACAAACCGGACATCAACGCACTAAAAATGTCCAAACGGAAGTCGCTATAGCGACATCTGCCAAATTCGTGGCAAAGAATATCACAGCCGTAGCTAGCGGAAGCGACGGCTTTGCAAAGAACGATGAATCTGTCAAGCCGGCCCTCGATCAAAGATCGCGAAACTATTTATTTGGTGTGGTGGTTGACAAATCGACAATTCATTCATAATATATCAAAGAGTTCTACAGAATCCATCTCGATGTGAGGTGGAAATATAAACAAAAACAGTCATCATGACGTCATTGGGCACAGAAAATTAACTCCACTGAGGTAAAGTGGAACAATTTATTACAAGTACCTCCTTTGTGGGTATATGCGATGTCTTCAACATATTATGAAATATGCATTCAGTTAGCATTATATTAAATCATGAGATATTTATATGCATTTATACGTATACTCACATCTCTTTCCCATGGGGGTACGTAGAGATAATAGTTTTCCAGTCGCTACAATGCAAAAATACTACCCTAGCTTCCTCGACCTTTATTAATACTTTCAATCACACACGTCGGTTCCTTCAATATATCACCTGTTTGGTAATAGAGCGCTGCCACGTATATTCGTCGATTTTAAAATTGCCTTTTATAGAGTACCCGTTGACCACAGGCCGTGGAACCACGGCCTGTGGTCTGTGTGGTCTATGGTTCCACGGCCATCCAAGGCGCCGGGAACCACCCAGCTGCCGGATCAGGGTAGGTGACGCGGTGGTCTCGGTGGGGCAATACATCAAGTACCTGGGCCTCACCCTGGACTGCCGCTGGAGCTTCGAGGAGCACTTCGTGCGGTTGGTCCCCCGAGCCAAAAGAGTGGCGGCCGCGTTGCATCGCCTGTTGCCCAATCTCGGGGGACCTAGGGATGGAGTTAGTCGCTTTTTTTTTGTTCCCCCTGAGGAAAATGCATTAAGCATACCCCGGCTGTGGTGAGCCGGCGGTTATGTGGGGCATTAAGGGGGAGGCCTACCTACTAAAAACCTCAGGGATGGCCTTCCTCAGGCATATAAGGAGCCCCCGGGAACGCCAAACTACTTGCGGGAACCCCCAGCCTCGGCTAACCCGCCGGTACAGGGGAGCCCTCCTCGGGGGAGGCGACCCGGAGGGACCACGCCTCTTCCGTGGCCGGGTGGCATCGTCGGTGGAGGAGATCGAGGGAGGTAGTGTAAAGCCTCCCCCGAGGAGGGCTCCCCTGTATCGGCGGGGGAGCGGAGGCTGAGGGTTTCCGGAAGTCGCTTGGCGTTCCCGGGGCTCTCTCCAATATAAAAAAAACACAATATTACGCAATAACAACATAAAACAAATGAAATTTGAAATAAAAAAACATTCCAATACTTTATTTTTTTTTCTTAGGATTTACTAATGTGGCCAGTATATACAATAATTACAACAAGAGAAATTAAACCTTTTTTTGCGTTTTAAAACCCTCTAAATTTGTCCATGAGTTTATTTGACAGATGACCAAATTGGTCATTAGTCAAAGGCCCAGATTGATCAGCACGGATGTTGAAAAGGGGTGCTGACAGACAAGCAACAAAATGTTTCACTTTTCTTTATAATTATGTATAGAAGTTTGAATAATACTGAATGCTTAAATGGTGGATATTACATTTTAATATTTTTTACTTCATGAACTTGTTATTTAATAACAATTCATAAAACGTGAATTGAAACAATAAAAATACTATAAAAATCGACAGGGGGAGATGTAATTAAAAGATTTAAGTCGGCGAAATCAAAGATTTATTTTGTGATATGAGAATAGATGCTAAGATTTCCGTTAACCTGATGGAACTGTCCTTGCAATTATCTGTTACGCCTATAGAGACTTCAAAGGTAGTGGGATTAATTGACCAGGACTCGGAGACATGAGGCCGCCACTCTCAACTGAGGAGCCCACGCTCGATTTATGACAGCACTTGCGTAGTGATTGTGATTTTTTTGTTTTAGAGTAACCGTGAGTGCTTGTCTGTAAATTATTGTATTAGGTACCTACTACACAGATTTAGCTATGCTTGTTTCAGAATATACTAAAAGATTTAATACCTCCTATATTCGTAAGTATTCTGTGCTTTTGCCTAATTAAAAATGATCAAAAAATTCCCAATTAATTAATAATTATAAAAAGGAAAAAATGAAACATAATAATATGTACAATAGATGTGACTTATTTACTAAATTACAAATTCTGAGTTGTTTAAAAATGCGAAAAGAATATTTGAACTAATTTGCGAAATGTTATTGTACAAAAAAATAATAATCTGTTATTTTGATAATGTGGAGCGGTAGAATATAATAGAGATATAATATATTTACCATTTATAAAGAGACGTCTGTGAATTTGGCGGTAACGAACAAACGATTTTTTAGTAAGCGATAAAAAAGCAACTATAATATTGTTATTCTTTCATATGAAAATTATTTAAATACTTTGCGTATAAAATTCAGATCCTCAGATATGAAATTTAAAGTAGTATTAATAAATATATATTAGTAATAGTTTTTATTAACAATGTAGCAAGATATTAGTACGGCACGTAAAAACTGGCTAAGGTAAGGTAATGTTCGCTTGTTTGGACGAATAGTTTTTGAATGCATTTTATTCCTCCTACAGTAATATCAAATCTGTGATTTAAGTACATGCAAATTATATATTACACAAATATAGCATTTTTTAAATTTCCTAACAAACCTTTGCTCCTTTTGCAAAGCCCTTGACGACGACGAGAATCGGCGTAATATAAGCATTACTTAATTCGCGAGTCGCAACATTAGCGCCGCCGCCCGCGCCTGCGGCAGCAGCGCTCCTTAAACAAACAGCTGCATTTTGGATTTAACCTCCACGCCTAATTTCGGTAAGACTTATTTTAACATTAAATACACACACACTCACAAATATCCCTTGTATAAACACATCGCCCCTAATATAGACACCGACGAAAGTAATGGTTTATCTTGTGCCCGTTCCGCCCAAGCGATTTATCACTTTATACGGAAAAAATAAAGTAGAAATTGCAGCCCAGGCCTTCGCGGATGAATTGTATTATTCCGCTTCAACAAAATTTGTTTTAGATTTTATATTGGAGCATTACCAGTTGGCGGGGATCGGGGATTACTTGTCAAATATCAAGCTCGTGAAATTACTGTCAGTTATTATCAGTCTATAAAGGCGGAATTTGGTTTGCCTTTGATATGATTCTTAAAGTAGGTTTAGATATATTATTAGGAACTGAATCTTCATTTATTATGTCATGTGCTTTAATGTTAAATCCATTCCTCAATATTTTCTTTGAACAGTTTCACTTTAGGAAGAAAGTATTGTGCGCTCATAAATATGAAGATATCAAAACGATCGGTTCTTAGATATCCTACTAGTTACCCCATGACAGTTTTGTCAATAAGTAATATAGAGAGTATGAGACGATTCTAATATTCGTACTACTACTACTGTTAGAGGCAAAAATTATTTTTTATTTAACTACGTAGTAATATTGTCATTAATTATTCATTATAAAACCGATCACGAAAGACGTATTTATTTGCGTAGAACCAAAACAGTGAAGAAATATTATGCAATTTTATTGTTGCATAAATTTTATTAACGTACTGTATTTATATTTTTACTCAGATAAAAATGACTTCTATTAAGTTTAATTTGAAATAGATTGCATACTTATGTCAGATACTGGCTACCAAAGATACTAGCTGAAAAAAAAATGGACTATGCAAATCCGGTTTGGTGGAAAGAAACAAATGAGCACTTTGTAAGAATATTAAACTGTGATACTTTATAATAATCAAGAAAGCTTTAAAATTTTGAAGCAGATCGCAATAGCAATATCAATTCAACCCCAAATGATTCGTTAGCGGGAAAAGTCGAGGGACGGGTATTATAATAACTGCACATTTAATAAGTATTACATCTGTTTAGAGAAGATAACTTAAATTTGTTTTCAGTAACTCGAGTTTTCATTTTCAGTAGGTTTATTTTATCACAGTAGATAAATTGATAGTCGAAGCAAAAGTAAAATTGTAACACCTTCTTAAAGTTGGATTGATCGAGTAGAAATTGCGTCCGAGGTATGAAACTAATTGCAATGTTATAAATACTAATATAATTACTGTGTTTTTTTAGAAGCAGTCTGAACTTTATATTGGTTCGTAATAAAACGTTACGTGTTTTATGAATAATAGGTAATTATAATAATCACTATATTACTCTACGGTTATTTTCAGTTAAATCCGAAGAGCCGGTCATAATACTGAGAGGTAATCTTTCAATCTGTGCGTCGTATCGTAATGGCGGCGCCGGCGCAATGTGGCAGACACATGGGTTTATGCTAGTTACTTCAACAGCATTTTGTTTGGGCCTGCTTCGGATCCTTTTTACCTTTTGGTTTTATGTGTGATGATTGTAATTACCGCTATAATACAATTTTAGTAGATTTTTAAGCAATTTAAATTGAATAAGCAAATTATTAATTCAGATATCTGTATGCTATTTACAGTTTATGTGACAAATATTTTTCAACGGAATAGATTGTATCGTATTCATTGTTTCCATGCAACATGCAGATGTTCTGAAAATGATAAGTTTAATCTGACAACGTTGCCTAACAAAGTGTCGCGTCACAGCAAATCGCAAAATAATGCCAGCAGATCATGATTTGAGTTAACAGGAAACTTACTAAATAAAACTACTTAACGAAGAATCCAGGCAAAATATTTTGACATTGGTTTCTATAATAAAATAATTAAATGTATTAATTGTATCAGCAATAAATATCGAAAGTCGATTTGAAACAAATGCTACTTGTGAAACACAAGCGTGTGCGATGCGAGCGAGTGGCTTCGGACGCGTACGCTCGCCGCGCGCCTCCACCGACAGCACTAATACAAAATAAACAGAAAGTGACAACCCTCCCTCGGTTGGCAGACGTTTATTTATCTTCGAGAAATATGTATTTATTTACTAAGTGCACTGAGCTGCTGAGACTTTGGACACTGATACGGCTTACAAAATCTACGTAGACCAAGGTGCCGATTCCATACGATAAAGACGTAGCTATTTTTTAAACCAACTAACAATAACAGATTTTTCAAAATTAGATTGTTCAGTGATAGATAAAATATTACAAATTATTTGCTTTATTTTTAGATTACATATGTGTCTTATAATCTTATCTATCTCTGCAGTCAATAAAACAGAAGAACTAATAGAATATTCCTGATTCTGATTACAACATTTCGATTATAGTGAGTTGTGTTATATGTTTATTAAGTTATATTTTGTGACTTACAAATAATTCATAAGTTCTACACTAAGTTAAACAAGTGATAAATTAGCCCAGTTTCTGTATTAGTATCATCATCATCATTATTTCTGACACCAGAAGCACTCTGCTGGCCATAGGTGTCCCCTAAGAATCTCCACCCCAATCGGCCCTGCGCTGATTTCGTCTAGCGCTTTACTGCGATCTTCACCAAATCTGTCCATATTGTGAGACCTAGCAACGCTAAGGTGTTCGGCATATACCTCATGTATAAACAATATAATCACAAAAGAGTAACACTGGCTCGCACCTGAATGCTGACTCGTGAGTCCTTATTTATTACTTATTTTTTAATTACGTATGGGACTTAGAAAGGATAGATGTGACTAATAATCACCGATTTTCAATATTTCTTATTATTGAATATCACTTATGTGACTACCTTAGTCACGGGTGTGATTTCATTACGAGTGCCCTCACCCACTCGTAATCAAGTCATATTTATGTGTGTATTTTATCTATGTTGGCAGCTCTGCGATCGACTTTCAAAAATTGGATGTTTAGGAATCCGTGACCTCAAAGTCACCGCTAACTATTTAGTCAGCGGTGATTTCGAAATCGCATTCGTAATTCAAAAATAGGTCTCCTGGTCGATAGCCTTAGAAAAAGTAATATCTTAGGATTGATAACAAATGAATATTCATACTAAGTAAGATACAAGGAGCTTAAAAATTACTATTAATCCCAAGAGCAAATTTTGGGATTAATGTTCTGGTTTTGGTACATATACAAAGACAATATTATTTTCTTAATCGGTAAGTGTTAAAAACTCTTGGAAACATGTTAAGTGTTAACAAAAATAAATTATAACTATATTGTCAGAAAACTGCAGCATGTGAACAACTTGAAAACCAAACAAATTATCTAGTACTGTTGCTATTACGTAGATGCGTGAGAACTTATCAACACAATGCTTTTACAATCTAATAATATAGTATACATTATGGTATCAGTAGTACCCACATATTTATTTACTGTACTAAAAGTACTAACTCACTAAATTATGTAGTTTGTTAGTGACTTTATAACACTGATAAAATTTTGATAAATATTGAGATAATTAATCACTTCCTCGCATGCGCACGCATACTACTGCGGAGATACCTTAGTATCTTCATTTCTTGAGTTCAAGAAGTGCCATCATATTTGTAATAAAATGATAGAAGTTTTTAATAAGTATTTATGCAACGATATAACAAACTACCAACATTAACGTTAATAGTTGATGAGGTTTGAATTACGAAACGTACCAATAGCTTTGTGGCAAAAAAAGCTGATAGGACAATGAATTATGTGTATTTGTGCCATTGGAACACACAATCTAGAGTGGCACAATTGTAAGTATTTCAGATGATCTTAGAAGAAAATGGTAATGACATAACATTGTTAGGTACTATTTATGATGTTTACATTTAAAAACATTGTTTATATTATTATGTTCCCACAATTACGTCATGATAGTTAACTCATCTGTCGATGTCTAGTACAGGTGAAGCTTCTTTTCATGTTCGGCATTAATATATTTCTTGTTTGGACTTCATTTTAATTTAACATAAGTGGAGTTGAACGCCGACCTTACAGCTGCCCTATTTGCTATTTTAAGCTAAGTAGATATCACCATCGAAATGTTTTAAGAAGATACCAGAACTTTTGAGCTAATGTGAATTATCATTATTGTATATGTACAGATAAAAGTCAGATAATCCAACTATTTTTCCTCTTTTTTATATAAGTATAAGTAATACTACTATTAATTACGGGACTTCATAAAATTCCCCAATGGGTGGAATATGTCCTGCTCTCCTTGCGCATTCGATAACATAAGATGCTATAGAGGATAATACCGGAAACAGAAAGACACCCTGAAGGTAGGCACCTTCAGGGTTAATATGATAACAAAAAACTTGCCTTTCACACACGACGGACATAAAGAGCCGGTCAAGTGAGAATCGGATTCGCACTCCGAAAGCTTCATTAGAAATTGAAAATCTAACAATTGATGCTCACGCGCACTCTCTACAGCACAAAATTAAATGCAAATAATGTGTTTCCCAAGTATATAAGTGATAAGCATAAATTCTCCTCTTCAGATAGCTTTCACGAAATTTGTCACTGTGGCTGAGCAAGCCGCTAGTAACGGTGTTTGTTTGTTTTAGTCAAGACGGAGTTCCCGGTCGAACGCATGGTCAAAGCTACAAGCGGTTAGAGGCGTGTTAAAAATCCAGCAGGCTAACCTCTAGACAATATAAAAAATTCTACGTATCTAGATTCTGTAGATGTGGTACCTAGTATCACATGCTGTTGCAATTAAATATTACGCTAGGTAGAGTCGAAATTAATATGTAGAGTGAAGCGTTCTGCCAGTATCACTAAAAGTTTTTCTACTAATTAAATATTTATTGTAATTGACGTCAAGCCGTACATTAAATTTAAAACATTAAAATATGTAACCTATAATAAATTTAGAGACGTAAAAAGCAAGGGAGTTGTACACAAGAGTCACATTAAAAACTTACGCTACCATTGTACGACAGTGTTGCTTATGGGTTTGTTGTCGCAGATCTTAACATTAATGCCTAATTCTGACTTTTGAAAAAATCAGGTGCATTCAAATCTGTGTAAAAGTATCCAAGTTTATAAGTAATAAGTTGCTAAGTTTATAATTAATTATCCTAATGTGAAGTAATCCATTCATATAATTTAAATTAATAAAATAAATGATGTCTTGCATGACCCAGGTACCTTATGTTTCCAATAAAACCAGTAATAGTTTTGTCACAAACCAGATGGGTTAAGTGTACGAGTATGAAGCAAATATGCCAGTACTAGCAGCCCGCCTCGGCTTCGCACGGGCATTAAAAGAGTAAAATAAACAACGTCTAAGCGTTATGACAGACAAGAATTAACATTTTTAAACTTGTGATAAATTTCGAATGGAATGTCCAAATTGAATAATTCAAATGTTATATAATGGTATTGAAGCAGGTTTAAATATAAAATCATTTATTTTAAGAAGCATTAATAAAAGAGGGTGGCGTTTATATATAATTTTTAAAATGAAGTACACTTGTTTTGACATAACTATAATAGTTGAACATATTCTGTCGCGATATTTTTTGTACTTAATTATATGTTCTTCAAAGACGTAGTACATTGTTTTGTTTTATAATCAATAGTTTTCGTAAACGTACTTTATTTGAATGGTTTTTAGTTGGAAGCTAGAAGTGTTTTTAGCTATGTTTTATAGAAAACAGCTCAAGATGGCCGCCGCCATACAATGACGGATTACAACTTCGGCAATGTAGGTTGATTCAAATAAAAGGTAAAACAGTAAAATACTCGTACTACACAATAACATAAATTACAAACCCAAGATGGCTGCCACCTCAAAATTGCGAAATTGTATAATAGGAATATATGATTGAGTTGAAGTGCCTATTGAATGGGTGAAGTGGTTTTGTCATAGGTTTTAATTATTTTTTTTTTCTATTACTCTAGATAGTATGACATTCGTCCATTTATGGTTTATTGCAGTCTTTAATGATCAGTGAACTCGTAAAATTTTTGCATAGTAACAAAATTTCCAATCAACGTGACATTCATCTAATTATCAAAATATCCAACTTGTATTATCTTAAAAAAGTTTATTGATGTCGTGAAAATTGACAGTGAGTAAATAGTCACTGTGTCGTCCAAGTGGCAAAAAGTGGAAAAAAAATTATATCCACAAGTTAAATTGTACAATGATTGTAATCAAACTTTATATAACAAATATAATAGATAAGAAATCACAAAATGTCCATGTAGTGTAAAGTTTGAATATATGTATGTTCTTGTAAAATAATAACTGATTATTTTAAGAAACGTATTTAGTTTAGTTGATAGATATAGGTTATTGACATAATTTAATCAGACAACATTTTGAGTCACGTACAATATATATGATTTTATTGTCAAATAGTAATACAACAATCAATCATATATCCATTTAACATATTTATAATTTTACACAGGATCAATATTTCTCAGTGTATTACTGACTAATACAGATACTGATTACTGAATCACAGAAGCGTTCGACTTACAAATTGAGCCACCCCCGTTAGTTGAGCCGAGCTGTTAGTATAAATCAGTGATTAGCCGCGAAGACGCTGGAACAACAGAAGCACGTGCGCCGGCGCCGGATCGCAAACCCTTGCTGAGATTACGAGCGCACGTATTTGTCGGATGTATACTTACTTCTATAAAATTAATGATAATTTTTTTGCTATAAATATAAATTGACAATCAAATATATTGAACCACCTGGTAGTAAACAGTTTCATATATACGGCCGCCAAATCAGAAGAGCTAACTTAGTGCAACTAAGTAACATAAATTAAGTTTGAAACTAACTTTTAGAAGTTAAGTTCCGATAGGGTGGCGGTCAATCGTTCCAGTACTTGGTGGCTAGGAATTTAAAGCTGCTTGGGATTCTTCTCGTTCGCACGTTCATGACTTTCCTTCATCCAACAACCTCTAAAAACTTCCACTCACCGCTCTATTTTCTCCTCATCTTCTTCGATACGTGCAGTGCCCAGTAAAATGCATTTGAGTAGTGCCCGAGAGCTTTATTAAAATACAATACCTACTGCAAAATATTACTTGAGCTTGTTGCAGGCAACCACACACAGCAGTAGCGACAGGCAACCGCATAGTAGCGACAGCACAGCAGGCAGGCTCTTCCTGCTTTTCCGGATTCTTGAATCTTGGTTCAGAGCTGTAGGATGTATTCTAGTAATTTTTAATGTAATCTTTTGTTGAGAGTTGAATGTAGAATGTTGTACCTAGTGATGACATGATACAAGAATTGAAAAAAATCATAAATTAAGGTTCAATCAGCAAAAATATTACTAAAATGATGTCTTTCGCAGTCGTATTCTAGTCTTTTTTAATGTCGTCTTTTGTTGAGAGTTGCATGGAGATGTTCTACCTAGTGACCATGGTCTACCCTTATCCTAACCACAGACATGGCAGATACAGATTTGGCATGATACAAGAATTTAAAAAAATATAAATTAAGTTTCAATCGGCAAAAATATTACTAAAATGATGTCTTTCGCAGTTAACAGCTACATCAGTTCATTGACTGTGCGGAATTAATCGGGTGAGCTATTTTATAATATAGTTTCATATATGATATTGTTAAACAATACAAGTCAGAAACATGATACAACTTTTACTCGATAGCAGAAAATACTTCACTAGGTTAAAACAGCTGTGACATAGAAAATAAATTAATAAATATGATTACATATGTGAAAAATATGTTTTTCATATTTCATAGAACTCGCAAATCGATTAAAAATGATGAAAAGTACGTTCTCTATCGTTCACTCCGTGTACAAAGATATCATAAAGATTTGCGCACTGCTGCTGCGGCAGCTGCGCCCGCTTTATTTTTGAGATTCTACGGGCAACATACTTTTCGGGCGCTAGACAAGTCTTTTATTCTAAATTTCTACAAATTATTTAATTGTATTATTATTATTGAATTATTTTATTAGCTGTATCGCAAGCTTCAAGATTGTGAATGTATTGGCGAATCATTCAATAACGCGGAGTACCGCGTACACGCTAGTTCCTCAGTCCTTAACCTAAGGGTAATCACTGCCGTGGGGGTGATGAGTTGAGAGGAGGAAAGAGCTAAACATTCCTACACATTTTATACACATATTTTTTTGTAACTAAGAATTACACAAACCACACATAAAAAATTATAAAACACTTTAATTGTTCGTAAATTAGATTATAAGGATTTAAAGTTTGTGACAGAACATCCATGTTCTGAGTAACTTCCAGTACTAATAATAAACCGCTCTTGATGACGTTCAGTGTGAGGAATATTTGAGACCTGGAGATGGGCAAAGAATAATGCCGCTTTTGTAGAAACAAAATTGTCAATGTTTAAGATTATATACATATTAAGACTAAAGATACTTCTAATATTAAAAATGTAATATTTGATGTAAGAAAGCTGATTTTAATTATTACTTTGTAAGTTCTAAAACATATTGATTTGACATGCGAATTGATAATTTCGTTCTTATGTATATTTAAGAGATTAAATTTACATACATTAGACCATTAAATAAAAAGAAAATGTATACCTATTTAATTGTAGGCTGCAGTCTATTGCATGGACATATAGCAATATGTCCATGCAATAACCAAACCACCCCGTGTACGAATTCAATCTTCAGGGAAAGAAACTTTTCTTAGGGTATGGATTCAAACTCAATAGGTTTGAAATAATTCAAATCTCACCGTTCTACAAATTAGAAACGTGCCTCCGTCAAAGTCAATCAGCCCTGTATAATTACGTTTATATTGGCAGGCGTAATTCCACGCGCACAGATGAATGGGAGCCGTGCCCAATTTGTGTCCAGACCGATTATCTCTGAACAATCCGGTGCGCAAACACAGTCAAGCTCCGTCATCACGCCACGTAGGTGTAAGAGGCCCACACCGAATTGTAAAGACTGGCGACAATGGCCGTCACTTGTCGCCTACCAACTCTGGTCAGTTTTGACATATCGTCATGTTTTTATAAACGCCTCTTGTCAATGGCTCTACGGTTAATTCATGGACGAGGGACATCCCAATTTGTGACAATGGGACACGCTTCTAATGCCAATTGTGGCGGGTAGGATTTGCCGAGTTCCGTTGTTAGAAAGTGAGTACAATATGGATTAACGACTCTACTATCTCGTGGGGCGCAGTCACTTCCTCTCGTTGTACAACCACAATTCTAGCATTCTTTACTTTTCTATTTTATTCTGAACAAATTATTTTATTAATTTTGAAAGAATAGGTAGCCTCAGTAGACTTATCACGCAACAGACGTTGCTATCATATTATTAATGAAACTGAGATATTACAGTTACGTTGCCACTTTATGAAGATAATTGTTTGTTTGTATTTTTGCGATGCATATTATAATAATATCGCGTAAATACACTTTTACTCACTTTTTTTTCAAGAAATTAAATGAACAAGAACAAAAACCTTACATTTTAATATAAAGGTTTTTGTTCTTGTTCAAGAAATCTAAGAAAGTAAATGAAAATTATTTGTATATTTCAAGCGAATCTGACAGCAACGACAGATACCGTAGAGCACTGTGTATTATTTCCCATCATATAGTAATAAATAAAAGAATTATATATACAAACATTGTGCGATTATTTCACACTATTTATTAGGAATCAAATACACTAGTGCGACTGGGAATGAATTTTTTTTTTTTAAATATGTAAGTTAGGTTACGTGGTTGAATACTAGCCCACACACAAAGCAAAAAAATAAAGTTGTGATATTTTTTTGTGCATCACGGCGTGCAGCCTCTATACCCCAATTCAAACTCTGAGTGCACATCCTCCACGGTCCGGAATGTTTACACAGCCGATAGACCCCAGGATAAACGTGAAGTGACAGTTTCACTACAAAACGGCTAATAAAAATGTCTATTGTGTCTAATGAAAACAAGAAAAAAAAGCTCTTTCTAATTCAATCGAAATTGATGCGATACTGATTTATGCTTTATTCAAACGTTGCTTCAGCTGAATATCGTGCGTACCTTGTTTGGAGACGCACTTTCAGCTTTGAATCGGGAGTTGTATTTTGAAGATTACGTCGAATGCGAAATTGGAATCACTTGCTGACATAACAGACGTGACAAGGTCTATCTCAACGTCTATCTCATCAACGTCCTATGTTAAATATTAAATATTTAACATAGGACATAACTAGTTTAAATTGAATATTTAACATAGTGATGTTAAATATTCAATTTAAACTAGATTATATAATAAAAAGAAATTTAACGCACTAAGATTATTATATAAAGGGTTTCCATGCAGACCCTACTGATTCATCCGACCGGTTTTAGACAGAAACCCTTAATAAAAGTTGTTTGGAATCTTGGGCAACTTGTGGATACCATATCTTCCGCGTAAAGACATTACAACTACAAAAACAAAACACAGAACACAGTCAGTGATTAAACCTTTTCGATGTATATTGTATGTCTATCAATGTAAAACAGTGAGACTCCGTGCTACCACGCTAGTAGTAGGAATTTACTTCACCAAACTAAACCAACATTTATTCTAGAGTAAACCTATGTTGTAATTATAAACCACAAATCTAATCAAATGATTATAGTGATAACGAGTCTAGAAGGATACTAAATCAAACTCGTATAACTATACGATTGTATACTTATATAATTGTACAAATGAAATAAGTATTCTATTGGTACAATTGAACAAAATAATTAGAAAGAAAGAGACAACACTAAGTTACCCCGAACAGCTTGTGTAGATCTTGAAGACTAATATTAATAACTTTTGTTACCCTTCTGACATAAAATTATAGGCGCCTTTGGTAAGGTCTTCACTGACTACACCGTTATCATGGGGAGTTTCAGCGCAGGGCTAGACAAACCCAGTGATGGTGAGCTGAAAGTGGGGAAAAAGCTGGAACTCGGAACTAAAAGAAAGAAAGTTTCTATCCGATGAAATTGTTCTTCAAAAATCGAATACAGTGGGAAATGACCTAGAAAAGAAAAGTCCGGATAACGCGACAAAAATGAAATTGATGTCATCACCTCGACTAACACTCGTCACAACAAGTATCCACCGCTTAAAGAGGGAAGAGAGAAAGGTTTAGAATAAAATTACTACGAGAAAATATCTCTTTTCTATAGGTAAATCCAATTTAATGCAAGCAAAACCGCAGGAGAAAGGTACTTATGACGTTTTGAAACTTATTTACAAAATGAAACAGAACTTACTGAAAAAAATTAAAGTAAGTTTTCTGTAGAATAATAAGAAAACTGCAATAAAACTCGTAATAATCATAAAGGACATTGTTCACTCGCTATTATTATGATATATTGTAGATTGTGATATATCTAGTATATGTTTCTATAAAAAAATATACATTATAACTTAAACATAAATATGACATGATTTGATAAAGAAGAACTAAATTAAATTACCTACAATTGAACAATCGATTTCTTTAAAAGCGAGTAGAACATCCCTAGCTGTTTCATAGCGGATGACTGTTAAAGTAGATAAATAGCTTTAATTATTCGTTTAAACTACAGTTTGTATTTGACGTAATTAACAAATATTAAACGGATACGAATATTTGTGAATGATGTCAAAATTAAAAAAAACATATGGCGTGCAGCCATGTATTCTTTGGCCGTGCTGGGTCCAATTTCGCCAATGTCCTTTTAACACATAAATTTAGTAAATATCAAACTTTATATGATGTTGCCACAGTTTACGAAACTAATCCAAAAAGAAAGAAAGATTGCATTTAAAATATTGAAAACAAAAGTTAAATAAAGGCAGAAGTGCAGGAAAAGCTAGTGCCTATTTGTTTAGAGTAACAAGCCATTCCGCAAAAGTTCCCCAAAAAGATTTTAAAAATATTACAGGAGATTGTATAACAATGATTGTTTTTCATAAAATATTACCTATCACTCTTTGTCTCTTAATATAGTTACTGGCTTTCTCTAAAAGTTGCAATAGTAAATTACGTCTGTAATTAATACATAACTGTAATGATATCAATGTACAGTTCAGAATTACTGTTTACAGTTTTATATTAATATATATTATAGACTAATATAAAACCAGAAGTCCGGTATTGCGGAATATAATTTTATGGTAGAGATCAACTATAAAAAAAAATATCACGATTTCGTCCCTGCAGTTTAGTAACTGCTGAAACACAAGGAGATATAGTTCTTACATTTTATGTATTATGTAGGTATAGGAAGGTGGAACGCGCCTGCGCGTTGCTCCCTCGTTATCGAGCGGCTCATGTAGCCTACACCCCCGTACCTTTTAATATTTGCAGTAACACTTTTTTCATTATATACATCACAGTTTGGCATGAACATATATTCAACCTTTCGACCTTTTCTAACCAGCTAAGTAAAGAGATGAGAGTTTTCTCAATTATTTTCACTTTATAGTGAACTTATAAATTACTTAATGTTAAGAAAATATGAATCTTCTATTCCTTTTTTACTTAAATGTTAATAACTGATACACAATTCTGACATCAGTTATGAATAAAGTAAAACTATATTATATTTTTTTTAATGTTAAAAGGTTGACCTACTTGTTACATATAATAACTTACCTAATATATATTTTTTACTGTGTAATATGTAATTTGAATCCGAAACATGTTATCAAATTAAAAAACTGCAGTTCTCGCAAAGTACACTGATATGCAAAGGGCACTGTATAATGTAACCCTTCTATTAAAGGCGAATTGATCAAGGAAACCCGATATGTATCTTGCAAGTATATAGATAGCACAACATTTGATATGAGGTGTGAAATTAACAGAGAATTTTAATAGGGCGGAGTGCGAAAGCAGCATAAATCACAACAAATGATTCCACAATAAATTAGATAGTAAGGAGTACTATTTCGACCATGTTAATTTTTCTGTTTCTTAAAAATTGTGACATTGCAGTTATCTTAAGAAGGTTGAACACTGTCCGTCATCCCTTGCATATGTCATGATAAAACAACATTGCCTAGCAATGGCATTGACAAGGTGCAGTGTCATCGAATGCCCAGCCAGCCGCGACCCTCATTATTGCTCACAATTAAGGCGTAAATGTAAAGTAAATACTCCGTTTGTATTGTCGATTCAATGCATGACATCTGGCAACAGCATCAGTGGATAAGCAACCTTGTGTCTATATTATAAAATACACTTTTACGGTGAAGAATTAGAACCATTTGTACATTATCATTCGTACTGCCCACGCTCAGTTCCTATCCAGTAGGTGCCATACAACAGCCGGGGGCGTACGGCCTCTTTATTATTATAAAATATATGTATACATTTCAAAGAAATCCCCACAAACCATAATGAAAATATGTAACGTCGGTTTGTATCAAAAATTACTTATACTAAGGTATTGAATTCGATTTGTTCATTCATATCATTCTAGTGGTATCGTCAAAAGTAAACATTACTGACTACCTTTACAGACAAATAGCAGGATATTCAGGAAATTATGTACTAACTTTCTGTACTAGTAACACTATAAATATATATAACGATGACTGTCATAACAAACAAGACGATATCAAAATAGCCACAATTAAATATTCTATTTAAAATTAATTCTAAAACATCACAAGGTTTTAATGAACTTAACTTTAATAATACATTTTTAATGGTGCTGCAGATGTCTATGGACAGCGGTTATCGCTTACCATCAGGTGATCCGTTTGCTGCCCTATCTTATATAAAAAAAAAATACATAGAAACATAGTCCGCACGAGTAATTTGAAACAACTGAAGCTGAGTCGTAAATGACGGACTATGTCGGACCGCACCAGTGTTCAAGAGTAACGCACTTCGAACGCATCTTTGTTAAAATAATTAAAAATTACGATTTACCTAATCAAAAGTACAAATAGTCTGCACTAGTGTTACGGAACCATCAATAACGGAACTGTCAACATATGAAGCAACTACCATAACTCATGATCATGATATATAAAAGTTATTATCATAGATTTACGAAAGAAATAAAAAGGAATGTCAAAAGTTACTTACCTATTACGCTATTTTATTTAAGGTAAGTAGATAAATAGTAAAAAAACAGTGTCGATCTCAACCTGTTCGTGCATATACGCGAACATGTTGAAATCGAATCGATCCCTATCTGGCTCGGTCATAGGGCCTCCCTCGTGGTGAGGCTGGCCCATTAGAAATAGAAACCCTAGAAACCTGAACCTACCACATATCTCCATTTCTCCAAATTAATAAATGTGACGCTGCAAAATGTGCTAACAATATAGGCCCCGTAAATACAAAGTGGCACTATGAATGGAATTGGTGATAAATGAAAAAATTGCACTGAATTTTGTTTTTGATCTAAGCCAGACAATACACCTGTGTAATATAAAATCAAAGAACAGTGGTCAGTTTTTAGCTTATCGCTCTATATTAATTATAAATTCTCTTTTGTTATCTTTTGAAATTAATATAATCTTTTCGCGTTTCGAATTAAGCGAAGCATTTCGATGAAAAGCAAAGATTGTATCGATTAACAGCAAGGAGACGATAGGAATACATAATTAGTTGCTGGTATTAGTTGAATGCTAATATGATAATTGTTTGAAACTAAGGTAACCATGTTGCCGAAGCAAGTTGAGATTAAGATATAATAAATTTTACGCGACATACCAATAAAATCATAAATAAACATGACATATCTAAAAGGCTGTTGCCGCATTCCGATGATCTAAATACCGCGAATCGAATTAACTATGAAAAACATACTGGGAATACCATCCGAGGGCGACTGTGCCAGTAAACAATGAATATTAGTAATAATTAATATTATAAATAATTTAGGATGTGGTGAAAATTATACTTAAACATTCTTATAAACTTTATTGTACAGTGAGCAAAATACATAATATTCAACTTTATAAATATTGGACTTTCGTGTATCGAAAACTAAAAATAAATATATAAAATAATATAATTTGATCCACATATTTATTAATTAATAACATACAATATATATTTAGCATAATATATTAGGATAGTTTTTTATAGTTAGTTTTTTATAGGATAGTTCAGCAAACGAGCAAACGGATCACCGAATGGTAAGCGATAACCGTTGCCCATGGATACCCGCAACACCAGAGGTGTCACAGATGCGTTACTGGCCTTTTAAAAGGGAATAAGGGGGAAAGGGGGGATTGGGCCTCCGGTACCCTCAGTCACTCGGCGAAACAGAGCGCAAGCGCTATTTTACGCCGGTTTTCTGTGAAGCCGTGGTATAGCAAATTAATACCATTATTCAAATCTGGAGATAAAAATTACCCTTCTAATTATAGACCTATTTCGATTTTACCTGCATTAAGCAAAATTTTTGAGAAAATTATTTCAGATTTTTTCACATCTAATGAACTTTTACATAATAATCAATTTGGTTTTACTAAAGGTCGATGCACTACTGATGCTGAAGTTGCACTATTCAAAAACATTTTTGCTGCTTGGGAGAGTAAACAGGATGTAATCGGTATATTCTGTGACCTCTCCAATATCTGCGGAGGCAATTTGTGTTATCGAGTCTTATTTATCTAATAGGATTCAAAAAGTTGTAATTAACGGAACTCAGTCTGTTGGGGCTCCTATAACTCAGGGATCGATATTGGGCCCATTGCTTTTTTTAATTTATATTAATGATCTTCCTTACTTCACTAATAGCTTATGCGATGCAGTACTATTTGCAGATGATACTTCATTAATATTTAAGGTTGACAGGGGAGATGCAACTGACGTTGTGAATAGTACACTGTCTAAAGTATTGCACTGGTTCACAATGAATAACTTTTCACTTAACACAAATAAAACTAAATGTGTTAAATTTTCATTGCCTAATGTAAGAACAGTAAACAATATTGTGAAAATGAATGATGAAACTGTAGAATTCACTGACAGTACAAAATTTTTGGGTATTACAATCGACTCTCAATTGCAATGGGATCCCCATATTGAGACCTTGGCAAGCAGACTTAGTTCTGCTTCATTTGCTATATATAAACTACGACAACTGACTAACGTCGAAACGGCAAGATTAGTCTATTTCAGTTATTTTCATAGTATCATGACGTATGGCATACTATTGTGGGGATCTGCGGCGAATATTGAAAGTATTTTCGTTCTCCAAAAAAGAGCGATTCGCGCTATCTATAATATAAAACAAAGAGAAACACTCAGAGATTTATTTAAGGAAATAAATATAATGACATTAGCGTGTCAATATATTTATGAAAATTTAATATATGTTTATAAGAACTATGATACATTTAATACAAATTTTCAAATTCATCATTTAAACACGAGAAATAAGAATAAGCTTGCCGTTCCAACATACAGGCTTCAAAAAACTAGAGGTTGGTTCTTAGGGAAATGTGTAACTTTTTATAACACACTTCCAGAAAATATTACTGCTTTACCGTTTCATAAATTTAAAGCACATATTAAAAATACTCTAATGAAAAAAAGGTCAATGATTTCTTGAATGATAAAAAGGCTTGGATGTAATTTTTATGATATTTAATTTCCTGAATAATTAAACATGCTTGGATGTAAATTTTGCGATATATAATTTTAATGATTCTTTAATAAACAATATTTTTGTTTTATACCGGACATATACATATCAGATTTGTTTAATGCGATATGACTCTTGTGACGGAAATATATATTTGTTAGTTGTTTTAATTGGTATCGGAGGTTGGGTTCAGACTGTATCTGAAGCCTAACTAACGACTTTGTAATGATACAGGGAGAAAAAAAAATGCCCTTGTTGGTTTTCTTGCTGGTTCCTTCCAGTACAAGGCCTCTGATGATTGATCGATGATTTTTGATCAATCCGGTTGAGCCGGCTCAATTCGTGCCAAAGCATTGCTCTCCCACGGTAAAAAATATATAAATAAATTATTCAATAAATTATTTATAATTATTAGAACTAACTCTAAATAAGTGTTCATTTATTAACCACTAACTATTTCTATCACTTAGACCTAAAGTTAAGGATATATATTTAGTAACTTCAAATTGACAGTGTAATTCCAATATTCTTCCTAAGTGGCGCAGAGCATTTCCAACTTCCGTCTTCGTCTAGTCACATTTGAAAGAATGTTTATAATAATAACAATGCTTATTTTCTAATTAATATCACTGGCTTTATAGCTATATAGTAATTCGTCAAAATATCTTGTCACCCTATTTGGCATTAGGCACCTTGGTCCACGCCTAAGCAAGTGCCCACTTTCCTCTGAATATTAATGCTCAGAAAGGATAGCACCTATCGACCTCCGGATATTGTCGAGCACTGAAAGGATTATACGAGTTCACTTCAAATAAATTAAATCGTAATTAAGTGATCTATGACTAATAATGCTTAAGCTGATTCCTGATATTGATAGAGATATAGCGGGAGATATGTAAGTATCATTTGCTCCCAACTTGCTTGCTTGCTTGACCGTGTCCGAATAGCCGTAACCTACCATTAATTATCGCCTTTGTGGCACGTGAATTAAAAGAAAACAATAAACTATACTAAATCTTAAACATTTAGTTGACATTTATGTAACTATCAAAATCAAAATTACATCAGACACAGACATAGGTGGATATATGCCAGTACAAATCAAAGCAGCCAGGATTAGTATACCAAGACGACCTTCATGTTTTGTTTTATTTAATGCTTTAGTGAATAGATCGGTCTATATTAAATCTGTAGAAAGATATTTGCTTTCAATAGCCTTGTTTTCAACTGTATCTTATGAAATGATATTTAACGTCTGTGTGTTTCGTGAGTTTATGATGCACTTGATTTGTTATTGGTTAGCGCAATAAAAATAACTTTTTAAAAAGATTTGAATTTGGAACACAGATATAAAAAATAACTTTTAATTATATATTTATTATTATTAAAAAGATCGGCTGCGAATATGTATGTCGACTACAAAAGTATGCCCACCAAATAAATTTATTTTTTACAAATTGAAAATGCTAATGTATAAAATTTCAGTTACAAGTTTAAGTAATATAATGTTGTTTTTTTTTGGTTAAAAATAAGTAAAAATAGCAATATCATTTATTTTACTATTAAAAATATATTTACGATATTTTGTGTTTTTCTTAAAGGTGATGAAAATAAAGCATATCTTCCATCCCTAAAAATATTATTGCCTCGGACGAATGAATTAACAGTAATTCACAGGAATCCTTTACTACTTAAATTAAACTTTTGATTTTCTTATTCGGTTCGTAATTCAGATTGCTTGATGCAGAGAACCTCGACAGCCAGGAAGCTTATTAGTAGAACTTGCAGACGGAAATCCTGTTCACATTATTGATAAAAATCTGCCTCAACAAACCTGGCCGTGTGGTCGAGTCTCCGCTTTAGCCTAGGAAACCAGAAATGATCAAAGCAGTGGGCATGGTAAGGACTAGTGACACTTTGCGTCGCCTCTAGTGAAAGTTAGTTTGTCCACCTAGCCACTTTGTGTTTTTTTACACAAGAACCGGAATGTTGCCGAACCTTTTTAGGTTTAACGGTTTTCTATGACAATGATTGCCATTTGAATGTTCTATATCTCTATATCTATGCTCCATATCTTTTCTGTCACTTAATTTCTTATTTTTATTATATACTGTCAAAGCTTTCTTCAGTATAGCTGTCTATGTTTTTTTTATATATCGTAAATATATAACAATTTTTTTAATATTCAAAGTTCGCTTATGTCTAGCTCAATCCGTTTCACCTACTTATAAACGTATCGAATTGATACCTTACTAAGTATTATAAAAATCGAACCAATAAAAAAATATGATGGTATTTTTGCTTCTAATAAAGTTTTTCAAAAAAGCGTTCAAAATTTACTGTTTCAGTAAGCTCTAAAATATATATATATATATATATATATATATTATATAATATATATATATAATATATATATATAATATATATATATATATAATATATTAACAATTATGATAAGTCTTCTTATTACTGCTGCGGCTGTAACTTTTGTAAGAATCACTGCAAAATCTCGAAACATAACCCTTTCGTTGGCATGGGTATCACAGATACAGCGGTTCGAGACCACATGTACAGCTGCTCTACGATTCCTAAAAGAAACAATGGTACCCGCTTGTGACCATATGGTTAACAATAACAAATTGTTAACGTATCCTCGTATTCCAAGTATTGTTCAAGGGCTGCGCGCACGCAGACCAGAAGGCAAGTTCTACTAATAAATGTTAGCGGTGTCAAAAAGATAAATCAATGAGATTAGCCAATCGATGCGCCACTTTATCACATCCTTAAACATTCCTCTATCAAAAAACGTGCATCTACTGGTCACAAAGATTAGGTTATTATTCGGTAGTGAATGATTTTAGGCGCTTGTGTTTCTTCCGGTATCGCGCGCTTATCCCGAGATCAATGAAAACAAATAGCGGTCGTTGTTTTATAGCCTACGACTTATGTATCAAACAAAATCTCCATTAGCTCTTCATTCTTAGAATTAAGGTTGAAAATATATCTATTGGTTTTTGAATTGTTAAATAAACATATTATATGTTAGTTTATTATATAGTTTATCTATTAATTAAATTAGTTTAATATAGTTTATTATATATATGACGAGTCCATAGTCGAGTGGATAGTACACCGGTTTCAAGGTGTCGCCATCTCTGAGGTCCCGGGTTCGAATCCCGGTGGGGGCAAATGTTTGTGTGATGAATGCCAGCATTTGTACCTTAGTCATGGTTGTTGATATATATTTCAATAAAAATTATTTATATATGTATAATATATGTATGTCTATCCGTTACCCTAGATCCCATAACACAAGCCTTACAGAGCTTAGTTTGGGCTAGGCTAATTGGTGTAAGTGTAACAAATATTTATTATTATTTATTTATTTTATATATTTATATTATTACCAGAAGCGTTTAATGTAATTATTTTAGGTCGTGCTGCAAATACCACATGAGCGTTAGAAGTCGAATTTACTTAGTTACTATAAAGACATATAACATCTGAATACATACTTATAATTATGACTTGAGTTTATACACCATGTTACTTAATTTACTTTACCTTTAATATCCTTTACTTAATTAGGCTATATTTATGTAATAAGCCTCATATGACTCTATAAGAATGTTTAGTCCTTGCGAATCTTATTTAGATGTGTTGTATAGTTGTTCGCTTCCACGTTTACGTTGTGTTCTAAATGACTAATATAGCGGGTCCAATGTGCATGTAACACATTATATTTTGATGTACCAGCAAAGAGTTTTAGATGCTGACAGTATATTAGGTAGGGAAATGCGTAGACGTCTGTATTTGTTGTGTATTGTTTTGACATTGCAACATACCAAAAACTTTTTTTGAAAAGCTTACATTTACCACTTTGCCCGCCAGATATGATCCCAGAACTGCTCGAATTGTCGTAGCGGGTTACCTATACTTCACAAACCACAGTTTTCGATTCCAAGTGTTGGAATGATCTTTATCCGTTTTTAACAGTTACATGTACAGAATAAGTTTTAGGTATAAAATGAAATATTTTCTACTCGGACAATAAAAACTTAATTTACTTGACGGGAATAATTGTCCATTATAATACTCTCGTATTCTTGTATATCGATTAATCTGTATTCTTTTTATGATAATGTATTCGAATTTGTTTTGTATACCAATACTATTCAATTAATATACACACCCATAACAGTTAGGACACAGATATTTAAACCAACCCAATGTTGACAGATTATTTTTGTTTTTGTTTTTTGCCTTCTCTTCTAACATACTGTGTAATATGCTATTTGATTCCTAGCTTCTTCATAGGGTGATGGCTGAAAATTAATGTTTTGCCTTCATAGGACAAAAGTTACCACTGAGCCTTAATCCGTTAGGTACGGATTATGTATGTATACATGCACATATAACTCTAACCGTCTTTATTAGTTTTAATTTCTTAGTACTTTTGTGTTTATTTATGTGTCTTTTTTTTCTGAATATATGTTTCATCTATCTATCTATTGCTCTCAAATTGTTAGAGATGTGAAGTGGGCTAAATAAAATTTGATGAAATATCTATCTACCTCGATCGGCTGGATATTTATTATATCTCAGTATAAAAACAATCTTATTCAAATGTGTGATGAGCGACATGAATTTCTATCCCGAGACATATTACATTATTCCCCCAAAGAAGAAAGAAAGCCAGCTTTAAATAATGAAAATACAAAGATACAATAGTAATATTGGAACAGTTGTTACTACCTACGATAAGTGAAATTGGTAAGCACTGTTGCAACATTTTTGTATATTAGTGTGTCAATGCAATATATATCCCCTGTAATTATTTCTAACTGAAGGCATTATTTGTTGATTTTAAATGCGACAGTAATTCTATATGTCTGTCGCGCCGAAACTAATGAACGATTTAAAAATAAAATTTATTACACGTACAGTCTAAAGCCTGAGAAAGGACATAGCCTGCTTTTTAATGCCAAGAAGAAAGTCGAAATGGTGGATGAACGTTTGTATGGAAGGTATGTCATTTATATAACTAGAAGTGAGAAACTTATTTTCAGACTTTTGATTAGATATAAATAAATATTACATTAAAAGTTTAACTTTTCCTTTAGAGTGTAAAAACAATAGATGACAGTTAACGCTTGAATAAGCTCACAAACTTCTGAACCTATTTTGATGAAATTGAGTTGTAAAACACAAAGGATGCAACTATACCAACCAAAGTTCATTCATTTACTTGAAACAAATATATTACCCCTACTTTCTATTTTGATTACAGGTTTGTATGTATGAGGTATGTATATGTATAGCATTAGGCTATTAAAGTGCGTCACAAATTGAGTAAAATTAAGCAAGTAGCTTGTTCAACGAAACACTAATACTCGTAACTATTGCAGCATTGATACTATATATTTCAAAACCCTGAATTTATTTTAGAAAGTTCTTTCTTAAATCGTTTTCGCACTTAACATAGTGTAAGTCTACATCAGTTCAGCAAATATTAATTTCAAATCGGGCAATAATGTGTCCGACTCTTACTAAAACACAATTCCTTTTAAGCACAGCACCATGAGTGGTATCAATCTGATGCGACCTTATGACCGATGAAATATGTGACTTAATAAGCTGTCCCACCCCAGCGAAATCGACTGAGCCAAATGAAATGAGCAATTATCTGTACTTCCTTCTCTTTTTAAAGAAAATTTTAATAATACCTACTATCTCATTCTATTGAGTTCAGAGAGTTCAGTTGTGTCGCATTAAGTTACGATTGTTGTTAATCTTATGTAAATAATAATAATCAACAATATAATTTTTTATGTTGTAAATGTTATGAAGCAAATTACGATTTTGGGCCGTCGACATGCGTTTTTAAAAACTACACGTTATTAATTATAAATTTTTATCATTGAAATTATAATTTAGAACTATAACTAGGCTTATTACTAGTACCCGGGGAGGGACCACGCCCCTTCCGTGGCCGCGGGGCGTCGTCGGTGGTGGAGATCGGGGGAAGTATTGTAGCCTCAAATACTTAAATACTTCCCCCGGTCTCCACCACATATGTTGTATCAATGCTGCAATAGTTACGAGTGTTTCGTATATACATATATATATACATATATATATACATATATATATATATATATATATATATATATATATATATATATATATATATATATATATATATATATATATATATATATATTGTTGATGATGTGCTTAAAAGACACTCAAGTGAAAGTATTGCACTCTCTGCAATCTCTTGCAACTGTGAAAATATTTAACTTCTTCATAAGATACGACCTTTTAAGATGCTATACGCGAGTGCAATAAGTGCAGCAACTTGGCCAGTTTTTTTACCTAAGGACACTCATTTGCTACTGACAGTAAATATTGATATAATGTTTATGCTGTAAAATTACAAAACACTATAATGTAACGTCGGATTCCAAACCTCAGTTCGTGACGGTTTTCCTTTTAAAATTTTATCTCTCGACTGCTCATGTGCCAAATTCGATGTATTTCTGTTGTTTTTGTTTAGCTATAACCTTGTTTGTATTCCCGGGTGCTCCCTCTATTGCAGCTGTGCTGCCCTTAAAGCTTGGCCAGTTCGTGAGATTCTCCCCATAACTTCATCTTTTTGCGCCCATTCCTCAAACACGTGTATTAGAGCGTCTATTTGCGCCCTTAAGTATTGTATTTCCGTCATAAATTTCAGAAACTGAAGGAAAAAATTAACATAATTATTACTTGTTATTATATATTATTTTGGTACAATAAAATTAATTATGTACATATTATAGGTTTTATGTGAAATGTTTGTAGATACATATATTTTTTCGTTGTAGATAAGTCACATTTAAATATTTTTTTTTATATGTCGCTCACTTTCTTTTAATATTTGTATAAATCTAAATATTAAACATAGATTCAAAGATTAGACGATAAGGAATATGAAATATGAAGTAGTTACAAGTAGCAGCAACACTACTAACCGAAATTAGTATATTCGAATTATTTGTCTAATATTTTAGTACCACAATTCATCATCCATTATAGTAGTTAACGCCAACTGCTGTTCATACCACCGCGCTGCTAGCATGCAGTCTTCCGGGGATGTTCACCATATCGTCGGCCACTTTATACGGCCTACTGAGCCTACGTCATGCAGTATATGTATACCTGCTATTACAGTCCCAACGGACGCCAATCGTACAAACAATGTGCCTTACTTAAGGTTCTTAATTCTTTGTTGTGGGATAAGTAGTTGGAATTAGAAAATGAACTATGGTCACTATTTTTAGAAATTATTCACCTGTTCAAATTGGAGAGTTTCATAATATTGAATAGTTCTTTTGAAGACGAACACCATCCTTGTGTACTTCCTTCTGATTTCGTATACCAACTGAGCTGCTTGGTAAGCATCCCCGCTATAAAATATGATAATTTATTAGAGAACATTCTATTTTAATTTATAAAATAGGTACACCAATTATATACCTATTTGAATATATGCAATTTTCGTCCAATGCTACTTAAACTATTACTTAGATAAACTAACCTAATGTAGAATACAATCACAATAGATAATATTCACACTTTTTTATCATCTTGGAATATCCTTTACAATTAATATTTTTTTTAATTCTATAATCGTGACAAAGTTACTAAGCCGGATTGTCGATGAGATAAAAAAAAGTCCTGTGTTTCATTGTTAGCTTTCATCATACTTTATACGAACAAAATCAGTTTTGCAGAAAACAGCGTTCAATTTTTGTTTTGATTAATGTTATTAACTTAATTTTCTTAACCTGCAATGAAAATGATTCTGTTTTACTTTACCTTTCTGGTTGGTTATAAATAAACAAAAATATTTAATCCTTTTTTAGATTAGTTTTCTTAACCAGTTATTAAGTAAACTTATTTATTACCTAATTAGATAATCCCAACTAATATTATAAATGCGAAAGTAACTCTGTCTGTCTGTCTGTTACCCTCTCCCGCTTAAGCCTCGCAACCGATTTTGATGAAATTTGGTACAGACAATCTTTAGACCCTAAGAATATAGAGAATATAAGCTACTTTTTATTTCGAAAAAAAGGGATGTAGGGGTTGAAATAAAGGTTAAAAGATTGTATGGGATTTCTTAAAATTAAAAGATAAAACCATGAAACTTTATATTTAAGCACTTGATAAGAAATCATTAAACATTTGTTCTAGCATTTTTGAAATTTTGACCAGCTAGGGGGTGAAATAAGGGTTGAAAGTTAGTATGCAAGTTCGTCAAATATCACGTCATAAGAAACAAAAAATCGTTTGTTCTAGCATTATAAAAATTTTACCAGTGTAGGGGTGAAATAGGGGTTGAATTGAAGATAAGACCATGAATCTTGGTACCTTAGACGTAAGAGACCAGGCTTGACAAAATCTAATTCCACACGGGCGAAGCCGCGGGCGGAAACTATTAGTTAATAAATTTTCTTCTTTTATAGCAGCTTCAAGACTTTTACATGCATTTTTAACTTCTGCATTTTTCAATATGTAGAGCTTTTTAGACCGAGCATATTCCGTATTATATGTTCTATCGTATTATATGGATCCACTGAGATATATTTTTTTAAATCTCGCCTTGGGTTAGACGCGGGAATTTTTTGTAGTCTCTGTGAACTAAAGGAGCCTAATAACAGCTAAAACCCGTGGTATACCGACTAAAATCTATCAGTTTTTGTCACATACCTCCGCCTAGGAAGAGGACACATCGGGATAAACAGGTCACTGTCGAACAAATCCATGCCAACTACCACGAATGGTATTTCAGACTTTTCTGTTTATAACTACAATTATCTCAATAAATACCTACTGAACGTATTGTCAGGAATATTCACCATAAGTCCGACAATTTATTATTATATATATATATATTGCTTAATGGATCTTTATGTGTAAATTCAAATTAAAATCACGACGGTGATAACCGTTTGATACGATAAACACTAAAGATATATGATGTTTTACCTTTTATAGTATGCTTGCATGTACTCTATAGATTCTCTTTTCACCACTGCGTCGATTATGAGTGCTTTACCTAATGCATATATTTTATATTTTTGTCTTGTATTGGTGTCCGTTGCATAAATGGCTTGACTTCTGTGCCATAATGCTAGAAAAAAAAATATTTTTGAAATAAGTAAATTAAATTGACTTTGCACATACTTAGACGGTAACACATAGTAGCACTGCTTTCATATCTAGGTTATAAATATTTCTTAACCATTTACATAACACCAAGATAAGACAATATTTAAAACAACTAAAATTTTATTGAAAATGTTGATCAGGTACTTACAGATTTTACACAAGGAGAGGCAAAATATTGAAATATGCATCTTGAATAAATAAAATCGATTAATGAGGAAGTACTCATTAATTAACAGCTGAATTAATCGATTGGTTTTAATGCTTCCAATAAAGTTTTATTATGCATTGCAAACGTTTTATGTTTGCAAATACACAGCTTTATTTTACACCTAAACACGATATACATGCGGTTTTGTTCAGCCTATCTAAGAAGATATTTCTTTAAATTGTAGCACTGAACCTTATTTCAGGTTCAGCATATACCAATTTCTCTGTATTACATAGATTTTATATTTATCACTTTCCTGGTCTTAATATTGTGTCCGTTCTAAAATATTGACTACTTACTTATTCGGTATAGCTTATTACGAGGCACACGCTGCGTTGCTTTTCTAGTGCAAGTTAGCAATGGTTTTATGTCTGAGAATGAAAATAGCAAAATTTACGTAATTCCGGTGTGTACTAAAGAAGGGAACAAAAGATCCAACAAACATTACTTTCAGAAATATGAGAAAGTAAACAAATCAAGTCAATGTGATTGCATAACACAATGTGTGGAGCAAAATGCAATTATTGAAACTCTCCATTTGCTTGCTCTCTGTTTGTGATGGAAAAAAAACGGTCCATCCAAACAGCGTTCGTTCGAAAAAGGCGATGATCTAAGCAATAAGGGTAAGAGTAGGTACGAAGAAAGAAAAGATATTATCTCGCGATAAAGATATCATCTAAACATAGTCATGTCGCGTATTTTAAAAGATGACGGTGGACTTGCAGCCTATAATGCAATGGTCATTAATTATAACTTAAAAATAATTAGATGGTAAAATCAATATTTAGTATATTGACTACGGTGCGCAAAAAGAAGGAAACGGATGAAAAAAATTTAAAATTAGGAATATTCTTAACAAGCAAAATGATCATATTTATACACAAGGCTCTAAATAAGCTTCCCGATTATTTAATGGAGTGCAACATGAACATTACCTGATTTCAGAGAATAATTAGTGAATAATGATGATTTAATAATAATCACCAAAATTAACGATCGCGGTCAAAAGTCCAGTAACAATTTCACAAAATAAAGCTTTAGAGGACTTACGTCAGTTATACATTTTATATATACACACACATATCTACACTGTTGTCACAAACTTATACTAAAATATACATTATATATTTGTATACAAACTTTTATTCCCTATTATCTATTGTCGTTTTGGCCCCTTGAGGGTAAAATTTTTACAGTTTTTGTTTGATTGTTCTAGCTTCAAAAATTTAGAAATATTATAATCTTATTATATATTTGTCCCCGATGTTTGTTGTGTAGGTAATCAAATCTTGCTAATTAAATTTGATCCACTTTCTAGTAACCGTTAGGCTGAAAATAGCGCGCTGGCCACTCCATAGCATTGATTTCAACGTCTCGAAGGTAGTCGACAGCCACCGCCGCAGTATGGGGGCGTGCGTTATCATGTATAAGAACAAATTCATCTCTTATGAAAGGGGCAAAGGGCGCTACAATTTCTTCTAAAATCTCAGTTACATATCTTACCGCTATTAGTGACCCATTCTCGATAATACGGAGTTCCATACGTGCCCCCATACAAATACCTCCCCATACTATAATTGACCGTCCACCATATGTTCTTTTCCAATGATGTTGCACTATACGTACGTAGGTACGTATAGTGTACGTAGTACGTACGTGCACGTAGTACGTACGTGTACGTAGTACGTATAGGTACGTATACAGGTACCTCTCTCTTGGGCGTCTCCACACTTTAATCCTTCTATCATCTGGCTTCAGGCAAAATCTGGACTCATCTGTAAATAAAACTTAACTCCAAGTTTCGTCATCCCAATTTTCGTAATTGCGAGCAAAATTAACTGCAGCTACTCGATGACATGTGGTAAGAAAGGGACCTTTGGCAGGCAAACGTGAATTTAATCCGGCTGATTTAATTTTTCTTCTCGCGGTTTTTGTGCTTATTGTAACCCCTCGAACTTCTTGCAGCCTAGTCCTTACCTCGGAAGAAGTTAAGGTCCGGTTTCTAAGCACACTGCTAACGATGAACCGGTCATCTCTGGCCGCAGTTTCTCGTTTACGCCCCTGGATACCTATTTTTGAATTACGAATGCGACTTAGAAATCACTGATGTGACTAATAATCACCGATTTTCAATAATTCTTATTTTTGAATATCACTTATGTGACTACCTTAGTCACGGATGTGCTTTCATTACGAGTACCCTCGACCACTCGTAATCAAGTCATACTTGTGGATATGTTATCTGTGTTTTGTTTAGAGAACATATTGACAAGAGTCTGAAGTTAATGTGTTGACTTTTCAGTATATATATATATATATATATATATATATATATATATATATATATATATATATATATATATATATATATATATAAACGCATTGGTTAAACCGGCAATAAGCGACTACATTGATATATATAATAACCATAATGGTTAAGCCGGCAATAACCGGCAGCGACTACATTTTGCGTTTTGCGTGGAACCGAACTCTTACATTTATGTGTGTACTTTATCTATGTCGGCAGCTCTGCGATCGACTTTCAAAAATTGGATGTTTAGGAATCCGTGACCTCAAAGTCACCGCTGACTATTTAGTCAGCGGTGATTTCGAAATCGCATTCGTAATTCAAAAATAGGTCTCCTGTCCTGCGAGCTCGTAAACTGTCCAGTGTGGCAATACCTCTTGATAACTCGGTGTACCACAGATTTTGATACTCGTGAAATTTGAACCACATTTCATTGTCAATTTGCAGTATCCATTCACAGTTAACACGATAAAACAAGGCAGTCGTGGTAAAAATTAAAAAAATCTAAATTTAAACTCAGTAGATGAGATTTTTTATGCAGTATGAAAAAACACAATATTACTTAATATCAACATAAAACAAATGATTTTCGAAATAAAAGAAACATTCCAATACTTTCTTTTTTTTCATAGGATTTGCTAATGCTTGTGGCCAGTATACGTAAAATAATTACAACAGGAGAAATTAAACCTTTTTTTTTTGCGTTCCTCTAAATTTTTCCATGAGTTTATAGTATATATATAGCATTAAAACGCTAAGATATCCATTAATATATGTTTATTTTCATATGTATTTCTGATTATCAGAATCTAACCCTTCCTGAAATGGATTCCTTGTGAGGAAAACTAAGCACACCGATTTCTTTGCTTCGAGGAATACTCCAGTTAATAGCGCTTTTGCTTTTCAAAATGTTTATGGACTTTAAAATATTCATAACTTTAGATTGGGGAACGAACTGTTCGTTTTGATTAATATATTCTTGCACCATAGTTATGAGATTTGATATATGTTTAGTCAAGTAATCAATTTCAATCAAATTTGAGATATGCTGTAAGAGACAGTGTCATTCTACTCGTATACCAAGAACTATACCTCAATATGAAAATAACATAGCTCCCCAATAAAATCCAATTACCTCAGAGACTGAAAGTTCTCCTGACCTCTTTTTAGTTTTATCAAACTGGACAGCCATCCTTTTAAATTTTCATTTGTACTTGGCATGTAACATCACCAATGAAAAACGTAGGTTTTCTGAAAAACAATAAACAAGTAAGTAAGGCATCGAAATATTAAGATTTGTCTCAATAGATATTCAGACTTGTATTCAGATATTGTTCCCTAATAATATTAATTCATATAATATTAAAACAATAACCAAAATCGATTATGCAAAAAATATGTCAATATATTTGTATAGGATCATCCTCCTATTTCCGATACAAGTTACTAAAAGAATGTCATTATATTAAGATGGATATCCTCCTATTTCTGTAACAGCAAATTATAAAACATATTTGATTACAGAAATAATATCATATTTCTATTTTTGTACAAGTTACCAAAAATAGATAAATATAGAAAGGTAATTTACTACTTGTGATACAAAAATTATATCATAATTATATATTTTATTATAAAAAAATTGAGTAAGACGGTCATCTTTCTATTTGTGATACTATAAATTAATAAAAAAATCACACAATGCCTTACAGGTAGTAGGTATTGTTTCATCTGATTTATAGCTGCTCTTTTAGCTATTGCATCGACTATAAGTTCTTTGTCAAGTGCATATATTTTATATTTTTGTCTTTTATTTGTATCCGTCACATAATTGGCTTGATTTCTGTGTAATAGTACTACAAAAGTAATAAGTAAATTAAATTTTCATCCCACCACCTCGGAAAGTGTAATTTTGCGCTTCGAAATCTGGCTGGAAAATTCTATTTTATTCGCTTGAGCAGCAAAGTAGATTTGAATTTAGAACATCACATATAATGAGTACTCAATATAATTGTAAATTCAAAACGTCATTAAACCTTAACCTCTATGGTGCCAAATTTATGAATAGAACTTTTTAAATTGTGAAAAAATTTAAATTTGGAACCTTCTTGGTTTCTTTGTTTTATTTGCGTGCTTCGCGCCATTCTAGTTTTTCACGTTTTATTGCTTAATATAATTTGTCATTATAAATTGTTTTCTTTTTCATTTTGTCATTTCCTCGCTGAGGTGGGATGAAAAGTTACGTATTGCACTCGAGTGGAAAGATTTTTCACCTTGTGCTCATTTGTTTCCTCGCTGACGCTCAGGATTCTAATTTAGAATCACTCGCTGCGCTCGTGATTCAACTTTAGAATCCTTCGCTTGCTCGGTCATCCAAATCGAGCACGCGGGTAAAAAGGAACTTTCCACTCTTGTATAATAAATAACTATTATGTTGCGCTTTTCACAAAATCGTTAGATTTCATGTCTTTCTTTTGAACACTTAGCTTGTTCGAGTTTACCTACTCTCCTCGACTATTTCGCTATTTCTTGTTAATATTTATTATAATTTTTGGTTTTGTTAAGTTTTATTGCATGTTACGTTGTTGTATATTGTTAAGTATTTGTTATTAATTAGTTATCTGGGGGAAAATGAGTGAGCTGGGACTAAGCAGCGCTTGTATTTTAGTTATACGAGGAAAAAGCATCCCAAGCTGACTAAAATGCATTCTATGGATAAGGAAACTGTTTTATATATATATAAGTACGTACAAGAAAGCTTAAGGATTCGTATCCTCACAAAAAGTAATATCGTAAACAAGACCGCCGAAGTAATGGGAATATTGCGGGCCACAGAGTATCGATTTGTAAAAGAAAGGAAACTGGACGTGTCAATTTCAACTTCTCCACTTACTTACATTATTAATACAGTCTACTATTGATAGTTTGGGCGACCTAATATTGGGCGCCGTAAAGTTCATTATGTTTTATTTTGAGAATGAACTGTCTACTATTGAAAGTCTTAGCCATACATTACCAAATTTTAAAAGGAGCTCATTTCACAAATTACTACATAAACTGAAATTTAAGTACATCTAAAGTAACCGCAAGAATGTTCTTATTGACAGAAATGATATAGTCCTATAACGAACAAAAACCCTGAATTCCTACAATGGTAGGAAAGGAACGAAGGAAGAAAAATAGATACTTTTTCTGTGAATAGTTGATTTGATTACTTATATTTTAGTATTTCATTAATCATTTTATTTACAGGATCTGACACAGACTACCTGGATGGTGGCGAACTCATATTCGAAACAAAAAAGTGATCAAGACTCCGAGATGTCCACAAGACGCAAACGAGAGACCCACAATTTCGAAAAGTAGTTTACTGAAATTTGATCCAAATTCTATTGATGTCATGGACAATTCACAAAATCACTCGAGAAAGCTTAGCAAAAATGCATTGACCTTGTCCTGAAACAGGAACAAGGAATGCTAAAAATATATGGTATAATTGATGTGGTAGATGCTTTAGTTGTTCGTCATCAGAAGACAAACAAATAAATATAAACCTGTGTGTGTTTTTCTAATAAACTGGATTTTTATTTTTTCTCTATTCACCTCAAAAAAATCTATTGTAAATAATATACAATTTGAATTACTCCCTTGGTTTATTTCCATTCATATTAATAGTATCATTTAGATGATAGCAATGATAGCTTATGTTTATTTACACTTCATACATTCTAAAACACAACTTAATTTCCCGAACAAATAACGTTCAATCAATGACGACATTAGTACAATAATAAGCTATTGGCTACTCCTTTTCATATTTTATTATTAAAAAAGAAAAATGTATTTAAGGGTTTTAAATACATTTTCCTTTTTTGTCTCATAATTGGAAAAACTCTAATAACCACAAATTCTTTGTTTACCTTTTGTTTCGGATCAAAGAAATAGTGTATTGATATTTATGATTGCTTGTTTAATAGCTTAAAAAGTAAATTCAAACAAAAACAAATGTTCTAAAATGTTATTGCAAATCTCAATTACTTACAAAAGTGACACAAGAAACCAAAAGCATCACACATAAACAAAAAAATAGCTAAGTTGCAAACAAATAACAGGTAATGGAAAAACTATTTTAGAAAAAGAGGTAAGTTCTTAAAAATTACTTAATTATCAGATACAACCACTCAAATTGTATTACTCGTTTCAAATGGAATATTTCAGTTAATGCATAACTTCATTTTTAATTAGCAGGTTTCGTTCTTTTCTTATACACTTATTAGATACTATGCTGAACTTGAAATCTTTGCTTCTGAACCAATAAACTTGTTGCCAAATAAATAAATATAATTCTTAAACGTTATGCAGTTGCGCCATGTTTTGTTAATTAAGTTTAAAAGGATAGGTATATATTGTACTAAATTAGTTTTCAATCCATCGCTCCAAAGTAATATAAAGCTGGATTTAAAAAAAAAATAGCTTTTAATTTCATATTTTATTATTCGTACTAATTTATTTTAAACAAAAATATATATCCTCTTTGATAATATTCTACCGCCTCTACTATGGTGAATGTTCCGAAAAACTCTTCTAAGCCCACCACTCCACTCCAATTCTTTCGTTTTCAAATTCAGAAGATTCGGTGTCTGTTTACTTTGGTGGTCGCCCCCAAGCTTGCCCGCCGCCTTCCTTTTTTTCTACAAAATAGCAGTATTCGCATTATTGTGTTTTGGAGTCAAGGCTGAAATAGGCAGTGACAACATTTTATGACACATGTTGGAAACAATGCTGTGCTTTTTTGGGGGTCACAAGAACCACATGTACTACTGGCGATTGTAACCACTTACTAAGGTGAACAGTCTGCTTATATCACATTTATTATTATCACACAAAATAGGTATTAATTAAATAGATTGTCACCGAAAAGGGCATCGTGTTGTTTATCAATTAATACAATGCATTTGAAAAAGTTGCAATATTTATTTTGAAAATTTTAGAAATTTGGGCTTTTTGTTATTTAATATTATTTATGTAGTAATTTAATTCACGTCAGCCGCTAAATGTTACAGTCAAGAACATTTGCGACAAGGACTGTGGTCGATGCTGAATAGGGGAGGAGCGGAGGCGGGGCCACCGCGCCCCTGCCAGCCTCTGCCGTCTCGCTCTACCCTCTACGCGATATTGATTATAATTTCCGGTTTGCCTCACAGGCCGGTGACAAAGATCGTTACGGTGGAATTTGATACTTTATAAGAATATTAAGCTCGATGACCGTGTCTATAAATCATATCTTCATTTTTTGTAATTATTTGAAAGTTTGCCCTTTGTCTGGCTTATGTTTTAAGGAACAAACAAAAACTATACATAGTGCGTACTATATGCATAGTATATATACTAGGGTATATGTATACCCTGACACTTTTACCAATAATAAGTTTGTATTACTTTTTGGTATATCAATAACTGTTAAAATAAAATACAGCAAATGACCAGATTATGATAATATGAAAAATACCTAATAAATTTTTGTTGATCCAGAATCACGTCGAATCTATTACATCACCATGCTGTATTTTTTTTCAAATTCTTGGAAATATTCTAACGTACACGAATCCTTATTGAAAACATTTTGAAATAAAGGGCACTAGGTTACGATGCCTGTTCAAACCAAATGGCGACCCAAGCTATATGTGACGTAATATTAAAAAGCCAAGGCCAAACAAATATGAATCAATGCATTTGGCTTAACATTATCAAGTATTTTTTTTGGACTCGTAATAGCGGAATTTCAGAGTGTTTTTAAGCAGTGTACGTATGTTATAGTTTGCATAGATCCAAGGAATGATAATAGATTTTTAGCACCCCGGCACTGCATCATAGCAAGATTATCGCAGTCAGCACTAGAGGTAATTTCTGTTTAGACATTATAAAGTTTGGGCTGTCTCCCACTATTCTGGCCCAGTGTGAATTAGTGAGAAACGAGAACCGTTTATTGGTTTTGAAGGTGAACCAAGTAGGTAAGTGTGAGATTGGCTTGGGTACCGTAACATGTAGGTATATCAAATCTCCTTACACCCCAAGGAAGCGAACTGTCTCAACGTTATGCAGGTCGTAATAGTTTCCTATGAGTATTTCCGGACAGATTTCTTTATATATGTCCGCAAAATTTTATTCGAATGAACCCACATGAATATAATTATAAATGAATATATTTGTAGTACTCCTTTAATACAAAATTTATAAACAATATAGCTTATATAATTTACTAGCAAAGTTATGGCTTTTTTATTATTTGTATTGCACGAACATGTGGTAACGTACGGAATAAATAATATCAATACTTACGTTAACATGTATATTGTGTATATTAACGTGGTTTTTTTAGCTCGAGATCTGACAATTTATATATACACGGACACTAATATTATAAAAGCGGACAAAGTAAAGTATAATGTATTCTGGTTTCAGGCAAATTTAAATGTGTAAATGCGGCGGGAGAGTATGCAGTGTTAGGGACATGATAGCGGACCTGCGTCAATTTGCATGTAAATTGGGCCCGGGGGGTGTGCACCGGATAATTTGGGGATAGATTAATTGTGCGAGGACGCAGCGGGAATACGGCGGGCAAGCGCACGCCTTGTAAACCCCGGTAAAACAAGGAAAATGGGAGCTGAAGCGGAAAATTGGGCGCTCAACTGTATTAACGTTACTAAGTTTTTATGTATTTATTTAGATTACCCACTCATCTGATTAACAGATGTTTTTCAGCAATTCAATTAATTCAGCGTAACAATTAGGAACAAAATTCTTTACCATTCCAAATTACAATACAAATTCACAGCTGGTAGGCGGGTAGTTATTTACAAAAACACTAGGAGAACGTGTTATTATCATATTCAGTGTGATACTTATTGCAAATAACTTTAGGGGATTAGAATTCAAGACTTAGACTAAAAGTCATACAAAGTTATTTTAATGCCTCCATGTAAAATCGTTTCTAGTGTCAAGAGTTTTCATTCGTTTGCAGTTCATATAGTCAGCATAATTGGGTAGACTACATTTTTTTAAATTCTATATATAATAAGAGTACTCTTTTTAGTAAAAAATATTGTAGAACCAACAGTACACCTGCCTGCACCTATTACTTTTGAAGATATGTACATCGACATGTTTGCGGCGCTGTCGCGGGTCGCTCAAAAACGCTCCATACTAAAAACACTGCAATCGTGACGTCATAACTAAGTAAACTCGCCTAATTTGTATGAGCGTATAAACAAATTATAAAAGTTTGTTATTTGTACGTTTATAGGTATACTTTCTATATAAAAAAATGTTACATTTAATGTGAGAATGCTAGAAATGTGTTCGTTTCATTAGAATTACGTAAATAATAATTGCTCATTTTTTAGAAATCTAAAAACAATATAAATTAATAATTAAACTGAAATTTTTATATTGACATACTTTCATTAGATATAAATTGCTCAAATCAGATAATAATAGTATAAAAACGGCCATAATCAGTTGTAGTCGTCTACCCTATTGTACGAAACACCCGATACAGCAGTGTAGGTACAGAGTGTACCTATATGGTTGTTTTAATTCTGAGTTCAACTGGTTACAAATCGGAGTGTAAACGGCCAACTAAACCAAAATGTACACTACATTTTACTTTGGTTTAGTAAGCTTAGCACTATAATTTATATAGCTTCAAATAAGTCAAACTTTAGCCGTATCGAATACCTACGATAGCAAATAATGGCAGAAGACTTTTTTAACATTCCGCCCCCATTCAAAAATACTTCCACTCTTGTTAGTCTAAATACAGAGAAACGTATGGATGATTGTAATCTCTAAAATATGGACTTCTGTTACAAGTTTGATATCTCTGTTCACCTGGAATATTATCACAGTCCATAGAAATCTTTGTAACATATGTAGATATCTCCACTAATGAATTTTAAAAATCTGTAATAACAAAAAGTTATCTATTTTTTTTTTCTCCAATTCAGTGCAGTCAATTTATTTTGTAAACCATATTGACAAAGCAAAATTTATTTTACAGTTGACCGTGCGTCATGAAGGTCACTCATTTGCTGTTACTCAAGTGACAAAGCGGAGACCTTCACATGGACGGAATCACCAAAACTCGCAAAAGGAATCTTTAAAGAGATTTAAAACATTTCTAAATTATAAATAAAGTGTTCCATATAGATCCAGCAGGTGTCACCTTAGAGCCAAGGGTGACTCCGGCTAGCTCCGGATTCCTGACTCCCAGTGAAAAGGGTGTAGGTAGGAAAAGTGACTTACGATTTTTATATTGATTGTATTCCAACTTCACAAGCTATTATTCCATATATTATTCCAAAAGTTGTTCAAAAGACTTATTCAATATTCAAATTTTATAAAATTTAGCTTGAAAATAACGATGTTTTCCAATTTTGGTATTATATATGATATATTTCGTATTATATATATTATATGATATATTATATAAAGGCCGGGTCAAGAGTACTCGCAACCGACGAGCATGCATGAAGACGCTCATGAAAGTGGAGGAAGCAAGAGAAGTGTGCCAGGATCGTAGCAAGTGGAGAGAGGTGGTCTCTGCCTGTGCCTACCCCACAGAACATTATTACTCCTAGCGGAGGCCTACCCCATTGGGGACAAGGCGTGACATATATGTATGTATATTTCGACAATCCATAATAAATCATTTCCAGGAACACTGTCAAAGCGTGACATGTCATTTTTTCGAAAATCTTAAGGTTGGACAGCGTTTCCGTTACACAGGAACAGCAAAGTTGGAGCAGCTAAGGCCGAGGAAATTCACGAAATCTATCTATTCATGGAGATGTTTCATTGCAATAAATGTTTATAAGTTTAATATTACTGTGTCAATAATATATATTCATTCGCTAGTTTGATGAATTAAAACAAACGTTTTCAAGTAGGACTTCAATACATTTTATTAAATTCTTGACTACCTAAACTTCTCTTGTTTAAAAAAAATCGTCTTTAGTAACCGTTAAATAACATAACTAACCATTAAATAATATAAGTTAAATATCCTTGATATTGTAAGTTTCTAATATATAACTGTAAATTAATAAATAGCATTTGAACTTGAAAATTGACGCAATATTTCTTTTTCCTTATATTGTGTAAAATGCACACACAAATATAGTAAAGGAATAATTGCAAAATACTACGCGTATATCTCATTTTATCTCGTTCAATTTTATGTAATAAAAATTCTCATATTTAAATATTCAAATGATAAATTCAAACATACCTACTCATAGTATTAATAATTCATTTTCTAAATGTATGTTCATACATTGTTATACACTTTCTTTTTTAGTCAACCATAAATTCCGTGTTCACCTTTTCTTCACACACTGCAAACTCAAACATCAACCTTTTCGACTGATGCGGCAACTGACACGTCGTATAAAAAAATTGGTAAAAGGAGCTAAATTAATGATGTGTGGCAATCCGAGGCGTTACTATCCGCCCCGTTCTGGGTAGTCGACATAAATTATATCATGACATATTCTTTCATGCGCCTATAAAACTCTTACCGGCGAAGACTGAAGGTTGATTTTGTTGTGATAAAATTTCATCTATAGCTAGAACCACTTTATTGTTCTTTCTTGACATTTATTATTTTGAAGTAAAACTTTGTTTCTCTGCTGTTTTTGTAAAGAAATCACAGACAGCTTGTCGCCAACCCCGGATGCTGTCAACGATATAGTTCTGAGATACAGGTACATAGGTATTAAGGTTAAAACTTTTTTAATTATATAACATCAGTGTATTATTTACAATGCAGCACACTTTATTACCTAAAAAAATTAAACTTGTGAATTTTACCCAACAATAGCAGATTATAAATTTTATTGGTATAGTTATAGGTTTATCTGTTTAAAGATAACTTCTTATACATGTATTAATATTCTTATATATAATTGATTTTATAGGTAATTTAGTTAACGTGTGAAAATGAAATTGGCCATATAATTCAAATGAGTCAAAGTTATGAACAATTATTTGACAATTAATCTACAAACCGGTAAAATGATAAATTTTTAAGGTTTTCAATAATTTTGTTATAACATTAAAAACTGCATCAGAAAAGGCCATTACCTACAACGACATCTAGCGACGAACAGAAAGGGTGTAATAGCACCTCAGCAATATACAATGCTAACATTTATTTTTCCCTTTTTTAAATGTTAGGGATGGTTTCTTGGTTAGGGGTTGCTTTTTGTCAGAAACCGTGTATTATTAAGATTTTGATTTTTTACATTAATAAGATTTCTTAATTTCTCTAATTTTATTTTAACTAACCTATTCTCATTAATCCTATAGTGCCCAACTAAGCTCAAAAGCGGCATCTCGGTCATAAAATTTAAGTTTATTTGCTAAACTTTGTTCATCATAGTTTTCGGTTATTGATTTATTTTTAACAAATATTTTTGTTCATTCTAACTTTATAAATGTTATAAGGCATTTAATTTTATAAATATTGTACTTATATCGAATAGTAAAATGCGAGAGATTTACGTTTAGTAAATACATATATAGATAGCATTAGAAATGATTTTTTTTAATATTTTGTGTAGCGTTCCTCCTATCATGTCTTAAGCAAAAAAAAATAATTTGTACAATACATATTGTAATATAACTATGTATATTAATAACTAAGTATACAAATTTATAAGAACTTATAATTGTCGTTTCCTTTAGTTCGATTTATTATAATATCTAATTAAATTTTAACAGAATAATTAAACGTATCTCCCCTACACGCTTAATAATCACGATATAGATGTGATGACTAACTACATACTTTTCTATGTTTACGAAAAGCACATGTATTGATCCTAGTAAAATAATCGCAAATTAATAGTCGGCCGCCCACTGTGCCTAGTTGCTCACATTACCAACCAGGTCAAAAAGGCCCCAGGGTCACCTACAGGTATTTCGGCTTCCGATACGTACGAAACTGTTGGCCTGTAAGGCCTACTACGTTCGCGAGCAGCTCATCTACAAGGCCCCGGTGTGGTGCGCGTTGTACTCCCCCACCCAAAATTTCAGGCTGCAGATGTTGAATCTCTCCACAAGGTAAGAAATGCGGGGTGTTATGTCAGGAATGACGTCATCGCCAAAAATATAAGAATGTATTCGGTAGAGGATTTCGTTGCTCGTCTGGCGCGTCGAATATTCAATGGCACCGAACGCCTCCACTTCCACGACATGGCGCACTATGTTCCCAGGCCCACAGAATCTTCCGGATATGCTTTACCTCGAGAGCTAATGTTACCTGTAGAAAAGAGAAATCGCTGCATAACACCATCGCAGACGTAATCACCACCACTAACGGATACTTTTCGTCATAGACGAATACACGTGATTTGGCCACGCCACTTATTTAAAAAATACTCAAAGTAAAATGAAGGTACAAGGTGATCCGACGAATTGGGGCAGATCACAGGAGGGCGCTGAATACTAACAGTTCTAGACAGATCGGTGTGAGGTTCTTTGTTTTAAGCCTACGAGTATGTCTCTTGTTTGTTCATAAAAAAGTAGCAAAATATAGTTATAATCTTATAACCCTTAAATCTAATGTTGCTGCCAGATGGAGTTGTTACCCTAGGTCTTGGAACGTTGGTGGTGTCATGCGAATCAGGAATATTAGAAGGACAATGAGCCACATGTTGAATCGACGGGAATTCATACTAATATTGAATAGTACGAATTCCCTAGTCTTTCAAATCTGGTAACAGACGTGGAATGGTACGGTACAGGTACTGACTGTACCAGTAAGATGTTTAGTCTTATGTGTAAGGTAAATCTTGAAGGGAATTGTTTACGATAATTAGATTTTTTATTCAAATATCAGTTCGGAATTAGATTTATTTAGGTTTTATATTTGCAATTCACACTTCGATAAACACAATATTTGAAGTAATCGTTGATAGCTTTAATGATGGTGTCACGCCATAATTACATTTTTAATATTTGTTCATTAAATTAAGCAGTGAGGGTTAAGTGAAAAGTAACTATTATATATAAAAAAAGCCTTCCAAAAATTACGAATGCTGTTTTATATTCATAGTATTTAATTAATTGAATTATAATCAATACAAATAATCAATTGAGTACATTAAACACAATATAAAATGGATCCAAACCTAAGTTTGAGAATTAAACTTATATTTTAATGTAAAATTATAATAATCGATAAACGCTTTATTACAGTGAAAATTTGCGCAAGCTCAATAATAAAAAAACATGCAATGAAAAATTAATGGATAAAAGAATTATACTTAAACGTCATTGAGGACCCATTTATGCCATTGGGGTCCACCCCTGTTAGAGAAGGTACAGATTGTATAAAAATTCACAGCAGTAAAGGTTTTGGCGTTCATTACACATGAACTTTAAGCGACCAAACGGAAAGTAAGCATGCGTCGTAGTCTTTCGATTAGATTAAGTTAGTAAAATCTGCGTAGATTTTTAAGTTGTATAGTTTAGCGAAATTGGGTGAATACCGGTGGCATAAAAGAGTTATCAAGGATACCTACTCTACTTTTCTTATCTAAGTTACACCATAAAATAGCAACATTATATCAATAATAAGTAAAATAATCAAAATTATACCCATAATTGAAGTAATTAAAATTATATCCATAAGTATAATAATCAAACTTACATTGATAAGTAAAATTATCAAAATTATATACGAAAGTAAAACACAATTATATCCACAATATATGATCAAAATTATGTCCATAGGTAAAATAATCAAACTTATATCCATAAGTAATATAAAAACAATTACATCGACAAGTAAAATGATGAAAACTTCTATCCATAAGTAATATAATCACAATTATATCCACAAGTAAAATGATGAAAAGTTATATCCATGAGTAAAATAATCATATTTATGACCATAAGTAAAATAATCAAAATAATATCCGTCAGAAAAAAAATCAAATTTATCAATAAGTAAAATAATAAAAATTATGTCTTTAAGTAAAATAAAAAGCTAAATAAAGTTTCAAGCAACAAAGGAACACCATGAGAAACAGCTGGCAACATATAGGAAATTCATGATAAAAAAACTAATAAAATCTTGCCTCTTATTAACCGTGACCAGTTTAATTCCAGGTAGTAAGTGAAAATATTCCAGGTAGTAAGTGAAAATACTCCAGATTATACTCATAGTTGATAAAATAATATCCATAAGTAAAATAAAGTTTTCTAGCTACAATGAGAACACTTATTATAAAAAGAGAGTACAAAAATGCCTATGTGAGTAATCGTGACCTATTAATTTCCAGCCAGTTTAGTCAACTAGACAGTCGCCTTGTTTAGTTGTGAATCGTTATTATTTTATTACTTATTCATAAATTTTGTATATTGAGTATGTATAATCGCAATAAAAAAAATAACCACTTAACTACCTGGAAACAAGAGATCATAATACGCCCTGATTATTGTTTAAGAAAAAATCTATTCCTGCCGCTGCTGTGAACAAAAATTGCGACGTGATAACGTCGAATAATGTCCACTATCTGTTATGAAACTGTCATTAAATCGTTATAGGTTTTGAGTTATACAATAAAGGGGCTGTCAGTCTGACACGGTCCATAAACAATAGATGAAGGTGATACTTAAGACGGCGCGATTCATTTCATTAATACTCCGGTCTCGTTTAATCTATGTTCGGTAGCACGCCAATTGTACGTTTCCCTCGTCCTTACGCTGCTATCCTCGTTGATGAAACTTCATTGTCCTTTGAAAAAAAAAATGTTGACTTCAATCTTGCAAATAAATAAAACAGATTTTAATTGCTATTCATTTTCACTTATCCGAAATTATGATAAAAAGATCCAACTAAATAATATGCTAAAACTCATCTACCTATTGATTAGACAATATCACGTAAACTAATAATATGCTAATTATATGATTGAAATTTGAATACACCTTTCGATAAGTGGAAGTGTGCTATCTCCTACACAATTGTGAAAATGTTGAACATATTCGTATATATGCTTCGATTAAGTTACATTATTAAGAAAATTTACGATATGAAAATGAAACGAATTACCATTGAACTAACTATTATTACTACAAATCAATAGGGGGAGTGAATGACACAGAAAAAAATATTATTTATAATCGTTATTTAATTAATAATAATTGTGTAATTAATTGTGAGTCTAGTGTGTGAGTCTCGTGAACGGAATATTTTGTACAAATTGCACAACAGTTTGAGATATCTGAAATAATCAAAATCATTAATAATCTCATGATTTAAATATTTTTTTTATTAGGTACCGTGACTAGATCTTATGTAACAAGTTGGAAATTTATACTGTAGTTCTTGTTGTACTGATCGCTGAGACAATGATAGATCGATGTTTACAGATTTAGTGCATATCTCCAGAAACCACATGTACTATTATAGGAAACTGTAACCGCTTACCATCGGGTTGAAAGTCTGGTTGTTTGGCTATACAAAGCAAAAAGACAACATAAACATAAAACATATACATATTTTTGTCAACTTTCGAGGGCTTGTCATGAAACGTAAACTTGATGTACTGCTGACTGTACAAAATTCTGACGAAAATCAAATTAACTTGGGTACCTCCACCTTGCCTAATTCTGTTACAAAATAGCAGCGTTCACGTTGCTGTGTTCCAGTATGAAGGATAAGATACTGGCTTGGTTACTGTGAATTTACATCTTCAGGCTTGTGTTTTGTGGGGGTTTACAGATGTAATGCGTATCTCAATGAAACGATATGCAAGATAGGGGCCGTAACCACTTACCATTAGATAGGCAGTCTGCTTATTTGTCAATATATCACATGAAAAATCTGGTGATTTCAAAGGTACGTATTTGATTAATTTTTTACCGCGAATTTCGCGAAATCATTAAGAGTATTTGTACTTTAGATAAAATCTTTCCATAATAACACGGGAGCTTGCCATTATGGTCACGTGGCTATGACGTAGTTGTACAATAAACAAACAAGTTATTTAAATCCAATGTCTCCAATCCACTGCAGAGTTAATAATTATAAAATTATAGTTATAAAGACAATGTAAAAATATTGTTGAGCTGTTGTAAGCTTATCAATATTTTACGCGTTTTAACTTATAATTTACGCGTTCTAAATATTATTTCTCCTTGTACACTAATCATCGCAACTAATCCAGTTCCTATATTTTATTTGATTATGGTGATATGTACTATCTTGACTTGAATGCAAATTTATTCGATCATTTTTCAATTTGTATTTCATCTTAGGAAATCGATCACGTGTCTGTCAAATGTCAACTTCTATGCGGGATGCCCATCCGGGAACGACGAAGGATGAGGACTTTAACCACTTTAGGTTCAGCATCAAAAACAAATTTGGAGACAATACAAGTATCACAAAATAAATTAATTAAATTCCTTTTCAATTATGATTTTCTTACACCAACAAAAAACGTATACAGGGAAACAAAAATTATGAATATCTCCCAAACATATAAATATTATACATGCCTCGCTCATCTCACATGCCATGCTCGTAAAATACTAAATAAGAATATACATATAAAAATAAATTTTATTAAAACTATACCGATAACTAAATTAAGACCTAGACTCTGAAGAGAACTACAAATTCGTATAGCACAATATATATTACTGCAAAAAGAGTATTTTAAACGAAGGTGTCTTAATTTATAACAAATTCCCTGAGGATATAAGAAAGGCACAATCCATGGCAACATTTAAAAATTGCATTTATATAATCATTGAGTAATTAGTTTACTGAAACTATAAAAAAAATAAACAATATACATATATTCCCTACTATTGACGACCTCCATAGTCGAGTGGATAGTACACCGGTTTCAAGGTGTCGCCATCTCTGAGGTCCCGGGTTCGAATCCCAGTGGGGGCAGATGTTTGTGTGATGAATGCGAGCATTTGTACCTTAGTCATGGTTGTCGATATATATTTCTATAAAAAATATTTATATATGTTTAATATATGTATGTCTATCCGTTACCCTAGTTCCAATAGCACAAGCCTTACAGAGCTTAGTTTGGACTAGGCTAATTGGTGTAAGTGTAACAAATATTTATTATTTATTTATTCATACATTCTCATAGTATGTATTTATAAAGTTATGTGTTAATAGTTTTATATATTTATTATTAATATAATTTAATAATTAATATATTTTGAATTTATTATATATAAATATTTATTTTAGATATTCATTATTGTATTAAAATAAATTGTGTATATGGTCGACTGGCAGAAAAGGTATGATGACATTAACTCTGTCTTTATACACTTAACGTACATTTTAAATAAATTAATCTGTTAATATATTGGTAATATGGTTGGATTTGCTTTGCCCATATTACTTCTCATAGAAAGACTTGGTAGTACGCGCACGAATTAAAGGAATAAGTTTTATTTATTAGGCCATCTCATCCGGATATTTTCATCCTCATATTAGTTCAAACTACTCATGTTTGGTACGACAGCAAAAACTTAGAGCTGGCTTTAGAAAAAGATAACATACACCATAAAAATGTGATATTCTGTATAAATACTAAAGTTAAACTCTAATCCAAATGTTATATATAACATACGAGGGAGCGTTTTTATATTCGCGGAATGGGGGATATAGGGTGGAAATAAAAAACCAAATTATTTTTCCTTTTCAATATATTCACCGGCAAGACGGATACATTTTAAAGATATTTCAATTAATTTTTTTATAACCTCACAAAAAAATGTTTTGTTGTTATCTTCAAAATACGCCGAAAGTGCCTCCTTCACTTATCATCGGCGATACATTTCTTACCACGCAACACTGTTTTCATTTTTGGGAACATGTATATAATGACTGGGTCTGGACTGTAAGAGCCAAAATATCCAAGCCCACCTTATGCAGGGCAGCCAATGCAATGCGGCTCTTGTGGATGGGCGCGTTATCGTGCAAAAGTAGCACCCCTCCCGTCAATTTCCCCCGTCTTTTCTCTTTAATAACTTCTTTTAATCGCTCTAATATTGAAGCGTAGTATTCTCCGGTTATATGAACACCCTTATCTTTACAATCGATTAATAATATTCCTTCCGAGTCAGCCTTCGTTGTCATTAGTTTCCCAGCTGACGTGACACCTTAAACTTTTTGGGAGGTGCTGTGCCCTTTTTATGCCACTGCATGGAGTCTTGTTTAGACTCAGGCTCATAATGATGAACCCAAGTTTCGTCCCCAATAACAATTCGGCTCAATAACCATCCTTGTCCTCATTGCAGAGGTCCAAAAATGCACGTGAACACTGTACGTGCTGTTGTTTTTGCGGCGCGGAGTTGTTTCTTCTTTAGTCGAGCATCCTCGAGTACATTTTTTTTTACTTTTTGTGATAAGTTCTGGTGAGGTCACTTTGATTCTTCTGCCCGGCCTCAGGTCGTCTTCAAGTAATTCCCATCCTTGTTTAAATAAACTTGTACACCATGGTATTTCCTGGATAAAAGTCGCCGCAAACCGATGACATCTCATTCAGTATAGCCGGAACTGATTTTCCTTGTTTGGTAAGGAACTTTATTACGGCACGATATTCGATTTTTTCCACATTTCACTTTTCACTCCCGATTTTGTTGCTTGGATGACGATAGCTCAAAGATTAATTATGTAGTAGGAATGAAACCTCGTATTTATACTAATTACGAGTCACTGCACACGTTAGGACTCTAATGAGCATAATCATCCACCTCCAACCCCGTCATTCCGCGAACATAAAAACGCACCCTCGTAGATTACTAATGTTATGATTTCGTTATAGAGTGATGTGTTATAATTTAATAATAATGGCACTGTCTACTGCCTTACAGTGCACATTTTATAAAGTAGCGTTCATGTGACTAGGGATTTTTACATACCTATTGCTGTTATTAGCTTAAATGTAATTCCAGTCTAATTCTGAAGTTGCTCCGGACCGGACTGAAATAAAATACATTTTTAATTAAATATCTTTTTTAATTGTTACATTTCATTACTTTCTTGATATGCTGAGACTATAAGCCTTTACTGCCCTGCTCACAGTCAGATGCTAGTTGATTTCACAATCATTTGCTATTTGATTTTTTTGGCCGTGACCTAGCGCATTAGTTTAACAGGCCCGGTCGCATTAATAAACGATTGGATAACTACTCTTTTGAAGTGCTCGTAATGATAAGTCGTGGCTTATCAATTTAAGTCCCTAAATATCGTAATGGTGGTATTATAGCGCATATTTTATAGGGGCTTTTGACAACGTGCTTTTCTCCGACGAGTTGTTCACGCGAATAGGACTGTTCACCCATCAACATTTATATGTGGTCTTACGGGAATCCTATACTAATTATTTCAACATAGGTTTACAACATTTGAGCCGGCACTTGAACGATGAAATGATTGGTCTAATATACTTTTTGAAGGCTGACTCACGGGGAAACCTTTTAAAGCTTACAAGACAAGATGGTTTCATTTATGCCGGATGATATTCCGCTGGCCAATTTAAGAGGATTAAGGTTTCAGGAAGACAGTGCATGGCCATATTATTATCGCGATCTGAGGTAAAACCTCTGCGAATAGTTTGGCGATGTGTGTAAATCAGCTCCATAATTTATGAAGTGAAATAAATCGTTGTGTATCTCATTAAGTGAGCAGTTTTACCAGTACAATAATGCCAGGGTCAACCCTGGCATTATGTACTGGTAAAACTGCGAATAATAATACATCGTGTATTGATTGTAATGAAGTAACAAATGTTTTACTTCATTAAATTGTTTTAAGTATTTTTATGAATTTGGGATACTTTAAACAATTATTGAAATACCTATTTAAAGAACCATGGTTTCTGTAAACAAGTAGTGTACATAATAATAATCATCTATGTAAATAAGCCTATTAGATGCTTACTTTACAAATACATCACATTATAACGTAATCTTTAAAATTACTCGTAAATAAATAGAGTTGCTTATTTATACAATCTAATAAAAGAAGTATTACAATTTAATTTTATCGTTTTTAATCTATAAAGTATGAAGGAAAAGTTAGACTCAAATATCACAAATGAGTGTATATGTTTGTTAGCCTCATCTTTTTTTAATCTTGATAAAGTATGAAGGTAAAGTTAGATGTAAATATCACAAATGAGTGTATATGTTTGTTAGCCGCATCTTTTTTTAATCTTGATAAAGTATGAAGGAAAAGTTAGATTCAAATATCACAAATGAGTGTATATGTTTGTTAGCCGCATCTTTTTTTAATCTTGATAAAGTATGAAGGAAAAGTTAGATTCAAATATCACAAATGAGTGTATATGTTTGTTAGCCGCATCATTTTTTAATCTTGATAAAGTATGAAGGAAAAGTTAGATTCAAATATCACAAATGAGTGTATATGTTTGTTAGCCGCATCTTTTTTTAATCTTGATAAAGGATGAAGGTAAAGTTAGATTCAAATATCACAAATGAGTGTATATGTTTGTTAACCGCATCATTTTTTAATTTTGATAAAGTATGAAGGTAAAGTTAGATTCAAATATCACAAATGAGTGTATATGTTTGTTAACCGCATAATTTTTTAATTTTGATAAAGTATGAAGGAAAACTTAGATTCAAATATCACAAATGAGTGTATATGTTTTTTAACCGCATTATTTTTTAATCTTGATAAAGTATGAAGGAAAAGTTAGATTCAAATATCACAAATGAGTGTATATGTTTTTTAACCGCATTATTTTTTAATCTTGATAAAGTATGAAGGAAAAGTTAGATTCAAATATCACAAATGAGTGTATATGTTTGTTAACCGCATAATTTTTTAATTTTGATAAAGTATGAAGGAAAACTTAGATTCAAATATCACAAATGAGTGTATATGTTTTTTAACCGCATTATTTTTTAATCTTGATAAAGTATGAAGGAAAAGTTAGATTCAAATATCACAAATGAGTGTATATGTTTGTTAGCCTCATCTTTTTTTAATCTTGATAAAGTATGAAGGAAATGTTAGATGTAAATATCACAAATGAGTGTATATGTTTGTTAGCCGCATCTTTTTTTAATCTTGATAAAGTATGAAGGAAAAGTTAGATTCAAATATCACAAATGAGTGTATATGTTTGTTAATCACATAATTTTTTAATTTTGATAAAGTATGAAGGAAAAGTTAGATTCAAATATCGCAAATGAGTGTATATGTTTGTTAACCGCATCATTTTTTAATTTTCATAAAGTATGAAGGTAAAGTTAGATTCAAAAATAACAAATGAGTGTATATGTTTGTTAACCGCATCATTTTTTAATTTTGATAAATTATGAAGGAAAAGTTAGATTCAAATATCACAAATGAGTGTATATGTTTGTTAGCCGCATCTTTTTAAAGATAGTGGTTGGTCTCTTATCAAGCTGAGCCACCAAAGTGAGATGGTTTACTATTAATGTATGTATATATTTGCGTTATTAATTTGTATAACTTATTATTAATGCACAAAAAAGAATAATTTCCGCACATATAAAAATCCATCCCTAACATTTACCATGACATTTCAATACTAATGAAAAGTTTGCGGTCTATTATTTGCGCATATAAATTTCTTCCGAGTTTCAATATATTTTGCCAGCTCTTAAAATAACCTCTCTGTCATACGTGGTTATACGCGAATTTTACTCTTGTTTTGGTCATTGAAAGCAATTTTAATGTCATTGAAAGCAACTTTAAAGTTGCTATAGGTACTACTAATACGTACGCGTATGATTCAATTTTGTATCAACATAACAAGTAAAAATCAGAAGTTAATAGAGAAAATTAAGAAATTTAAATGAGAAATATGTTTATCTTTATATTTACTTTTATATTTTTAGTAAATAAAAGGAGAACAATAATTATTAGAGAGAACTATTTAATATGTACATTTAAAGTATTTTATGAGGAACGCACACAGAAGATTTCAAGATTGGACAAAATCACATTTGATTCGTGCTGTCAGAATTTACACCAAATCTTTTAAAAATACACGTTTCGTTAAAGGTATATTACATGCTGCTTCATTTGGAAGCAACTAAGTCTGCTGTCCAGATTATTAACAACGCGACCTCGTGCACATATTTTATCAATATAAAGCTAAATCAATGCGTCTTTTAGAAATAAATAACATTACAAAATATTTGGGTTTTCTTAATATATGCTTTCTTTCATATTTTGAAGCATACCTATTGCAAAGACGTCAAAGATAATTTTTTTACAATATTTAATAAATTATCATCGCATTTATTTAAGTCAGTAGGAAATAAATAACATTACAAAATATTTGGATTTTCTTAATACATATATGCTTTCTTAATACGTATATGCTTTCTTTCATATTTTGAAGCATACCTATTGCAAAGACGTCAAAGATAATCTTTTTACAATATTTAATAAATTATCACCGCCTTTATTTAAGTCTTCAATAATGCCATTGCTTATTTTATAGAAATTTTTGAAGAAAATTATGTCCATTTAGTCAATATAAAAGAATAACTATCTATACAAATACTTAACATAAACTAAATTAAGTAGATACGTACCCGAGATTTAAGTAAAATCTTCAGAATTCTCTGATAGCGTCGGTTCAAAAGATCGATGTGGTCGATGCTTTTGTCGAGTTCCTGGGAAGTTTTCAACGCCATTTGCAATTGAGTCTTAGACTTCATAAACCTGCACAACATAAAAAAAACAATACATATAAAAATAACCTTCAACTAAACACAAAGAAAATAAAACGTATTATGTTTACACTACCAAATGTAGAAATACTTAACACAACAGTCACACTCCATAAACAAAAACTAAAATTGGAAGATTCACTGATATTAATATTACTAGATACGTTTATTTCCGTTACTTTTACAGTTTAATATCGCACGGCATACTCTTGCGGGGTTGCGAAGCTAACATAGATACAAATTTTATTTTATAATAACAAGCAGTCTGCGCAATTTACAAAGTAAGCTTAGGAACGCTTAAATCAGTATAACAATGTCTTTAATACTCTTAGAGAGATTTTCTATGGTTTTGTACTGTAAAGCTATGTACTGTTTTGTATACTGATATAATAAAATATACTACCTCACAATATTTTTTTAGTTGCCTTATCTATCTGTCATAATAATATCAAAACATAATACTAATCTAACTGATATACTTAACTTAAACACGTAATATAGACATGCTATTAACGCTATATTGTCAAAGTTACCATAATAAAATTGTGTAAAAGCAAGAGATTAACTTAAAAAATCTTACGACTATAATTATACCCTGCTTATAAAAATTGCAAAGTTGAAAACTTTGTTTAAGTGCAGAAAACAATATACCATGCATAGATAATAACAATAGTGATGATTGATCAAATTGCGAAAACTGTCAGCTCAGTTTGTGTTAATTAGATCCCACTTACTTCATGAGGGTGATGTCGCAGTTATTACAGCTCTTTATCTCCTGGCTATCCATATCGGTTAATGGTGGAGTGTTAGCTAAAAATAAAAAAAAATTACTTCATATCCGGATCACGCGATACAGCTATATTGACACTATATATGCAAATGATGTAACCATTTAAAAGTTCAGATTTTTCAGTATAGAGAAATTAGGTATTAAAATAAAAACTTTAATTACTATAAATCTGAATAGCAGCTGGGGAGCTGCTATTCAGATTTATAGTTAACGATTGAGGAATCACATCAAAATAAATAACCAAACTAAAACCGTTACGCAACAAAAAACATTTGTACCCGTGGTATTACCACTATATCTCAGGCTTAAAATATACCGTTGTGCTACCAAGTACAAAAGTAATTTAGATTGGAAATATTTAATGGAATATTCAATTAGTAATATAACTTATTTTTTATTTCGACTTCAATGATATACATTGATATTGATATAACTAAAACTTTATGTACTAATTATGTTACACTAATTTACTTACTTACAGTTAACAGTGAAATAGGCTCCCTTTTTTTTTTGTTCCGCTGAGGAAAACGCATTAAATTGCATACCCCGGCTGCGGAGAGTCGGCGGTTATGTGGGGCTCTCCTCCCCAGAAGGGGGAGGCCTGCCGACTAAAAACCTCAGCGATGGCCTTCCTCAGGCATGTAGGGAGCCCCCGGGAACACTAAGGAACCCCAAGCCTCCAAAAATATGGCAAAAGGTCTACGACACAAAAAAGTTTGGGAACCTCTGATCTAGATGCACGCGGGTTGTTTTTATTCTGATTGTTAGTGAGTGACAGATGTGAGTGAGTTACCAAGCTTGAACAGGTCGCCGCCGTATTCGTGAAGCACAGTGGTGACAGAAGTGAGCGCCGTGGCTGTGGCGATAGTGGGGACGGGCAGCGCAGCAGCGGGCACGGGGAGCGCGGCGGCAGGCGGCGGCACCACGGCCGTCAATGGCTGCGCCGTTAGCGGCACCGCGGACAGCGCCCGGCCCGCTGCGGTGGCGGCGGCCGCCGATACCGACACCGCACTGCTGCCGCAACAAACACATTACTTCAACTATAACAATAAGCTACTAGCACATTCAGAGTGTGTATTAAGAACATACATGCGAGGTCAAAGAGAGTTGCCAATATATATGCTGTTATGAATTACGAAACAATGAGTCTAATGTTTTACTTACTTGAAATGCATCGGGGGTGGCTGATTGTACACGGCTGGTTTTATTTCAGGTTTTGCTGCAAATTAATAACAATAAATATTTTAGTGCTCTTAAGTAATAAGTTTTAAATAAAACATCACTTTGTTTGGAAACTTATTATTCTATGAAACAAATAATTATAAACAATAATAACAAACATAATAATTACCTATAAGAATCACGCTGATATTTTCTTGTACATTTAGTTCTTAAATTAGGTCTTGACCGTAGTATTATGATCGACGCGTAAGCACGTTTGCTTGCGCGCTATTATTTTTATTTTTTATTTATTTGTTAAGGTAGCAAACAGTCTTATAAAGTATGAAAATATCAAAGAACATATAAAAACAGACCTAAAGTAACATTACCTATTATGTAGCATAAACGAATTTTTATATAATACGATTAGTTAATATAATTGATTAAGTTATAACTAATACAAAATCAATGTATATATAAGACGTTATTTGTACTGAACACACTGAAATATTATTATTATTATCATGCTTGTTATACCGAAATTTAGATAAAAGAGAACCCATACTATGCTACCTAAATCTTGATTACTAGATGCTCATTATCAGTACGTTTTTGAGTAATTGTTCGCTAATCTACGTTTCAAATACTTGAATTTTTATTTTCTCATGCTCTGAAAGTTTACCTAACCATGCTCGACACATGCCATGTAAACCAAAATGACACTCCTTACCTTACTGGTAAATTCGAAAATCACTTGCGAGTTTATCAGTAGATTATGCTACATGTGGTCTACCTGATAATACACTATCATTACCGACCTTATACCCCAGTAAACACCATCCCTAAATTCCTATCCACGATCCCAGATTAACACTGGAAACAAACACTCTTGAACAAAATCTAAAATTTGTTTAGTTCAATATGTATGTATGCAATACGACACGCACAGGTTGTCTTTAAATGTTAATTAACCACCTTACTACCAATAATTAGTAATATTTCTTTATTCATATGAAAACTGTAATACTTGCCGGTATAGAACCTTTTTCTGTGATAATACGGTATGAACTTGTGCACTGTAAAATACCTCAAATATTGTGTGAAGTGGTATAATTAATCACAAAAATCAGTATAAAGTTTGAAAATTTACATAGCGCCTATTCATTAGCACCTATTAAACTGCAAAATATTCAAACAGGCTTGCAACTAACACTTAGTGTATTATTATAACACTAATGGTGTTAGACTGTGTAATTAATCAACCAAGTTGTCACTGTTGCGGTTTGTGGCTAACTATCTGAACATTGCATGGTGTATTAAGAGTAAGACACTGAATGATCATTCAGTGTAAAGGCACCACAGAATGACGATAAATGTTTAGTTCATGATTTGTTCAAAAGAAGAGTGATATTTATTATTAATATGTTGCTTGGAGCATTTGCAGATAGCATGTTTTGAGATGATATAGAATTACATCTTAAATCTCGATAAAAGTTACTTGTTGCTGAAAATCTTAGTAACTACAAATCTTGATTTTGAACTGATACTTTTACTAAGAAGCATATCTTTTTATTCAGGTGGCTTATGTAATTGTAAACAGAATGGTCACAAATTCAAACATTCGTATACTCTCAGACCACCCCTCAGTACTTCAGTCTGGGGAGGAATGATTTCAACTTAAGACTGATACTTGAATGTCACAATGCATTGGTACAGGTAACAAGTACATGATCACAGTAAGAATCCCCTAAAATGGATAAGAGGGTGTAATGGATAATTGGGCAACGATACAGCTAATGAATTAGTGTGGAAGGGAGCTGGCATGATGGAATTTGTGCTGGAGCTCCTTATGCCTGTCCCTTATAGCAGATTTGACTACAAGACTACTCTGTACTAGCGACTAAGATTAAGCTATACACAGGTGGAGTTTGGCCCCAGGCTGCAGGCAATCCAGGGATACTATGTTAACCCTGAACAGCAAACTATCTTAATGCTAATTGTGGCTAAATAAAATAAATTTATGGATAGTAGTTGTATTTTTCTACGAATAATCATAACTGGCCACAGTTCGTTGAATAAAGATGTAAAGTATGTATGGAGGCGGAAGAAATGGTTACACATGCTACTAGTGTGCAGATCTGGAAAAAAACACTGAATCACCAGGAACAATAACTAAAGCTAAGTGAGTAATCTGGGACAGCTGACCAGCTTCTGGAAGGAGGTAGTATGGCTCAAGTACCAGTCTCCCTACTACTCATGTATAATGCTCCATACAAGGATTAAAGGCAGAAAAGACACTCACTACAGCAGTGTTTGACCCAAGATGATGATAATACATAATAATAATAATTCAACCTCAATCATTATCTATAAACAATAATAAATTAAAATGCAAGTGCCATTACCTGCAGGTTCACATTTTTTTTTCTTCAAATGATCGAAGACATGTGGTGGCAATTCACCAGTATTGATAAATCTTTCTTTTTCTGATGTAGTGGCGTGGACATAGCCACAAGCCGGCCGTTTACATTTACGGTTTTCAAAATCTATACAAAATTTATAAACATATTCCATCTGTTCAGGTATTATCTCGTGAGAAAAGTTGCAGGCTGCTCCTCTGATACATTTTTTTCGAAAGAAATCTTTGCATAATGTTGTTTTCTTTTTTATGTTTGTACTATTATTTATGTTCTTTGATACATTATTCTCTCTAGCAACAAATTGTTCAATTTGTTGAAATTCATCATCTTCTAACAGTTCTTTTTTTAATACAATTGGTTGTGGCCAATCTAAAGGAGGAGAATTAGGTGGAAGTGGTGGTTGTACTGAGACCTGCACATCTTTTTTTATAGAATCATTTGATTCTGACGATGTTGAACTAACATCTTCTTCAAATTTAGATTTAAGATATTTTTTCATATGCTTAAAATTTGGTGATGGTCGAAAATTGATTGAGCTATCTTCTTTCAGTAGTTTTATATCATCGATACCTAAAATTAAACACAAATAAAATTTAAAAATAAGAAATGCTTGTACAGCAAATGTACACAAATGAACATTAAGGCATTCATAAATTATTATTATATTACTTTTGCATAAGCATGTTAGTTAAGTAGTTTAATAGTCTTGGCAACTGTTAAAATATTGATATATAAAATACCATGCATCTATATTATGCATGCATGTAGTGGCTCTGTGTAGCTCTTTGTTATCCTATGATAACAAAGAGCTACACAGAGCCACTACATTTCACAATTTGAATTTGTGTTTGTGTTTGAAACAACCATTGCTTTGATTATAAGTTCATATACATAATATAGATTTCAAATTCTTTTTTAAGTTTTTATGAAATTGAGAATAAAAGGTGCAACAACTTTAATTTGTTGCACCTTTACCAAAACTTAAATTTGCCATATTAATGTGTATGGGGTTAAGAGATTCTGAAGTGGTAAGCAACTAATAAATGTGGCTCTGGTACTTTACAATCAACAAACACTAGACCGGCAAGGTGATAAGGATACGGCCAAAATTCTGATATTCTCACAACAAGAAAGATCAAAGTATAGAATGAAACTGGTACAGAACAACCTTGACCCTGGCAGTTTATAATGGTATTCACTGTAGACCTAGCAAAGCTCTGCATTCTTTTCTTAAGTGTGGACGCCTTTAGCCTTTAAAATCAATCAGTCATGCTCTAAGCAGTTTAAGTCAGCCAGAAGCCTAGACTCGATCTCAATCTATGCTGAGTCCAGCATAATCTATGCTGATAAGTGGATATCTCATGCTTTGCTATAATATAATTTATGTAGTTGCTATAAATATCAATCCTATAAATATCTAGTTGCTTTTAATATTTATTGTTAACAATAAATTACAATATTTATCATATTCTATTAAAACCAATATTGACATTCTTTCGGATTTCCTTCCAAATACCTTATTTTATTTTTTCTAAATAACCACTTTGATTTGATCATACTTTGAACATCTTATAATTATGTAAGTATAAAAATATAAGACTGGATTGACTTTCCTTTTTCAATATTTGTTGAAGTTAAAAACTCAAAACTAAAGAATTATACAAAGATAGGGTAGTAGATCAAATGGTAGTAAATACTACATTGTAAGGTAGTTTATAGGCATTGTATAAGGTATTTTTTTGCAATATTTGTTTGCATGTTGTCGCATATAAATAAAAATTCGCCACATTTCACTTACCTACGTCTCCAGCAGCACACATTTTAGAGATATGGGTACCTATTTTTATACCCTTCGTGTTGATAAATCAACAACTCGCAGATAAAAAACTTCCAATTATCAATCGTGTTTTTCTTTTCGTGCAAACCGAATTATTCAAATCACTAATGATCGAAACAAAAAATCGACCAATATCCATAAGGTATATATAGTAGCGTTGTTCAACAAGATATTATTTTTAACCTAATATCGTTGATTAATGACCATAGAACTCGTCCTAACCTAGCTACATATATGTTAATCTGTGGTCCTAACAAATATTTTTTTTTTTGAGATGCTTTACTGGCCTGGATTCTAGTCCTTTAGGCCATATCTTGTATGGGTATCTTGCATTATATTCATTATTTAAATTCTTACTCTATCTTCGTCTTTGTTTTCCTTTTTCTTTTACTTAATAAATCAAATATTACCAACTGTTTTCTTTATATAATTGTATAATGTAAAGTAATATTTTTTGTTCCGTAGATAATCTTGTAAGCGGCGGGGGACAGGGTTTTGTGCTAGTGAGTCTTCATCAATGTTTTGATTATTATTGTGGCACAAAGCGTCAATGTCACTTGCCAATACAAGTCGAGCTAAAGCAAAAGCACTGCATTTAAAAATAATATGTTCAATATCACCAACAAATGAATTACAGTGAGGGCAGATATTACTGCTAATTATATTAAATCTTGTCAGATGAGCAGGGGTTTTGTGATGACCAAATCTTAAGCGATTTATGGTGGTAATAAAGTCACGTTTGGCTTCCTTATATCTTGTATCAGCATACCACGGCTTAGATGCTATTAAGGTTTGTATTGATCCGTACCATTTCCCTTTATTATTTTCACACTGATCACGTTGCCATAAATCGTGCCATGTTTGTTTCACATGTTCTGCTATAATACTGTGTATATCGGTAAATGGGACTTTGGTATATAACCTTTTGTCAACTTCATTAATCCCTGTTCTTGCTATTAAGTCTGCAGCCTCATTTCCTTTTAGACCCGAATGGGCACGAACCCACTTGAATTTCACAACAATTTTTCTCTTTTTTAAGTAGTATAAGTAAATATTTCTTTTATCATACTTATAATAAAATTTTGATTATACCTTAACTCTAAATTTTGTAAACATTTTAACAAACTTAAAGAATCTGACAATATTAAAAACTTGCTGAAATTTCTTACAGATGATATTATATAATGCAAAGCCTTTAAAACTGCATAAGCCTCAGCTGAAAAAATGGAACAATTACTATCCAATAGAAAACTGCTGGAAATCATTACTTGGATCAAATAAAGCACTACAAACAAAATTTTTAGTTTTACTACCATCAGTATACAATGGATAATATTCAGAATTGTCATTTAAGTATTTTAATAGCTCTGTATTGTTATTAACTGGCAACATACAAACAACAATTTCCATAATTTTACTGTAGTAAGAACCAGTATAACATGGCCAGTGTACAAAATTTTTATATATATTCTGATATGTATGAAAGGTATATGAATAGATATCTACAAGATTGAAAGATGAGCCTGACAACAGTGAAGATGCACTATGTACATTATTAACCACATTTGTTACACCTTGGGTTATTTTATTCACAATGAAATCGTTATTGGCAGAAGAAATTAATTTAAGACAAAACCTATGAGAGAGAAGAAGACGTCTCAATGACAAAGGCATTATAAGAGTTTCCTAACAAATAATTCACAGCGAGAACACAGATGAACATACTATTCTAAAAATAATTGTACCTACCATAGACTAAGTGATAGGTACCTATTTGAAATATAAATATAATAAACCTCTTTCTTTCTTTCTACTAGTTTGCACGTTTTTGTGCATTAGCCAATGACAAATTATAAAAGTAGGAAAATTAAAGGATTAAAAATATTTAGGATAAGAAAAACATACTATAGAAAAGTCAAGAAAGCAGAAAAGTGGATGAGATATTAAAATTAGATGTTGTTCTTAGAAATAAACATAGAAAAAATATGGTAGACATCATAATTACAAATACGTAAAAAAAGAATTGACTGACTGAGGTAAAGGGAGATGAAGAGACAACAAAGAGAAAAGGGAGGAAGAGTGATCATATAAACTGCATTCAAAAATATATCTTTAAAATCTACAACATCCTCATGACACTAACAGATGTTATCACTATTAAATTTCGAACGGGGAATTTGTGCAAACATGTTCAGTTCTCATTCTCATAACTTTCATATCAAAGTTCATATTCGAAAACCAAAACTTTTTTGGTATGCATGGCTGAAATAATTTAAAATGACTACCCTGCAGTTGAAAGACATAAAGACGCCCGCAATATATGCCATGACTGCCTTTAAACTAAAGGTGGAAATGAAGTCTGAACAGTAAGATTAAGAGGAATTCCTGATGACAAAAACTTGAGAAACTAACTACCAATATACATGATTTGATGTTTATGATACCAGTAAGATGAACAATGTATGTATTGAAAAGTGAGTGCAATTCATCCTTAACATATGGGAAGAAAACTGGAGAGCCCGAAATAGAAATCTATTACTTAATATAGTTGCCATCGAAGATTGAGACAAGGATCAATACATTCTACTTAAAAGCATTACTATGTAATAATATATATATATAACGTTGACATCTGTCAATACCACATGATTAGGGGTGTGAAAATTCACAGCAATTCTTTTTATCGCTGACAATACTCGCCAGCTAAATCTAGTTCTTTTTAATATTCAATTTGTATTTATCATTATAAAATGATCCCTCCGACAGACTCAGACTCCGACATCGCAGATGTAATCGTGGATAGTTTCTAGGAATCAAACAATAATAAGTTCATGCGATATTTCAAATCTACTTATAATATTATGTCTGACAGATAGAATTTAAATAAAATAAATAAACTTGTCGATATCAATATTTTGGTACATAGATAAAATTATTAAAATCGGATTGATTATTTTATTCGTGACAACATTTGTTCTCTAAGTCGAATTGAATTTATTAAATAAAATATGAAAGTGAACAGTCGCCTAAATTACTGAAGAAGGGTTCTGAAGAATTCTGAAATTTCAAAAAACATCCATTCTAGATCTTTCTGCTTTAATAGGGAATAATTTTCAGCTTATTAATACATGAGGCACGGAGGGCGATTTCGGACCGAATATTTTTTTATCTTTGAAGAACACATTGAAAAAAGCGGGAACGTTGAAATAGGCGAGCGTGTTTCTTACTTTTTATTTTTTAATTTATTGTTAATTTTTAAGAGGTAGGTTGAGTAGTGTAATTTTATTTATTTTGTGTATATTACTATACTGTTTGTGTATATTATATTTTCATCATATTTGGTAAGTAGAATTTATTTTTATAAAAATGAATGATCCCCCAGACCCTGGGTGATTTACTAAATATTCTAAAATATGTAAAAATTGTAACAAGAAGAAAACACAAAATGTCCGGAAAAAGTGATGGGTGCCTTTGTACAGAGTCTGATGACATTATTAGTAAAAAACGTAATAATTCTGTTACTAGTGATACGCAATGTGCCCCCAGTACTTTACCAACGTCTGAGTCAAGTGTTTTGGGCCAGTCTCAGCCCGACACAGCTCCATTAATAGGTCGAAAATTTTATGATACACTTACACATGACTTACCACCTTATGTTATTCATGTTCAACGGGAACCAATGATCCTACCATGTTTCACCCAGTACAGTTTGGATAATTTATTAAAAAATAGTTTAAAAGAAAATAGGCAGAAATCAAATTGTTTTATCATTTAATAAACTTGAGGCTGCAAATAATTTTATTAAAGATAAAAGATTACAGAATAATAATTATAAATCATGTTCCTTCATTCAATATTACAAGAATTGGCTTAGTGAATGGAGTTCCTCATGATTGGACTCCCGATGAAATAATTTAAAAAATGACACAATTCCTGTTGGTTGTGGCAAAATAATAAAAATAAGGCGAATTAACCACAAAACTTTTATTGACAATATTGCTACATGGAAACCAACACAGTCAGTAGTTATTACATTTAATGGCCAGTTTCTTCCTCCACGTGTATTTTTATGCTACAATACTTTACCCGTGGAATGTTACAATAACCCCACAGTTCAATGTTACAATTGCTATCGATTTATGCACACTAAATTGCAATGTAGATCAAAACCTCTTTGCTTTAAGTGTGGCGGAGACCACTCAGGAGATACATGTTCAGTTGAAGATGAAAATTCACAATGTTGAAATTACAGTGGTTCCCATTTTGCGACTAAACATATTTGCTCAGAATATGAACGTCAAAAACGTATCAAAATTACAATGGATACAGACAATATTTCATACTTTGAAGCAGTAAAATTACATCCATCTGTAAATAAATCATACTCTGAGGTGTTACTGTCACAACCACTGAAATCATCTCAAAATTTAAATTACACACCTATACTCCCAAGTAGTGCTCGGAATAGGTAGTTTAATTTTATGTATTTGCGATTTTGTGACATCAATAGTATGGATATGCCTGGGAACTTACTATTTTCAGAGATTGTAAAAATATTATATTGAACTTTCAAAATAGTATTTCATCTTTTAGCTTATTGTTGTAATAATAAGTTGTAAACATAAAATTTTATAATAAAAGCGTAAAGAAACGAATAGCAAATAAAAATAGAAAATTTTAGGTATCCATATTATGGTGGTCGAATCACGAGAGCGCACCCCGCCATGTGCCCCGTATGGGCCCAGAGAACTCGGGGGGGTTTTAGTGGGTAGGCCGGTCCTGTTGACCGGAGAGCCCCACACACGGCCGCGTCTTGCCAGCGCGGTGTCATGGTGCACAAGGTCGCATTTCCCCCCTCAAAAAAAAAAAAAAAAGAAAAAAGTTTATCCATATACATAAAATTAAACTACCTATTCCGAGCACTACTCTCAAGTCACAATGATACCTTACCAAACACCTATTTATGTAAAAAAAAAAAACTACCATTCAAAAACCTAAATAATTTGTACCCAATATATATAATCAAGGGTACAATCAAGCAGCTCATTCTGCCCTGATTAAGATTATGATATGCCTACTAACAGTGGTAATGGTAGTTCTTAATCAGACCTTTAGTAGTAGTGATCAATGTTTAATATTATAGATATAATTGTACCACTGATAAAAATTTTAACACAAATTATTAATACTATACCATACAATATACAATGTTGCTCCTTTATTAGATATTATTTATAAATTTAACATTCAACATGGCCCAGTTGGCCAAAGTAGTTCAGTGGAGCATAACTAATAATAAGAAACATGATCTTATTTACTTAATAAAGACATATAATCTATATATAATTACTCTCTCAGTAACCTGGTTTCTTTAAGACAAATAAGAGCAGATGGCCATGGAGGTGTAGCTCTATTGATTAAGAATTCATATCGATATAAGACTTTCGACTTTACCTACACAATGTGTGGGATACTCTGCTATTGCAGCAATTATAAATAATATTTGTTTTGTATCATACCTCATCCATTTTTAGCTATACTTAATGATATTGATAATCTACTCAACTCCCTAAACCGTGTATAATTCTTGGCGACTAATACCCATCACCAATCCTGGGGCAGTTCAATAAATCACAGTTATGGTGAACACATATGGCTAGACATATTGGTTAGAAACAATTTATATCTTCTTAATACTGGTCTACCAACCCGTCTTACAAGTCCCACTGAATGTATTAGTGCTGTAGACCTTCCAGTATGTTCACCAAGCCTTACATCCTCTTGGCTTTGGAATCCCGTTAACTCTTCACTTTAGGAAGTGATCATTATCCAATAATAATAATATTTCCATTCATTTCTAAAAAATGTCCTACTAGAAAATCAACTAATAAATATAACCTTCAGGGTGCAGATTGGAGTATCTTTAGAAACAAATTGGAAGACATAATATCTACCTTATCTAAATTGCAAAATGGTAATGATGGTCATTGTTCAGAAGCATTAGCTAAGTGTATGATAGAAGTCGCCGATAAAATTTTCCCCACAAAAAAAATATGTAATAATCTCGTTCCTTCCCCACCATGGTGTGAAAAGAATTGCACTTTGGAAATAGCTCGTAGGAGTCGTAAGAAGAAGGCTGAACGAGAATATCGTGGAAATATGACAACTGAAAACTTTAATGTTTTATTACATAGGTACTAGCTTTCCGCCCGCGGCTTCGCCCGCGTTATATTCGAATTTCCCACAGGAAGGATATGTTTTAACAATACTGCCATACAACCTTTCACCCCCTCCTTTCAACCTTTTACAACCCTTTTCTGCTTTAAAAGGTATAGCCTCTGTCCTTTCTCAGCCTCTAGACTATCTGATAATAATAATATAATAATATATTATTATTATTATTAGACTATCTGTGTACCAAATTTCAATTAAATCGGTTCAGTGGTTTTAACAATATTTTCATACAACCTATTATCCCTCCTTTCAACCTTTTACAACCCTTTACAACCTTTTTTATATAAAAAAGTAGCTTGTGTCCTTTCTCGGGCTCTAGACTATCTGTGTACCAAATTTCATTTAAATCGGTTCAGTAGTTTTAACAATATTTCCATACAACCTATTATCCCTCCATTCAACCTTTTACAACCCTTTACAACCTTTTTGCATGAAAAAGTAGCCTATGTCCTTTCTCAGGCTCTAGACTATCTGTGTACCAAATTTCATTTAAATCGGTTCAGTAGTTTTAACAATATTTCCATACAACCTATTATCCCTCCATTCAACCTTTTACAACCCTTTACAACCTTTTTTGCATGAAAAAGTAGCCTATGTCCTTTCTCAGGCTCTAGACTATCTGTGTACCAAATTTCATTTAAATCGGTTCAGTAGTTTTGGCGTGAAAGCGGAACAGACAGACAGACAGAGTTACTTTCGCATTTATAATATTAGTATGGATTACAAAAGTAGTCAAAAAAATCTTAAAAATTTTGCATCGGTTTCTCCTCAAACACACTCATCAATTGTTTGGAATAACATAAGTAGATTTCGTTCAGCCTTTGTTCAACCAACTGCCTCTAATTTATCTGTAGATCTAGCTAAACAATTCGTAAGTAAATTGGTTCCCATATCAGTTAAGGAACACATCATGCTTTCCTCGTGTAATGTAAATGATTCTGGTTTAAATTCTCCATTTTCAATGCAAGAGCAGAAAGGGATCCTATCTAATTATTGGTTGGTTGGTTGAATTTTTATTTCTAGTTATTTTTTTTTTCATGTCTTTTTTTGCATGTTTAGCTCGTCCGGATCTCGAAATGCATGTTAAGCTGTTGATCCCGGTTTCCATTACACTATGGCGGTCGTTAAGCCATATGGCTTCTGATATCAGAAGCCTGAACGGCGGCTTGAACAATTTTTACATTAGATTGACCACTAATCACAAAAAAAAACAAAAATATCACCACTGATTCAACGGTGAAGGAAAACATCGTGAGGAAACCAGTAAGTCCAAGAACCTAGCAAGTTTGCGGATTAGTGATATCCACCAACACGCACTGGGTTAGCGCGGTGGATTACGACCCCTACTCATGAGGGTAGGCCTGTGCTCCTGCATTGGAGACATTTAGAAGACTGGTGATGGGATGATGATGTGATGTTAATGATTGTAATGTACCTAATACTAACAGTTAAAAAATAAAATTGACTTACCTTGATATTTTTTCTCTAAGAACTTCTGTGCTAATTCGCCAGTTGTCGCAAATGAAATGAGCTAACGAAAAAAGAAGAAATGAGATCAATCACTGACCGAGACTTATATTAGGCGCCGCGTGCTACGCTGTAAATTCAGAGATAATTTTGCTTCAAGTGCGGGCGACCAGGCGGCAATGTCAAAGGGCGCAATTACTTACCTATGACGGACGCACAGGTGCCATGCCGCGTGCCCATTTCAAATGAACTTACACTCTATTGACTTAGAGATCATTTTGCTTCAAGTGCGGGCGACTAAGTGTACATACATACACTCTCTTTGGATTAGAGATTTTGCCGTGTGCGTGTTGAATTAAATAAAATTGTTATACATAATAGAAGTAAAAAAAAAATATTATTCATGACGACTATTTTTTTTGTTTGCGCATACGTATTTGTCGTAAGTAACAAATAAAAGTAAATAAAAGTAAGTAAAAAAAACTGTGCAATGGCGTTAAGTTCAATGAAATATCTAAAATGCTAGCGGTCGGCAGGCGTCCCCGGACGCCCCGCGCCGTTTTGCACCACACCCCTTGCACCCCCTGGTAAAGACTGACCTTTAATTGTCACTCTAACATATGTTAGTTTTATGGAGTTACGTATTTTTATTTAGGAAATTAAATACAATTTAAGAAAGGCTCCCACAACTAATATCGACCTGTGACACAAAAAACAACATGTATGTATGTCAATCTTTATACCTCAACTAAATAATATCACAGACTATTTTGGTATTCAAATACAGAGCGGAGTAACACGCAGCATTTAAGAAATACACTTCTCATCAAAAAAATCGAAACACCTTGCAAGTTTACGTTTTGTCAGGATTATCAGAAAAATGTGTACATTTAGGAATAAATGTTAAATGTCGTTTAATAGTGAGTAATATGAGCTTATCAAATCTTAATGTTAATGTTCTAAATTTAAATGAATTTTTCATAGGTTTCGTATTTTGTTAAATGAGTCATTTTTATTCCGTATGGAGTATAAAGGAAATGGATAAAACAACACACGTAAATGAAAAAAAAGCTAAAAAACGTTTATTTAATAACTTGTATTCCTCCCCGAGCTCTAATTACTGCTTCCATACGGTTCTTCATCGATCGGATGAGAGTCACGATCACATGCTGTGGTATATTGTCCCATTCCTCTTGGATTGCATCTTGCAGCTGGCTAAGTGTTTCTGGGGCAGGATCTCTTGCTCGAATTCGTCTCTTTAATTCATCCCACAGATGTTCAATGGGATTCATGTCCGGGCTTCTTGCTGGCCATTCCATAATAGAGATATCGACTTCGTTAAGATAATCTCGTACGACGCCCGCGGTGTGAGCCCTAGCATTGTCGTGCATGAATATGAAGCCGTTGCCAATAAAATGTGCATAGGGCATCACATGAGGCTCGAGACACTCTTCGACGTACCGATGACAGTTTAGTGCAGGCAGACGTGGCCCAGACACAAAAGCAAGCTCTGTCTTACCGTCGGCGCGATTCCTCCCCAAACCGTCCACGAACCGCCACCATAGCTGACCTTTTCTTCAATGCAGCATTCTGCATAGCGTTCTCCGTCTCTTCTGTAGACCTTGTTCCTTCCGTCGTTACCATACAGCATAATTTTACACTCATCAGAAAAGAGAACTTTGCTCCATATGACCAATTTAGGTGCTCACGTGCAAAGTTAAGGCGCGCTCTTCGATGGTCTGCAGTTAATTTCGGCCCATTTGCTGGCTTATGCGGTACCAGTCCACGATCCTTCTTCTAATTGTAGAGTCACTTACAGCCACCCTTCGTACAACACGAAGCCGCTGCTGCAGTTGAAAAGCGTTAAGGCGTCGATTTCTTAAAGAAGTTGTTACAATAAATCGATCATCTCGCTCAGAAGTGACCCGATTCCTGCCAGATCCTGAACGGCGCGTGAACAAACCAGTCTCCCGATAACGTTTATAGACTCTATGAACAGATGACAGGCTTAGATGCAGTCTTGCAGCCACAACACGCTGACTAAGGCCAGAATCCAGCAATGCCACAACTTGGGCGGCTTCTGTGGGCGAAGTATCCATACGTTTTAGAAAAATAACCTTTTTTCAGACGTCCCAAAGTCACAGTATTGAAATAAAAAACAAAAAGTTTAAGGATAGGCGCCAATTTTTAGTTTTTAAACGCTAAATGTACTCCAACCCTAACACACATTTGTCTCAAAACAGTGTTCATTTCGTTTATAAGATAAACAAATGAAATTCTAATTTTGAATTTAGAATTTTCGCTTATTACTGTAATGGCCAAACTGCCAGCTATACATTTATGTTTTTTTTTTCATCGTATGAATTCTTTTTTGTGTTAAATTCGGACAGAAACAATGAAAACGGAAGTGTTTCGATTTTTTTGATGAGAAGTGTATATTAGAATAATTCTGGTGCGCATATATCAGGTCTATACTAAGAAATATTTGCGCGGTATATTCCGACGGCAGCCCGTGCTAGTTTTTGTTGTATTTGTTAAAATAAAACAATTGATTTACTAAACAATTATTTTATAATGAAAAATATTATACAGTCAAACCCTGTTTGTGCGTTAATTAATTTTATTTTTATTCACATTTACATTTTACATAATCCATGTCCACTTCACACATAAGTGCATCACCGTTAGCACCTCAGTCAGTATTTGTTGTAGTTAATAGAGACTTATGAAAAACAATGGTTATTTAAGTTTTAGAGTCAACATAATCATGAAATCTGCTGCTATTTACAGCATCCAAATTTAAAGTTTTAGAATTATGTTGTATTAATTCAAAACTTCTCGCATCATATATGTGTACGATTTTCAAGCTTCAATGTATTGATGGTCGGTAGTAGCTGAATTGAAGTTAAAGTTGAATTTTATCTGTCCATATGTCTCTATTGACTGATACTCCGAACATTATAAACCTACCCAAGCACTAGATTCATATTCTTGGCTCGCTTGGTTTGGCTTAGCATAGTCGCTTCTGCAATTACATAAAATTTCTTAGCATCAATCCAATTTATTTAACCCGTAGTTAAAAGCTTTTCAAGAACATTAGGATTTGTAATTTGCAATTATTGTGACACCAAATCGGCAAACTGTAGGCGACAGCAATATATTTATTAAATTAATCAACACCAAAATTAATGTTATGGAGTAAATGAAAACACATGAAGACCGATTGTGAAGCGTAATTTAAAACAATTCGTATAGCGGTTACAGCTAGCTACTTTTTCTAAACATGTTAGTTAAATTTAATGTAATATGTGAAACGGAGGTTTTATTTAAATATTTAGGGTCGATTCTACGAAGAATATATAACTGTATGATATTTTCAGTGTACATTTCATCATCATTAGTTTAATCTAGTTCAGTTTTTATGAAATTAGCAGAATCAGCCATTTAACACGACAAAATTGCCTAGTTTCTTTACCTCCAACAGCCTCGGTAGGTTTATAATGATTCGGAGTTGTAGATTTCACAAATAAGTCACAGCCAAATCGAAACTTAACCGTCAACAATATTCAAAGAATACACATAGATTCATTTCGCAATGTTAATAGCAATAATGACATGTATGAAAAAGAAAAGTATATAATCCGTCAGCTAAATAATAGACACATGTCGAAATATGGAAAATTGGGCACACACAAAGGGCAATTAAAGTTATTAATAAAACATATTCAAACGTCTTCATAGTACATTACAGTGGACATTCACAAGAATTAACAATAATTGATATTACTTATTTAATATGCGTTAATGATTAGACTCAACAGTTTCTAGTGGCTACCATTCCATACCATACTGTCGCCTTTACAGTCAATATAGACTGTAAATATTTGTACCGAACCTCGTAGGGTGCCTTTAATGTAAACTTAAACTAAAATCTGAATTAGGTATTATGGTTTCTTACAGCGCCACAAACTTAATTAAACAGGAGCGCAAAACTGGAAAGGTAATAATAATTTTAAATACTGAAGACAATGATTGGGTAAATTGAATTGATGAGAGCACTTGACATCAACATGATCAGTAACGTTGTAAAACAAACGAATTACTGGAGCTTTAAAAATCAGCAATAGTAACACCATTACTCAAGCTGATAAATTTGTGACACTATATAACGTGTAACCAAAATGGATGGAGAAACCTATTTAATTTCGATAACCATTACTCTAGAAATATAACTTCTATTAATTTAAAGTTACAGATTGAAATATATTTATCATATTGATTTATTAATTATTAAGGGTTACCTGAGATTTTTGTCAATTATTATTATCAGGATAATAATGATTTAAAGCCAGTAATATATATTTAATAACTTTAAATATAAATTGTGTTAAATGGAATGAAATAGCACCTAGATTGCTGTATATTCAGATCTTTCAACACCATTTGCATATAGTTCCTGACCACTTCGTGAGTTAACAGCTTGACGGATTTTATGAAAGTGTCGTTCTGCAAACGTATTTGCGTCGCTCTGTTACCCTCTGCGTATTTAGTTTACGGTCTTGATTCGGCTTTGTTCCGTGATCGGCGGTTGCCTACGATCAGACATAAACCTCGCCACGCTTAGCCTCAGGCGTGGGTGATGCGGCAGGTGTGGGCGCAAGTTCAGGTTGCGGGAGCGGCTCGGGCAGCGCGGGCGGCGCCAACACTGCCTGCGCCAGCGCCGCCGTGCCCGGCTGCCCCGCGTGCAATGTATTGTTCACCGACCCGCCATCCAACTCCTGAATTGGCGACAGCACTAGCGCGCCCAGCACCGGCACCTGTACACAACACACATTAATACCGCTTGACTCTTAAAAAGTTTCCTCAAAATATCTACTAACTTAGTTAACTAAATCTAAGCAGTTGCGAGATATTAATTAATATGATTATAGTCCTCAAGAAACTTCGAATCAATGTCATGTAATCATGACTAAATTCAAAATAATTTTTATTCAATATAGAACTTTACAGACTAAACTTATTGTCGTGAAATAATTACAAGTTAAAGATAACAAAAGCCTTGTACGTGCATGCGACAAGGAAAAATAATTGACTCCATAACTTCAATCGTGCCGTACCAAATGTATTTTTAATACTCGTACATTTAGAACGGCAAGATCATTATTTTTTTTTGGAATTCAGATTGTAGTAGTAGTCTCTGTTTTTATTAGATGTGTGTTAGTTTCTATGTAGAAAAACTAAATTGTCATAAATACATTAACCAAGTAAAGTTAGAAAATTAATTTTGTTGAACAATCCTCTATGCGAGTCTAGTCCAAAAGTGTAAATAGCACAAATAAATATCTCTTTTCTGTAAGAAGAAATTTTGAAATATATAATTCTTGTCGTTTCTATATTAGTTCAAAACCTAATCATTTTCTCAATTACGACTTGAAGCTCATTCAGTATCGGATGGGAAGGAGTAATTTACTTGACTACTTATAGAAAATATCGTTTCTTTAAGTAGCAATCTGTTCGGGCTCAGTGATCTGCGAGTTTGCCGTGCGTTTTCTGGTATCACCTTCTGGTAATACTATATATTAATAAGGTACCAAGTATTTGACGTTTCTACGTCCACTACTTGGTACCTTATTATAGTTTAGAAACTACTTAGTGGTAGTTATGAAAGTAGTAAAAAAACTATTATAAGAAATTACGGCAATCTTTATGCTACGATTATAATTATTCGATTTGTATTTGCCGCATGCTATTAATGTTTTCTACGTGTCGCAAGCCTGTATGGGGCAATCTAAAAAATGAGGTGTTTTTAAGTAGGAGCAAATACCACAGAAGTGATAACGTGTATAAAAGTACCTCGCTCTGGTAGCCCTGCGCCATGAGGACGCCCATGTTCTGCACGCCGACGGCGAGTCGCTCGCGGTCCATCACCTCTTTGGCAACGTCCGGCGTGGGAATGCGCGGCCGGTTGCGCAGCGTAATCGGGATGGCAGACCCGTTGCTCTTTGCACCACCTATTTATTCTCTAATTATTTAGTTATTTTCTCACTACACCAAAAGTATTGATAAATATAGTACATCCCGATAATCAGATTTACAATACATAATTAATCTAGATGCTCGCAGATTAAGTCAATATTCTGTATGCCAATACGAAGAGACGCTCGCCTTCACAGGTGCTGATCACCAGATGCAAGGCAGCTATTCGTCGCCAAACTAAGATATCGGGCGGACTTTTGTAGTGTACGGTATATGTATTGACCAGATATAATGCTTAATTGTTACTACACACAATTTCTCGTCGAGAAGAAACGACGCACTGTTATCACTGCAATACTCTCGATATGACTAGCGATTCTATTGCGACTTTTAGCCGTAGAACGTTGGGCAACTGTAACATTTCGCTACTATGCGCTATAACATTTCGCGTTAAGATGGTATGGAAAATGATCCTCACATGGTTTTTCTCCGACGTAGACCGTTCAAATAAGGGTAGGTTCTTCGCAAAACAACCTAATGAAGTTATATATATATGCATATATTATACATAATATAGCCGGGTCTAAGTATTTTTGTTCTAAGGTTTGCATAGTCAATTAATTACGTGTCGAATTTTACTCAACTTGCAATTATTTATTAAGTATCTCGCATACCCTTAGCTATTCTGTATTAAGCTAAATCAATCGTTGCGGTTCTGGGTGAGTTTCTGTAACGAGCAATTTCATATGATAATAGCTATTAGTATCCTGTCTAGTTTTATACACAAATTTTAACTTCATTCTTCTTTCACCTTTAACAAGCTGGTGCAGATACAGCTAGAATGTTCTAGAAGCCAACTCTGGGCAGTTCGTAGGCCATTTAATTATATTAAACTATCACTCCAAGTACCTAAACACGATAGAATGAAATGTAAAATAATTGCTATCACTGTAAAATATTAGAGCCCTGACATAATGTTATAACTTCGCGTTTTGATTAAACCTATAAAAACCATTAAATGCAGATTAATCACCTAACGGTATGTGGCAGTGACAATTTCGTATCAATTTTTTAAACCGTCAAATAACCACAGTGTACCGTAAGATGTATCACGATACTTTGTAATTTAACAGCCATATCTCACCAGAACCAAGCCATTTAAGCCCTGCTGCAGCTGATACTGATATAGTCTCCTTCTCTTTGTTTATTTCTCTATTCATATTCTAAAAAGATTCGTAATGCAATCACATTTCCAATTCACTATTCTAAACCTTATGCTTACGCCGAAGCTGCCATTTTACTCGGTTAAGCACGCGACCTCTTAATATATATGTATAACCGTGAACAAATGACAAAGATGGTTTGAATTCTGTATTGCAGAACAAACTAGATAAATACTCACACAAACAAACATGAAACAATTCTAATAAAATCTACATACCTACACACATCTGTAGCGCGCAACTTCGGGGCACTAACATGGATTAATCTATCAGAGGTCATATAGGATTTCAAGATGCCTTAAATATTACAATTCAATGTATCTGTAATCAAATCCATAATTTATTCTTTAAATAGGATTTTACAATCACTTTTGAATATCAAAGATGCTACGCCACTGGTTCACAAGTCTACGTCGGGAGACCTTGTACTGGAAAGAACCAGCAAGGGCAATTTTTTTTTGTCCCTGTATCATTACAGAGTCGTCAGTTGGAAGCCGGCTTCAGATACACAGTCTGAACCCAACCTCCGATACAAGTTAAAAATATACAATTATATTCCACAATGCGTTAACGTTATATACCTTAGCGGTGCCGACAACCAATTTTTTTTTAAATATATCTTTGGATGTACTATATCACATAGTAAAAAGCCAGCCTAAGAGTGAAAAAATGTGGCATCAAAAGCGGCTCTTATTACACACAGAGGATAACAATATAAGCAAGAATATGCATGATTTTGTAATAATAAAAGGTGGTAGTGTGTAGGCAATACAATTGCAATTGCCTTTTAAAAATGTAGTAAATGTAATCAGTATAAGATAAAGTATGAGTAGAAACCGTCATTGAGGAGCAGGCTAGTGTTATTAATATACAATTCTGGAAATTTTAGGTTTATTGACGTAAGTCTGATAGAAGAGATGTTTGTTATGTTGAATTATTATCTAATCTGCGTATTCTAGCGCTGATTGACTTAGTTTAGCAACTAACCGTGTCTAGAGTTCTGCCTGTGCTGGCGGCCGGACTTTCGGCCGACCAGCCGTTCGTACAACGACATCTTATGGGCCGGCGGCGGTACACCCGCCTCGGGGCTCGCGTACACTGCTGAGCTGCGTCGCGGGCGCGCGAACACGCCACCCGACGAATAAGCTGTCGACGCAGACCGGACAGACCCCATTCTTGATATCTGTCTCTGAAACCAGTTTTTGCGTCGTTCTACCAATGGTGTATCTACACTCTCCTGAAAGCAGTTAAAAGGGGTTATGAGTTAGTGTTTTTGTGAATATGGAGTTTACAATATGCCCGTGCGTAAGTCGCCTGTCCCGCTTGATTACTTAAGCGAGTTGTCAGTTTCGTGTTTTTGTATCGATATTCAGCATGGTTCTTGTTTTTGATCCCAGCCACGATTGTCATTTGATAAGGAAAATCGCGTAAATAGCTATTGGATTAGGCAGTTGAGCCGGAGGTTACTGTTGCAGTGCAATTGTAAACTTATGATCGTGAACATTGATAAAGTCCATCTGGAGAGATTTTAATTTATCGAAATATTGTGAACTGTATATTATACTGGTGTTGTGACTTGTGACATATATTGTGATCTGCGTTCCATATTGTTAGATCTAGACACTACCTAGCTTGATTCTTAACTCTTTAAGTATTAAAATCATTGGTGAGTCTGATTCTATGTTATGGTGAATTAGGTGAGAATCTGCTGGACTGCTGTAAATCTTACAGGTTTTCTTTATTTTCCTTAGCACTCCATTAAATTGCTGAATTTCTATCTTGATTCTATATACACAAACAGTTGATAATAAAGGTATTCAATTTATCTGTGGCGCAACGATATCCCGATCTAGGAGAATAGAAGTTCGATCACAGTATAATTATATAGTTTGCCATACTTTGTAGATAACGTATTGCTTGCTGACTATACTTCCTTAATATTTTGTATTGAATAAGTTATTTTACGTTTCAAATTTTATGACTTTGATTTTTGCTATAGCTATACAAACATTATTTCATATTCACCAACAAATTGAAAAATAACAAAAAGTATTGCTTACGTTCAGCAACAAAATGTCATGTCAGTGTTGGATTTAATTGTAATCAATTCAGACTTTAAGACGATCTGTCTTTACATCATAACGGTTTGTAAAGTAACTCGATGTATTGTCAACAGTTCACAATATTTAACAACCTCAGAAGTAGGTAGGTCAATATTTGTCCGAATATGGCCGATAAAAACCCGGACAGATGGCAACCCTAATTTGACGGTGATTCGATACGCAGCCTAACGTCACTGTACTGTAGTGACCTCTCACTATTTGCGATAGGTACTTCTTGCAGAAGTTTGAGTTTTGGGCATAAATAAGTTTTTAAGTTGTTTAGACATTAGATGTTATTCTGCTTGGACGGCGAGATGTAAAATTATTTTCAACATATAAATTGTTATGTTTAATATTCAATACACATATTTATTATTATCCAGTGGCTCCGTTTTATTTGCTACATAACAATCCCCGTTACACACCGATCCTTATCATTGCTGGACATTATGAACAGCAATTGAATTTTTCATTGTTATTAGACTGCACTTTCTCTATTTGAAAATCTAAATGTCATGTTCCTTATTGTATTCACGTTACTCATATAGGTTGGTGTAGGCTTTCCATATAAATAAAGTTACAAAATAACTTTAATTATATAGCAAATGAGTTTAAAAATGGAAAAGAAATCATTTGAAATTGTTTAGAAAAGAGTAGAACTTACGTAGTCGGCATATGTCTCGTCATGACTTTTTCTGGGCGTTTGTACGTTCGCGTACACCGCGTCTTCTGCTTTAACTTTATAGCGGTCAGCGGAACAAGGAGGTTCGTGGCGGCGGTAGTGTTCCGAAGCGACGGTATAAGGCAGGTCCTTGGGCACAACTTCCTCCCAGTACTGGTCCTTCAGCAGCTCCGGGTGCTCTTCGTGCATCTCATCGACGATCATATATGCTGCCTACCGATAGACATATTTTATTCAATAAATAGTTCTGTACATAAGTACAATAAATGTTGTTCTTGATGTAATATTAATAAATTTTATACTTGAGATGGTTGTTTATTGAAGATGGACAAGGCGAGATTCAGATCTAAAGTTACACTTTCAACTACACGTTTCTTCGTGCCGGTGTGACTGCTAAGCGTACTGGGAAGATTTAAACTGAATGTACATGCAGAATTTCAAATTGGAGAAAAGCTTATGTTTTTTCTTCATATAGTAGTGATAATGAGAAAGAGAGTATCTTAAAGCTGGCGATCCTTTGTCCAGTTGGATTCGTTGCACAGTGTGAACATCTGGATCGTTATAAAAGATGAATTTAATTTTTTAACCTTGTACCTTGATGTGTCTGTCGATTAGCCAGTTTAGCTCTATGTCGTCGTCGTCTTCACCGAACGGGTTGATGAGGACCTCCGCCACTTTCAGCCACCCCACGTAAAAGCAGAACTGAAATCAAGACAAATTGTAGGGCTATTAACGAACAAGGCCTGCCATTTGTGAGAATTGCTTTAAAGACATAAAATGTGAATTTGCGAACTTGAACTGATTTTTGATTGGTTTATTACGTAATTTTAATAGCTGTAATATGCAACACAAACAAAAAAGAGTGCGGACCAAAGAGTCCGCAGAAAACCAGAAAGAATTCGCACAAAAACAAAAAATAGTTGTAATATAACCTAGGCGAAGGTTTTTGTGTCTATTAGTTGAAATGATGATGATGAAATAGCAGTAGGAACACGTACCCTTATCAATCTCTGTGTGAGCTACGCGGGAGTCTAAAATTACCCTCAATATTCTACTGGTAAAAACTTTTCTGGCAGAACAAGAGTAATGATGTCACAATCATTACATAACAAATAAATTTTCAGTTATGCAAACTTCAAAAAAGATGGAAGACGTAATATCTCAGTGTATATCTCAAAACCATTTTTGTTACGACTCTATAATCTTCTTAAGTTCCTACGCCTAATGTTCCGTATAGGCTTTATTATCCACTTTATAACACGGACCCAGTATAAATTATTTATCCTCATGCACTTATGGCGAGAACAATTATATTTCTGGGATAGAAAATTTTATGTGCTCATACAGTCGTACTCTATATATAGTGAATAACATGTTAAGGTATACATTGGAACCACGAAAACAGTTCTTATTCCTCAGGGAAGAGAGACGGTCTCAAGGTCAATGCAGCGAGAGAACGCCATACTACATTCGTGCGAACATGGTGCAAAGTAAAAACTGACGGAGCCAAACGTCGCAGTATATGAAATCTCTTAGAATTACCTGTAGAGCAGTGAAGAGTGGAAAATATACGTCTGGTTCGTATTTCGAGGTGCTTCCGGGCGCTGCTGGCACCAGCTGCCGCCCCATTAACGCCGCCACGAAGTACGTATACAGCGCTAAGGTGACGACCTAACAATATATTTAAAAGTCAAAAATAAATGACATAAATTGAACTTATATATCACTTTAGCACGACATAGAAGTTAGGTCATTAGCACACAAAGTTAGGGTGGGGGGTAGGGTTACATTTGTAAGAACCAGCAAGAAAACCGGCAATAACAATATTTTGTTCTCCTATATTGTCATAAATCGTCAAATGGAAGCGGAGACAAAGTCGCAACAGTTTACATCCTCCTTTTTTCATCTCGATTTATATTGCTTAATTTTAGTAACGATACTGCGAGTGCATAAAGTAATTTATTTACGATAGTATAGCAAGTTTGGTACAGTGACAATTATCTTTATAAAGTAGCAATGCCTGCACTATCTGTCAGTTTCAATCAAAGTGTGCTCGTAACAACAGAGACATATAATCCGGGTGACTACGGGGTCTAGCACAGTCCGGTTTCGGCACTCATCCACGTACGTGCAGACTCTGAATGAGCTTACAGTTGAAGTAGGAAAGTCACAATACATTTGATGTCAACTGAGTGTTACGTTTTGTTCATCTTCAATCAACGCTTATAAAACACGTTACTCAACTGACTATAAATATACGGAATTATCAATATGTGATAAAAAAATTATTTCGGCGCGATAAACAGATTCATAATATCGTGTATTCTTGTTCATTCTAATCCCTGCTGACATTGTACTAAATTATGAACTATAAGTTACCACTTACCATCAGGTGGACCAGTTGCTCGTCTACCACAAACAGTATTAACTTTTTTTACCTGCGTGTACACTAGCGGCACACACACAGTATCGTACCCGATGAGCGCGCCCAACCGCCGCCTGATGTCGGACAGTTCGACTAGCAGCGTTTGCACGATGTGATCGCTGGCAATCAATCCGTCCTTAAAATTAAATAAAAGTTTTTATAAACCAGTGCATAATAAAATGACCTTCGAGATAACAATTCAATTTCACCGTACCGGCTCAGTTAGTGATATGAACATCTCGGGTCAAATTACTTTTACAGTCAAGATTTACACTTTGCTATTTACATAAAATACTAGGAAATAGAAGATGAATTAAGCAAGCACTTAATTTTTACTCATTTCAAAATAGTATTGAAGCAATTATCCATGTAATATTAGGCTTATTCCTGGTACAAAAAGGTAACTACTACTTTTTAAGGACTAATTAACCAAACCTACATTATGGCACTTAAGTTTTGGCCATACGTCTTGGAGTTATCTTGCTGTGAATGTAGTAAGTCTTCTCCAAACGAGCGTAATATAGAGGTTAAATATAAATAACAAATTCAATGACAAATTGACACGTAGCAGGTTTTCAAATCTAAATTAGAAGGTCAGTGCAGAAACGTAGCTACATGATTACAAGCAATTTGGTAATTAATTATTTATTAAAATTCTGTTAAAAAATATTGTTATAGATATTATACCTTGCGCGCACGGTTGATGATGTTGGTGGCCCAGACGAGCGGCATCCAGTACTTGGACATCGGGCTTTTGCCATCCATCTTCTCGAACACCTTTCGTTCACTTTCCAGCATCAACCCTATGTAAAAGTATATTATCAAAAAACTTTGTTGAGTAGATGAAACTAGTACTACGTCACTCGTTAATGTCAATAATGCATTCCCTGGATCATGTGAAGTGGATTAAATGAAATAACACCGAACTAGACCAACGCTAACCTCAAGAGCAACTTCTTACATTTTCCAGCAAGGAGCACTAGCCCAACTTGCATGGTATTATAAGACCCAATTTAATTTTCCTGGGGAGTTCTATTACCAGTTCTGTGTTACCGCAGTAAATATAATTTTGAGTAAGGTGTAATACGTTTTCTGCGAATTAATATGCACATGCAGTAGAGTCAATCTTCGCCCCAAGTTCAATTTACAGTACAAACATATAATTTCGCCAATAGCCAAGAGTTTTCAAATTATAGCCTTATTTGATATGCTGCTTCATTCTTATTTTGTAAAGTTTTTAGTATCTTTGGTAATACCAGAGTCGACGACGTGCTGCCAAGTGGGGAAGCGACGCTTTACTCGTAGGGACACTCGCTGCAGCGTGATCACGTAGGCCAGGATCATGTACCGTACGATGTTGCGCCGCATCAGCCGCCCGGTCTCATCCTGTGACACATATTACTGATGACGGGGCCAGATTCTCACGATAGCACCATTGATACAGGATTGTTTTGGATACAGTGCGTATTATGTCACGAATTTATTCATCAATTCATTAGTTCACAGGCTACAATAACATTATAACGCTGTCACACACTAGGACATTTGATCACAAAATAATGAGAAGACTGCGCTGCTGTGTATGAGAATTACATGTAGTTAATGATTTTACATCTACTTCAATATATATAATCTAAAATACTTATATAGAAATCAAAAGTCTTAGGGCCGGGGGAAAGCTTTTCCCCTATAGTATGTATAAACTTCTAATAAAATAAATGTCTTTAACTGTACTGATTGTACTAGCTGGGTTGGACAATATTAAAAAGAAAAACAAAATCAAATTAATAAAATTTGTGTCTAGGTATTTTTCATTTGCTTTTTTTTAAATAAAGGCTTCGCAGACTGTGGCGAACCAAGGCTGACTTGCAACTTCACCCACGAACACATGGGGGTGTAACCCACAGTGTGTTTGGGTATGTGGATTGGAAGGGCAGTGGTTATTATACATTTTTACTACTAGACAGAACCATCGATTCTCACCTCTGCTGCCAAAAACTGATATGTGTAAAGCAAGAATTCGAAGACAAAGTATTTTCCAATAGAATTAAATTTATTAAAAGGAGGGATTTGAATTTTCACCGCAATTACCCTAGACCACATAAATAATTAGTCAATCCGTAAAAGATAATCTCTAATAAAAAGTTGTAATAATACATTTACCATCATTGTGGCAAAGGACTATTCATGTGACTACAAATTTCCAACGATTTCGGTATCTTCAATACTTATATACTCAATACAATACTTTAGGCAGTGTGAAGTTAACGTCAAGGGAGGGCTACCAAAATCAGTCGTAGTGTTAATAAATCGTGATCAGTAGTTTAAAAATGACTATAACAACAAGAGCTACTAAGATGTTAAAAAGTGATCGAATAAAGCGGCTATATATTAATTAAATGGAAAATAATTTGTAAGTAACTCCGCTACTACGAGGGGCGGCTGATAAATTCACAGACAGGCCATTTAGAGATGATTCATCATCTTCTTACTAATAATATTAATTGCCTAATTAGTAGTTTAAAGAAAACCTCTTTTTTTATTTGGTTCATCAACACTTTATTCCTTGAATAAACAACAACACCATGTCGACGGAAAGACCGTAGCAAGTGGAAAGACGTAATCTCTGCCCCGTGGGAAAAAGGCGTGAATGTATGTACGCAGTTATTTTTTTTTGTGGTAAAAGGAAATACGCTCGAATAAATTTTTGATAAAATGTAATTAGTTCTACAGGATTCTGGACCTTTATACACAATGGTAAAACATGGACTCTACTATTTTGTCTTTGTAGAGAGAGCTGTGAAGACGACCCCAATCCGGGTCGCCCAGTACGGTAGTAACCGCCACAAATGTCGAAAAATTAGTACCTACCTACTTGACGATCTAAGAATAAAATTGTGGCAGATAGCAAGAAGAGCTACAAATTAGTAAAGAACGATTTGGAGAAAGAGAGTTTCGGGTAATCTCCGATACTACATTTATACATCACTATTTCCAAAACAAATCTGTATGTTTTACTATAACTCATAACTCAAAATTCATAACTCAAAAAATTAAGCCATATCGCGTTCGCGTGCTCATGATATTCTCACAAATCTCTATCGCGACAGCGTGGCATTGATGTTGGAGATAATGTACTCGTCAATATTCAATGAACAAAGTAATATAGTCACTCAATTATATTTACCACTACCAAACACACTTGAAACGCACCAAAAACACAAAGTAACCGGACTAATAATCCGGACTATTTAAATTTTTAAGTCTTCACAGCGAAGCACCTACGAAAGTAAAAATTATAAGGCAGCTTAAATCAAATCAAGGATTTATTTTTTAATTTACTGTGCTGTATTTAATTGAAATTAACTATAGATATTTACTCGTATGTTATTAAATGTATATTTATGGTTTTTTCCAGAGTTTTAATCTCCAGTCATAATTTTATGATATTATAGTAAGTATTACTCGTATTGGGATTATTAGATTCGATTGCACAATATAACACAATTTTAGGCATTATTAACATGCACAAATATATTTAAATCTTTCTACGTCTATATATATAATAATAATACATATATATTGAATATATATTGACGTACATATATATTGACATTTTCATATAGGGTTAGTATGCCTCCCGAGGCAATGAAAATGTCATCCTAAATAAAATGTCTTTGTTTTTTCCAAAAGTAATAAAGAACAGAAGACAAGAATTTTTTGACGAAAAATGAGTTAATTTGATTTGTTGAATTTATTGGTAAATCATGACCAGGTACTTAAAACATTGTATAAAATAGTGCATTTTCAACTTTTTGAATGTTATTAAATCAATAATGGTAATTTCCTAGGCCGTGATTATATTGAATATATAATTAACTAAAAATTCGTACAGGCAATGATTGCTATCGTATCATTCATAATAGAAATTATCGTCATTTTACCTTAGGTCCCGCTTTAGATCCCGGACACAGCCGGCATAAGCGCCACCTAGATGGGGCTTTAGAACAACACTTTTATTTCAATACGAAGTTACAGCGAGAAAGCTAATCGCGATGCAAAACAGCGCAAGACTAATATTAGTGTACACATCATTCGCAAGAGCGTGTCGAAATAATTTTAAACGAGTAACTATGAACATAAAATATTCTTCACAATGTCAAGTTAAGGCCATTGTGTTTTGTGTTGACACTTATAATTTTAAAACATTAATATTATAAATATTTTTACAATAAATGGTTAATCTAGGATACATTAGGATTTGTCGCGATAAAGCCAAATCGCTCGGCCATTTCTAAACTAATTGTGCAATTTCCCTTTTTTTGTAAATAATATACTATACATTACGCTTATTACATTAATAAAGGAAAAGGTGGTTTCAAATTTTTGCAAATTCACAATATAAGCTACGAGTATATTATTAATAACCTACGTTTGTATTGCCTTACTCAAACCGTATGGTAGGTATTTGTGTATTGAGTAAATGTTGACATAGTTAGGTCACTATATACGTATTTCAATAATGAAACACCAACAGTATAATTAAATAAAAATACGAAAACATTAGTTCCTGTAGATATTACATGTTCCAGAAATAATCGTTCCACTATTTTGAGTATATAGACTCGGAACTTTATGAGCAAGTAACAAAACAAGGGCAGGGCATTAACATCATGTCAATTTTGTAGATACTGTATGTTACCGTATATATATGAAGGAGATTTTATATTGTATCACTAAGATGACAAAAACAAGCTCTGTTTGATGGAAGGCATTCACTGTAACCAATCGACCCTGCAACAGCAGGATCATTGCCGGACCAAACGCATTATAAAGGTATAATCCTATTTATTCCAATTTTGAAGAAATTGGCAGGGAGTTAGTTACATTAAGCCTTAAGTAAGTCAATCAATATTTATATGAAATTAAAAACAATAAAGAACACACTGGTACTTAGTAGGGTCATGTTTGCATTGACCTCTAGATTTGAAAGGTCAATGCCGACTCATAGCTTCAAAGACGCCCTCATGTAGGTTTATATCGATATTTAGAATGGACATTGCTGTATGGACTGGATAGCCTTATTTAATAGGCAAGCGATAAAAAAACAGCTAGGCCTCCACCGAATTAATGCCTATCGATTAAAGGATAAAAAAATGTATGGATGAAAGATTTATAAAGTATAAATGTAATTATTATACACAATATTGTAAAATAACTGTAATTTTGTCAAACTATCATGAACAGTTTTCTACTCAAATGTCTTTTCAGCAACAAACTTATCTAAATAAGACCGCAAACTTTAGGAAATTGTGTTACAATTATATTCAAGATTGTATAACTTGCGCTAAGTTTCGAGAGTAAAAATTTATTTACACTTGTGAAATAAAACGTGCCGCGTGAATACGACGAAAACAAATCTGTACGAGTATAAGCAGTAGGGTAACGCAAAAATAACATTCACCTACCGGAAAAAAAAATAACAGGTCGTACCTAAATAAAGGAAAGTCTTTAAGATTAACTTATAAGTTAACAGTGGTAATGTTATCTGTGTTTTGTTTGATTTTCAGTCTATATATATATATATATATATATATATATATATATATATATATAGACTGAAAATCAAACAAAACACAGATAACATTACCACAAGTATGACTTGATTACGAGTGGGTGAGGGCACTCGTAATGAAATCACTTCCGTGAATAAGGTAGTTACATAAGTGATATTCAAAAATAAGAATTATTGAAAATGGGTGATTATTAGTCTCATCGGTGATTCCTAAGTTGCATTCGTAATTCAAAAATAGGTCTCCAGGTTTAAAAAGTGGACCGTAACGAAAAGATCTATATCATCGTACCTTAATAATTAAAAAACTATTAGTCTTGAAACAAAAATGTGGTGTGAATATTTCACTTATATAGTCAGCTCGCTGTTGTGACATTGAGTTTTTTATTAAAATACTTAAAATACCGTCAATCTTGTTTTTATTTCAATCTTTTACTTTTTATTTAAGACATATTACATCTCGAACGCGATTTTTGCGTAAAATTGACAATTTTGGCGTTCTCGATCTCAGAAACAAAGATACATTAACAATTCTAACTTAATGAATAACGCAGAACAGCTATTGACATAGTTCGTAGCGGCCTCGCTTTTTGTAAATTTTGCTTAACTTTTTAATAAAACCCAAAATTGTAGAGAAAGATTTCCATAAAATGCGCGAAGGCACTTTTTTGAGCTCCTGGATTGAACTACTATTCTACATAAATAAAATTAATAATGATTGTTTTATCTCTTGTATAGTCATATAGTTCATAGCGGCCTCGGAATTTTGATATATTATTGATTTAATATAGAAAAAGAATCTTATACTAAACGAAAAAACTACGAAAATCGCTTTAAGTTGATTGTGAATATCTTCTATATACGATAGTATTTCTTAATAAAATTTATACCAGAATAAATGTCACTTTATGAGGAATAAATATGTTATATTTTTTAACCATGAATTTATTATCTTATTTTAATAAAAACGATAAATCATACTGCAAAATTACATCAAAATGCGATGCACAGGCCGAGCCGCAGATCCTCCACCCAATCCAGGTCGTTCAGAGCACTCTTGCACCGAATGGCCGATTCCCCGTATTCCGTCCGCAATTGTGACCTCCACAGGGACTTTGAACTCCCAACCATCCAATAACATTTTAGGGAGTGCTCCAAGCGGTTCTTTAGAACCGCGGACGAGCACATCAACCCGCTAATCCGCGAGTCATCGAGTTACCGTTCCACACCGCCTTCAGCGAATAACAAAATCGGCAGAGGATACGCAGACCACGTCACGTCCTTAGCGACCCCCCCAATCAACTAATGCAAGACCTTCAAGACCTGCAAGCGTCAATACAGGCCGGTCCCACTTTGGTGAACCGTGCCTCTTCTAGCGCTTATGCCCTCTCCATGGGGCAGCGCTAACCGTACCTCTCCTGAGGTGCGGCCCACATCAATAAAAGCCAGTAGGGTCATTAGGACCAAAGGCTTAGGCTGAGTTTAGTCGGTCCGTCCGAATTCATTACAGCTTGAGCGCTCCTCAGAGTCGGACCTATGTCGAATTTCTCCGCGCCAACATCGATCGAATACAGTGATCGTGCCGTTGAGCGTCAGTGTATAGCGCCATTATCAGTTTTGATGACGCAACTAAACTAATTTATTTTGCGACTTTTAAACTATTAATTATTTTTAATTTCATATTTTTTCTAAAGATATTATAGTTATTAAAAATAATATATTGATATTCGATATATTATTTTTATCATAAAGTTTAGGCAAAAAGAAAAATAATTTTATATTTAAATTGAATTGCATGTTGGATACCATGACTCAATACATGGAAAATATTCATATTATTGACATTAACCAATTATCAGATATAACAAATAATTTCTTTTTAATTAAGGATAGAATAAGTCTGACTACATTTTACAAAAAACGATTAGCAATGGTGCTAAAATATTACTTTTTAACTTCAGCCAAGAACTTGGCTGCTAATTTACAAAATGACAATGCTTTTATTGAGCAACATATAGAATATAATTTCTTGGAATCTGTTCCAAAGAATTTAAATTAAATAATAAGACAACAGAGATTATCTCTGGCTCTTTAAAGACAATAGAAAAGCCTCATTATCTACGAATTGTACATCAAAATATCCAAGGCTTTTCTGGCAAAGATTTAGAAATTAATTTGTTGTTAACATGTGAAAAAGTTGATATATTGTGTGTTACCGAACATTGGCTTAAGAACTATGAATTAATCACCTTTGATAATAATTATAGTATTGTAAGCTCATATATTAGACAATCTGCAATAAGAGGGGGGTCTTTAATCATATTAAACAATGTATTGCATTATAAAGAACGCAAAGATGTTGTATCACTTTCCATTGAAAGAGTTATTGAAATATCGTGTGTGGAGCTTAACACTCTTATTATAGTGTGTATCTATAGGCCCCCATCTGGAAGCTATATAGAGTTTGAATCCACCATGGAGGATGTTTTGCAATTAGTGTGCAGGAAAAATAAGAATGTAATTGTATGTGGAGATTTAAACATTAATATTTTAGATATATCACCTCTGTCCCAAAGGTTTATTAATTTATATAAATCATTTGATCTGCATCACGTATTTAACGAGCCAACTAGAATAACACCCACATCAGCTACCTGCTTAGATAATATTTTTTGTAACTGTAAAGTAATTGAATATGCTGTAATAAACTACATTAACTCTGACCATAGTGGACAACTAGCCTGTATTGAGCACCATCATGTTAGCCCTAAAACTGAATTGATTTGTAGACCCAGGGAAGGTTATGTAAATTAAAAAAAAAAAACATCTCAAATTACATCTTTGCCTACTGTTGGTGGAGATGCTAATAATTTATATAATAATTTATTTAATTTAGTAAGAATGGAAAGCAACAATATGTTCCCACAAAAGGTTGTAAAATTAAACAACAAAAAGAAATTTAGTGACTGGGCTACTCCAGGCATATATAAAAGCAGGAGAACACTTTTTGAATTATATGCTTTAAAAACAACTTCTGTCGACCCTGCCTTTTTAGATTATGTAAAAAAATACTCAAAGACTTTTAAAAATGTTTGTTTATGTGCTAAATCTTTATACATATCAAATAAAATAAATATGTCAAAGAACAAAGTTAAGACTACATGGACTATAATAAATCAGGAAACGGGAAAAAGTAGAAGCTCTGGGAACTCTTTCTCTTTAGAAATTAATAATAAGACTATCAAGTCGGACGATGCAGTTGCGAATGCATTTGTTGATTATTTTTCTCAAATTCCTGCTATAACTACCAGTAATCTTAACTCATCTCCTAGTTTAGCCGTCACCCTCCTCGAGTCAAGTGTGAATAGGTGCAGTCAATCATTCAAATTTAGCCATATTGATGCTTCTTCAATTAAGAAAACATTCCGTTTACTTAACAAGAAGAAAACTGAAGATCTCTGGGGTATATCAACTCACATAATTCAATCTGTCATCGATGAATTAGCCCCATTGTTAGCACAAATTTTTAATTCTTGTATTTTTTTTTTTTTTTTTTTATACTACAACGGTAGCAAAAAGGCTTACGGCCTGCCTGATGGTAAGCAGTCACCGTCGCCTATGGACGCTTGCAACACTAGGGGCATCACAAACGCTTTGCCGACCTTTTAAAAACCTATTTACTCCCTTTTTGAAGAACCCCATACTGTAATCCCCCGGGAAAGCCTCAGCAGGGAGCTCGTATTGATGAGGGTATCTTTCCTGATCTAATGAAATATAGTAAATTAATACCACTTTTCAAATCGGGTAACAAAAAAGATCCCTCAAATTTTAGACCTATATCCATATTACCTACTTTCAGCAAAATCTTCGAGAAAGTTATTTACAATCAACTAATAGGTCACTTGAGAACAAACAGATTCATGCATGAAAGCCAATTCGGCTTTACCAAAGGTAGATCCACTACCGATGCCGGAACTGCACTTATGAAACATATTTTTGACGCATGGGAGGGCAAGCGGGATGTAATTGGAGTGTTTTGCGACCTTTCCAAAGCGTTTGACTGTGTGAGTCATGAAACGCTTTTAAGTAAACTTAGACATTATGGTGTCTCGGATGGAGCTGTTAGCCTTTTAAAATCTTATTTATCAGACAGATTGCAGAAAGTCGTTATTAATAGATCAGAATCTGCTAGCTCGCCTATAACGATGGGGGTTCCCCAGGGATCAATATTGGGTCCTCTACTGTTTCTATATATATAAATGACCTTCCTTACTACATTACAGAATCGTGTGAGACAGTATTGTTTGCAGATGATACTTCTTTACTATTCAAAGTTGATAGACAAAAGGAATGTTATGACGATGTAAATAGTGCTCTCTCGAGAGTTCTGTATTGATTCACAACTAATAATTTGTCTTTAATTCTAAGAAAACAAAATGTATCAAATTCTCTTTGCCCAATGTAAGGCAGGTTGATACTCATTTAAATATGAATGGTGATGTCATTGACTTGGTAAATAATACTAAATTCTTAAGCATTACGTTAGATTCACGATTACAGTGGAATCCACATATTGAAACTTTGGCAATCAAACTTAGTTCAGCGGCGTACGCAGTAAAAAAGATTACACTTTTAACTAATGTTGAAACGGCAAGAATTGTTTATTTCAGCTACTTTCATAGTGTTATGTCCTATGGACTGCTGCTATGGGGATCAGCGGCTAACATTGAAAGTATTTTCCTTTTACAAAAAAGAGCGATTCGTGCTATTTACTGTTTACGGGCTAGAGAATCCATAAAAGAATTGTTCAAAGAAATGAATATTTTAACTTTAGCTAGTCAATATATATATGATAATTTAGTTTTTGTATATAGAAACTATAATAAATTCAATAAAAACAGTGAAACAAAAATAAACTTGCCGTTCCAATGTTCAGACTCCATAAAATTAGCTGTTCGTTCTTGGGGAAATGTATATCTATGTTTAACAAACTTCCGCAAGGTGTCATTGATTTGCCTTTATATAAATTTAAAATCCATATCAAAAAGACACTCATGAGTAAAGGTTATTAGAAAGTAAGTGACTATCTTAATGATCACACTATTTGGGAATAGGGAACACTATTCATAGAGCCATGTTTGGTAACAACATTATTTATAACTAGCTTTTGCCCGCGACTTCGTCCGCGTGGAATAGTGACTTCCGGCAGATTTTTGGTTAACCAACAACATATTTATATTTATATTTGAATAAAGATTAATATTATTATGTTGATACAACTTAAACAAATTATTTCGACCAAATTTGGTACCATAAAAACGGTCATTGTGACTAAACCTTAAAAGATAGACATATGCCGTCGCGGACTTTTTTTTAGATCATGTATAGAGGAATAATTCTTTCATACATATTTTTTGTGTATCTTGAACCGTTTTCGCAGCGCACGCAAAGAAAGCCTTCAAAAATGAATAATTTTCCCCGTTTTTTACACATTTACCGCTCTGTCTTTGCTCCTATTGGTCATAGCGTAATGTTATTTAGCCTATAGCCTTCCTCGATAAATGGACTATCCAACAAAAAAAGAATTATTCAAATCGCACCAGTAGTTTCGGAGATTAGCGCGTTCAAACAAACAAACAAACAAACTCTTCAGCTTTATATATTAGTATAGATATTGTATTATTTTATATGTGTATGTAAACATACATACGACTGTAATCGTATTAGGTATGATTGTATCTTATATTATATTGTATTTTTATATTATATTATTATAATTATTAACATTGAAAAGAGGAGATAAAAAATAGACCTTCAGAGTTTCTTGCTTGTTCTTCTCGAGAAGGCTCTCCCAATTTCCGAACAGGTGTCGAGTCAATATATTTTTCTTTTTTTTTTCCTTATTCGTACGTACGGACAAGGTTTTTGTTGTTTTTTATTTAAGCTTTTTTTTGTTTTGTTTGTTGACGTCAATAAGTGCCTGTAAAGGTCTATGTTGAATAAATATTATTTTGATTTTGATTTGATTTTGATCTATTATTTCTAAAGCTTTTTCAAACCAAAACCATTGGATCAATTTGATGGAAATTTGGCAAACAGGTGATTCTGTTTTATGATGATTTATACTCCTATATAATTGATAACTAGATTTTTTAATCTGAGCTATTTTTAATTTAAAAATAAACCGTCTTTTGCTAAATAACATACTAAGTAATATTTAATAAACATTATTTTTAACAATATCATCTGTTCTATTTATAATATCATCTTCATATAATATGTTTCTTCATATACCTACGATATATATAGCAATAACAAATTATTCCATAAAAATATAAATATAAAAATTTTGGAAAAAGTATCAAAATCGCTTAGTCGTAGCGTCAACACAGTATTTTGGACGTGTGACCTTCAATGAGTTGTGGGGACGCTTCGAAATACCTAATCTCGCAGAATGAAGAATTGTAATAGGCATCTTAAAGCTGTTCAGCTTTGCTTACTTCATCACTGAAGCCACTGTGCGCCCACTATGGACGAAAAGCATTGGCCAGCTACATAATGCTAGATTAACGGATCGGTGGCGAGTGCAGTTTCGAACTTTTCATATGTTTGTATCGACAAATTATAATATAGTGGCCGACTCATTAAGATATTGGCCATGGCCATTCATGAAGATTTATCATCTAGATTTTATATCTCTCATTTCACTTTACACAAGCGTGATGTTGATGAGATGAGAATAGGTATAAAAAAAAAGAGACAGGTTAGCGAAAGTTACATCTGAAATGAGTGAGATCTTACTTAGAATAATAATAATAATAGCAGACCACTACCTAACTGATCGGTCGTGTCAACCATTATTGCTAAATCGACACTACGCTTCCCGGTGACGAAAACTACTTCAGCACTTTTAGTTATCAACATCCATCGACGCTTTGTTCTATGTGGTAAATTCAATGCCACTTCAACTTCGTAGGTGTTGAGTTATGCCTATCTAGTATTATATATCTAAAAATTGCGCTCACATTGAGATGCATTCCAAGACTCTCTAGGTCACACTATCCCTTCTTATGACGCGCTTAGCAAGAATATGTCACAGCTCAGAAAGTGATTACTGGCAACATACGATCTCGAAAACTTTAGTCTTGATTCTATTGAAAAATTCACGAATGAGAAAAATATTGTGGGGAGGATAACATTGTGACATCTGCACCATGACAACCTACATGTAGGTACCGGCGAAACATTGGACGTTGCCCTACCTACAGCCCTACTAACATTACACGAATTAGATAGATAGGTAAATATAAATTCATGGATATACAAAACACACATAATCAAAATCAAAAATTTATTCTGCAGTTCGAATTTCTACAATCACTTTTGCACGTCAGAGATACTACGCCATTGGTTCACAAGTCTACGGCGGGGACCTTGTACTGGAAAGAACCAGCACGAAAATTAACAACAGCTATTTTTTTTCTCCCTGTGTTTTTACAAAGTCGTCATTAGAAGCTGGTCTCAGATAAATAGTTGTATTTACTGTATTTCGAGTAGCTTATATGCGTGTTTATATTAGCGTAGCGCATCTACGCCACGCTAATACTCGAAATACTAATCCTGTGCAGACGAAGTTGCGGGCACTAGCTAGTCATCAATAATATCACGACTAATATGGAGTAACTCCAAAATAGTTATGACATTATTATTAAGATCTCTGAATAAAAGTTAGTAAAGCTGTCGGATAGTATCGCACTAACATTGTGATCGCGACATGTAATCGATAACGTCACTGTTCGTTTGAATTTCAAGTAATATTAAATACTATGCATCGCTAAATTTGTTATTTTCCAATACTCATAACGTCACCCAGGCGTAATTAGGCGTGAATAATTGGCGTATATTGTTCAGTAATTAAATGTCCGTGACACCGATGCGATGTTGTTGTAATGTAAAGAACGAGTAAATTTGTCTGTCTACTGTAAAGTTCAGTTAGACGCAACAAGATTCTGATAGTAAGGGTGGTATGTCAATTCAGAATTATTACGTAAAATATTTTAATACATATCACATGTTGTAAGGCGATTACGTCTTCCTTAAGATTAAGCCTTCAACGTGAAGCCAACGTTCATGCATTATGCGTATTATATCTTTCGATCATCTTCGCAGCCTTAACGATATATTGTTTTTACGGTTAGCAAAAACCAAAACCATAATACTTGTTCGGCTACTTAGCAAGAAAAGCAAAAAATACAAGGAACTTAAGGTTATTTGAAGCTTCGTGGGACCATCTACGTCTTAGGTATCTATTTATGGTAACAGAATGAAAATAAATAACACAAGTAACTTAGGTTGGTCAAGTGAAGTATCATTTTCATTCGGTTTTGTTATCGCAATCATTTCCAGATCGGACAGGAATCTTACCTTACATTATTTTTAATCACCATTCAATTCAGAACCAAATTGAATAACATCGTTTACTTGTATTACTTCGCCATCTATATATCACAATCATGCTACTTGATAGCAATTCAGCTCAGAATTGAAACGTACATTGGTAACATTCCTTCAATTTTGAATGTGAATTCCTACCATGGCTTTCTTGGATAACCTAAACAACGATTAACAAAGATTATGAAGAAGATTACGTTTCAAATAAATGCAGATATATAGATAGTCAAAGATACGTAATAACACGACACAGTAGTAACTGTATTGCACTAAATGGTATTTCAATCGCATGTTTAAAGAGGATGGTAGGTCTATAGTAGTGTTGCCAGGTGTCCCGATTTTCAGGGGTTTGGGGACGCATCCCGATTTGTGCCTGATCGGGACGCTAAATATCCCGATAAATCAAAAAATTGGGAAACATACATAAAAACTGTTATAAATATTTATTATTTCCTCCAATTCTCGCCCGTCGCCAGGATCGGGCCTATATATAGCATAAAACCAATCCGTATCATTAGGTAGTTGGACACAGTTTTAGGTGAGTTGCTACACCTGCCTCAAAAACGTAATATAGATAGTTATGTGCTATAATTTCACAGGTTATATAAATTCGGCGAAAATATTCAAATAATTTTAATTCATAATAATATTTTTCCAACCGTACGAATATAATATGATCCTGATGTGTCCTCTCCGAACGATCCATGCGAATATACATTTTTTATTCCATGCTAGAATTAATCTCATATCACCTTCTGTTTGGACAGAAATGATATCCCTCTTAGAATATAATATTAGTTCGGAATATTTTATTAAAGGCAATTGTCGACATGGGAAGGTAGAATGACAGCATTAATTGGTGAAACGATTAGATTCTGGACAGCTAATTTTCCATTGATTTTAATCTATCACATCCAGCTATTACAAAAGAAATTTACGAGAGCTTAGAGCATAATTTTTGTTTTGTCAGCATTAGTTTTAAAGTCAATTGATAAATATAAAAATGCATCCCGATATGATACGAAGGCGGTAACTGATACTGTGCAATTGGGAAGTAGATTGAGTTGAATAGATAGTAAAAAAATTTTGCTAAGCCGGCTGTTGCTGATCTGTGTGCAACATTAAATTAATTGACGTTGAGGACTGTACAGATGGGTACCTATAGGTAGTACTGACCGCCCCGGGGATCCCGGCCGAGATGAACAAGGCTAGCGTGTCGGGCCAGGGCAGCAGCTTGTACTGTTCCCACCAACGCTTCACCACCAGGCTAACGTAGAAGCCCAGTACGAACGACATGGGTATTGACTCGCTCTGTGCGCCGAAGTACTGCCGCACCCTTTCGAAAATCCTGCAATAGAATAAATATATGCTGCATAAAATATATGTAATTGTTAGACAAATACATGTATTCATTATAAAATGTGATGAAACACAAATCTCGGTGATTATGTTTGTAGATTAGTAACGAATTCACATTTCCTCGAGATTTTATACACACAGAATTATTGAAATTGTATACAAAATACAATATAACGTTTATTATGATTTAAAATAAACAATATTATTGACAAAAAAGGATTTTTAAGTTTACTCTATTTTGTGTATGAAGCATTAATCCGCGATTTTTTTTAAATCTGTGTCGTACAGTTGGAATTGACCAGGATTAATGTTGTAAACTGTTTCCAGATAACATCTGTAATTCATGATCTCATTTGGAGTTTAATGCGACCAAGACATTTGTCAAACATGTGTTTCTATATTGTGAATCCACAGTCGGTATACTTGTAAAACTAAATAATTCTCCTTAAAACGAAATATATTTTATTGGAAGAGTTCTCCAAGGCAACCTGTTATAATTTTTCTTTTAGCTGTGCTGTAGCACTATTTGAATTTCGCAGCTTTTCACTAGGCAATTGTAGGCTATAACTTGTCTTTTAACTTAGCTACGCTGACCACACGGTGTCAATTGGTCAACCGCGGGTTGGCCATCAACGATCATAGTTGACGAAGTTATAATGCAACAATACCCAAAATAAAATTAATGGAATTCAAAATAATATACAAACGCTTTTCAGCATAACTAAAGAAGAAGAAAAACAAAAAAAAAATGAAAAAATGTTTGATATTTCATGTATTTGCAATTTTTTTTTTACAATTTAAGGCCAACGCAAAGCTACGCAGTATTCGAAGTTAATTTCAACTTAAAATCGCTACTACGCTTTCCCGAGTAAAAAATGTCGAGTCAGTATTATGTTGATTTTTTTAATTCGCTAAGTATGTACATATATCCTAATTACATTAAGACGCGGGTACGAAATCCTCTTCATGACCCTGCAGTAGCATGAAGGAGTGTCACAGAGAAGTCAGCTGTTATTACCACTTATAGTAATTTTAAACTAATTTTATATACCTTGTTACAAAGGGGAAGGATTATTTTTTTGTAACGATGACTGTAGAGTTGGCACAAGTGATTAGTACACGGCGCCGGCAATGGACGCTTATTCATCAGGATCTGTATTATCACGAATACAAACAAAACTTGAATACTTAACTACACTGAAAAATCATATATGAAGTATAGTTTAGCATTGTAAATAGTCAGTAGAAATATTAAAGAAGATGCTTCCATTTCAGTTATTTATTATCGGATGTGTAGTCTAACTCCTATCAATTCATATACCTCCCTGAATTGAGATTAGTTTTACGATGGTTTTATAATTGGAACATCTATCATAACAGCATAGTTCTCTGTCTTTTAAAATACAATTAATTCGAATCTAAATGTTTGTTTAAGCAAAGACCCCACTTCTTTAATGATTTACGAATGAAAGGCAGGAGTGTATTTATCATAACATAATAACGTGAGTATTATGTTATTACCGTCTTTATTAATTACCGTCTTACGGGGCGGTGTGATGACTGAATCATTAACTGCTTATTTTTACTTTGATTGTACTTGTGGTGTCTTATGTGGTGGCCTAGGTCCGTAGAGTTGATTCCAACTCGAATTGCTGTGGTTAAGTACATACTAATTGATGAATGGAATCAAATCATTTAAGCGTTATTATTACGTACTAGCTTTCCGCCCGCGGCTTCGCCCGCGTTATATATCGAATTTCCCACAGGAAGGATATGTTTTAACAATACTGCCATACAACCTTTCACCCCCTCCTTTCAACCTTTTACAACCCTTTTCTGCTTTAAAAGGTAGCCTCTGTCCTTTCTCAGCCTCTAGACTATCTGTGTACCAAATTTCATTTAAATCGGTTCAGTAGTTTTAACAATATTTCCATACAACCAATAATCCCTCCTTTCAACCTTTTACAACCCTTTACAACCTTTTTTGCATGAAAAAGTAGCCTATGTCCTTTCTCAGACTCCAGACTATCTGTGTACCAAATTTCATTTAAATCGGTTCAGTAGTTTTGGTGTGAAAGCGGAACAGACAGACAGACAGACAGAGTTACTTTCGCATTTATAATATTAGTATGTATGTATGTATAGTATGGCACAAAACAATGAGCTTTTCCACAAATATTATTTTCACAGTACTTTTGATTAAAATTTCACCGTCTTCAATTTTCACAGATGACACTCCAGTTTTATTTATTTGAGTTCATTAAAATGACGATAACTTTTTTTTTAATGAACCGATTTTGATGAAACAAAGTTTAGATATTATTCTGAGTTAAAACAAAGCAAATAGTGAAAGTTTCAAGCAAATCGGTTCAGTACTTTCGGAGATAAACGTGAACATACATACAGACAGACAGACAAAAAATTCCAAAATTTTTTTTTTGCTTTCTAATAATCTATTTAAGTGCCCCTCTATCCATTTCAGTCAAAAATACTAAATGTACAGACAAAATATTTTTACTGTCTTATTATATGTATAGATTAGGAATTATTTTACTGTCTTTGAATTTTATTAGTAGCAATTTTTTTGTATTATATGATTAAAACTTCAGAATATAACGATATTTGTTAAGCTGACATCGAACTTCACCTTGAATATACTTTGAATAACAATTATCTACAACTAGTATAGTTTTTAAACTTTATTCGAAGTCAGCGCTGAAGAACTACCACCAATGATGGTGTAAAAACTAAGCGATTCAAATTCTATTCAAATTTTGTATCATTATAGTCATTTCTCTTAATTTGAATTTGAAACTTATTCTACTTAAATGTTTAATTGATCCCAGAGTTTGCATTAAATTGAAGATAAGTCGTTATACTTATAAACGCTAAACTACTAAAAATTACCAATTACATAAATATTCACAATTTACAACGTCGTTCGAATAACACAAATTGACATTTCATCTTAGGATAATAATGCCGTAGTACGAAAATTAAACAAATGATATCTAACTGATTCACAACTGAATCGCTGTAAATTATCAACGAAATATAGTATCTAAACTGAATAGCTATTTAAATGTACCTACTATAAGAAAATGTGGAAAGCCTCTGACATTTGATTGACAGGTTGATGAATTTAATAACAACAGTTGACAGGCTTTGACGGGCTTTACCAAATGATGGTTAAGTGTGTTTATGGGTCGAAAAGTCACACACAGAGAAAAGATAAGGCAGTCGATCATCGCGTGAAGGTGAATGTTGCGTGCCTCACCCGCAAGGTCGCGGGTAGAGCGCAACAACATTGCAAATTTACAGTTTAATGACTAACATTTAACACTAACTAGTTAGGTAGCGCATTTATCATAATTTCCTGGCAACCAAATACTATTTGTTATTTTAAAAAAGTAAGTACTTATTAATCACATTGTCATTAATGATAAAGGTAAAATAATTGTTACTAAAATAATACTTAGTACAAGCTTCATTACAAATTTTCATATATATAACTAATTAATATAAAAAATCCCTCACGGCATGGTCTCGTACATGGTGGCAGCATTTCCCCATTTTATAACAATATTAATACATTGAAGGAGGAAGCTACCACCTCTGCAGTAATTAGTAGTGTCAAGTGTTCAAATTTTTCTTATAGAGAGCGTGGGCGAGGTCCCCACGAGCCAAAACTCGATGCCGAAAAGAACGAATCTTTTGAGAGTTTTAGCCATTTCCGGAGCAGTTCCGGCTCTTATAGTAGTTCCGTGGGGATTACAAATTGCTAGAGTTTCGACACAATTAGTATCATACCTTATATTCCGCAAAATTAATGACATTATGTCTGGTCTCTTTCCCAATGTCCCTGAAAATGTCAATGGGGTTCCAAAAAAGTGCTATTATGCACAGATGGAAAAGCGTGCAGCCAAGCATCAGCTTATCTAATTCCCATAACCATTAATCTACTCCATCGCTACCTGAGCTGCGACATAAGAGGTTCATAAGTAAATTTATCGTCATTCTAGGTCATTAACAATTATAATAACATCACCATTCCTCACGAGAAATTCGTGAGAGCTGAGATGTTGTTGATTCGATGATGTTTTTTCCAATAATAGTTGATGCAAAGAGCTTCGGCACATACGGGTTTCTGTTACGAGTATAATTGTATCAACGATACAATAATCAGTAATCCAACGACATGGTCAATTAAATGTTTTTTAAAATTCTTTCATCACATAATATAATATAATAATTTATAAAATTTGATTTTTACACATGTAAAAGTCAAGTGCACGACGACGTCGGTAGTTTAAATTTTGAATAAGAATTTGCTTTGTATTAAAATTTTCAAACAAAAGCGGGCGTGCGCGCAGTCGCCGCTCGCATCCAGCATATTCAATCGCCCCGCCCAAGGGAAAGTTCTGTTTAATACCTTCAAGGAATTTTTTACGAAAGACTAAAGACTTTTTTTACTCTTGCGCACTTAGCATGAATGTCATGCGAATGTGGCTAGATATTATTGTCTAAATCAAAGACTCATGTCACAAACTGGTTATCAGGGATAGGTTTATACTCCAGCATTACGTTACCCCTGTATTGAGTAGCATAATAAATAATATTGCGTAACATCGTATCACGAACACTTCTATAAATTTTTATTGACTTATCACTAAAAAGACAACAAATGGCAAAAATTTTGTCTGATCAAATCAACATTGTAACAATGTACTCGTATTGTAAGCCCATTACAATATTGATATGACATTATAGAATGATGTACAAAGTATCTTCTAAAATTCTGTGGTATACACTAACTTAAGAGTGAATCGTAATACATATTATCGAAACAAATGGTAATTACTACCAACAGTTAGACCTTTTTTATTATAATATTATTGAAAGTAGCTAATATAACGTATTAAAATATTATTTCATTTTATTACAGATGCTTACGCAAGTTAGACCAGCTGGTCAGCGAATCTTGACATTTATATATTTTTTGTTTTATATTGTTTAGGATATTCTACAGTCTAGTAAAAAAAGGTTGTATGCATTCTCCGGCTAGCTTCAAACCTAGTGGTAATCGGAGATTTTCAACTATTCTGTTAACTCCTCAATTTGCACTGATATTATTGCACAGTTTATAATCTAAATATTTTTGTTTCTCAATATATTATAAACATAAATTTTAATAATATCTAGATGATTATCATCACCAAGCTTACGAAGATTGTATGTATGAGTATAATCGAGATCAAAGTAGTTGCAACATACGTCTTAATTAAATATTAAAATATTATAGCACCCAAAAACTACGTTAAATAATTTATTGGTTCTAGTTGGTGTTTGCACGTAAGAATTGAATATTAATGAATTACCTAACTTCCTAATCTTCAATGAGATTCCGTCACGTCACTGGCCATTTGCATAACACGAACTGAACGAGTCGAGTGTTCAATGAAACCGCTTGCAAAGCTTCCCATGATATAACGGATTTTGTCTTAAACACCTTTTTTTGTTATAGACCATGAATCCGCGAAGAATCTATGTAAAATTTTGGCCAAGTGGGAGTCGGATTCCTGTAACGAGAATTCCGTAACAAAGTGTATAGTGAAGAACTACAAATTTATAGTGTTCGATATTTCCTTTACCTGTGACACAACATTGCTTCATGCCAAAACCCATGGTTCTAGGTCAACGGGAAGTATCCTATAGGTTCTGAATTTCTTTCAAATATAATAAAACCAATCAAAAGATATTTTTTGTGATGCATCTAATATAATTTTACGAATATCGATTTTTACTTATGCTATGTATTATAGACGGACAACGATGTTAAAATAGTTCCGTTTTTTGATACAGAGTACGGAGTAGCACCCTAAAAAGTATTGACAGAAATGAACACCTTTAACAGAAAAATGGGACTAATATCAATAATAACAGGAAAAAATTAAATTTGGCAAATTTAAGACTTTTGGAAGTCTAAGACATGCTTAATATCATTGGACTACACAACAAAATTATTTGTTATATATATCACATATGTGCATTTAATTAATGAAATGAAAGGTATTTACCAAAACATTGTTTTCTGTCCCAAGATATAAACTTTGAGTGATACGATAAATAAGTTTGCTCGCCAATACAGATAAATTTGAGTTTTAGGCTGTACCAAATTAATCTTAAACTAAATCTTATATCTCATGGAGGTGATGACCAATTTGTAGACGATGTATCGCTGGCGTGATGGGAAGGGCGAATAAAAGGCGAAATTAGTAGCGAGCGTGCGGTCTCGGTCAAAGTATTTTTCAGTACTAAAAACTCCTCGGTATGTGCAACTTATTAAATTGTGTGGTGATTTTATTTATGATGAGCTCGGGCCGTCCAAATCGCAGTTCAAGTGTTTCCATGATAACACTTGGCTTTGTATTGCAGATGAGTTTGGATGACACAGCTTCCTTCGCTTCACCACGTAAACTTTTACACAGCCTTGTGACATTTTCACTATCATTGTAGCTGCATAATTTACTGGACTCTTCATAACTATTTTTATACTGCAACCACTCCAAAGGATCGCGAAAAATGGTGGTAAATCTTTAGATGTTGACAGTCTGGACAGCAATTTGGAGTTTGCACCGTGGGTAGCTGTGGCCTTGTTCCATTGCTCGGGCAAGGTGCTGAAGATCCGATGTGCAGGGTACAGCGGGGTGCGCCGACGGCAAGGTGACCGCGCGCTGCTGCTGTCGTTCCTGCTGGCCTTTATTTAACCATTCTTCTACCTTGTTGAAATCTTTGACAATGGAATCGATGCTGCTGGCCTGGGACCTGCGTGATGAATCACCTTCAAGTGCAACGAGTTGGGCTGCTAACCGCTTCTCTATTAAGTTCTTTTCAATTTCAGCTTTCGCTTCAGCTGCTTCCAGCTCTAATCGCTTTCTTCGTGCTGTCAAAGACGATCTACTCGATCTCTTCTACGAAATAACCGATACAGGACCACCCATTTTAATCTTGAGGCTGCCCTCGTGTTTGAGTACCTGTTGAGCGATTTCTTTCAGCTAGTTATTTGGAACTAAAATTTCTGATTGCACTTTACGTGAAAGCACTTCACTCTTATTATCTTCTGCGGTATGCGACAACATCTCTCGAGCGAGAGCTCCACGCGTTTTGATCATCGTGCGTGGCGGTGTTGAGAAGAGAACATTCCTTGTTCGTCTACTTCTCCGAGGGACCAGTTTTTGAGGTCATCAATCGCTAATGTGAGCGACGTAACAATAACCACACGTGTATGATTCGATTCTATAACTTTTGTTTTTAACTTTATTTGTTTATTTAATAGATAACTAGTTATTTATGAAAAATATTTGCTTGGCTTCACACATTCAATTAGACGCTAGATTTCAGTCTACGGCTTCACCCTCGTATATGAATAGAACTAATTCCATTTAATGAAAACTATACCAATATTGAAATTTTAACAAAATACACAGATAAAAAGGTTTACTTGAATCAAGAAAATATGTTTTCTTGAAATATTGCGTTATTCTAAGAAAATATGTCTTCATTTAAGAAACTCTAATTTATTTAAAGAGTACGATGTTCTTATAACAATAATCAAAATTACTTGACATATTTGTTCCAACCAAGGAAAACAATCTTCAAGTGAAAAGATAGCCTCTTAATCAAAAAACACCAGTATTTCTTATTTTGATTTAATAGAATTTTTATTTTAAAATAATATATTATATTAAAAATAACTAATATTCTTAGAACAAGAAAATATAATCTTCCTTCTCATGGAGAGAAAAAAGTCTCAATCAAAGACAAATACTTTTAATATAATGCAAACATATCTTATAAGAAGTAAAATATATTATTTATTCTAATATTAAAAATTTATTAAAGGGAGACAAAAAAATATTGTATTTAACAATATTTTCATCAATTTAAGAATTATATTTTACGACACCCGAGCAGGTTTAAACCTGCTCCATTTTATTCGTTCATTTCATTTGTGATTTTGACGGGCATGCGAATGCGGACGTGCGCTATTATATTACTTTTAGCTAGATATCATAAAATACCTCGGAGTCGTTTGTTTGTTGTTTATATACTTACGTTGTTTATATACTTAGTCGTTTGTTTAATTTACTTTAGATATGGATATAGAAAATTTTCTACTTTCGCAACACGTGCCTTCGGATGTGATACAGAATTTCATTGGTGAGTATTATATAAATATATTTGTATTGTTTCCTTATATAATATGAATAAAGGATTTAATGGTACCTAAGTTAATCACTGGTACGAAGTAAATAGACAGATAAATGTGTCCTATTGATCTCAACACTTGGCGTAAAACCTATGAGAAATAATTTACCTACCATGTACCTACAGTACGCTATACGTCTATATTGGCGTCGTAGGGCGTAACCATTACCAAGCAGAGCCCGGGCTGCTTCCATATAATATATAGAAATGAAATATTATTTAAAATTAATTTAAATATTTGGAAATAAAAGAAAACCAATAAATCTTTAAGGTTAAATAACTCGAAAAATAAGTGTTATAGCGTATACTACCGTCGGACCTGGTATTTCTGTTTTTTTTTTCTTGTGATGCCGGATTTCTTATATTCAGATTTATTTATGGATCTGCCATCAAGATCTATTTGCAGGTCTATATAATAACATTGGTGTATATTGATATTTTTTGTTTTTCCAGAAAATCAAGATGTTATCTGGCTAAAAGCCAATCGGGACCCATGGGATCAGGTTTTTATTCATTGGAAGTCTTCATTTACAATTCAATTCAATTCAAAATCATGCTACAAGCACTTGTGAATGTCGAAAATACATGTTTATTTTGTACTGAGACAATTTTTTCCCTGTATTAAATAGATACAGATCTCAATTGGAATGACTTATATTGATAATTCATGAAGTACAATAGTATATTTAATAATGCATGCTATATTGGATGCTGTCATACAGTTTTAATATATTAGTATAGCTAGCTTAGCTATGCTATTTATATATATATACTTAGGAATGCTAAATTTGATAATATACATGATTTTTACTTCAATTGTATATTGGATATTTTTAGTAAGTTACTAATATATAATCTGCAGTTTTTTATTTTATTTTTATAAAAAAAATTAAAAGAAACGACTTGCCTTGGGTATTGGGTGGTTATTGTTCAGCTGATTTTATTTATATGTGTGTAGTGTGTGGTGATTACTATTTTTGAGATAAGAAATCTGTATTTATCAACATTTCCTTCAGAGCATATTTTTTTATATAAATATTTAATTAAAAAAATCAATTGTCTGGTTGAATTTATATAAACACCAACCACAATGTAATTAAATGAACATCAGATTAACCTTACCAACAGATTTAATAATTTATCATTTAATAAATTTAAATGAACTTCTGAATCAAAAATCTGACACTCATTTATTAATTGTGACTCACATTTCAATAATTGTTCTTTCTTTCACTTTTATTGTTTAGTTCAACAATTTTTATTTCAATTATGTGCAAATTATTAATTTGCATACTTTTATTAATTTTATTGTATTTTATATTTAAGCGAATGCTCCTTAGTTTCATTTTGACTTTTTGTTTTAGGTGCACATTGTAATAATGTGTATAATTTTATATCTTTAATATCAGCCGAAAGACAGATAACATAATATTATTCTTAATATGTTGCAGATATTGATCGACTTTGATCAAAAAAAAATCCTGGGCAAATTGCAGTAATGACCCAAATATTGCCACCTAAAGGTAGAATTAATAAAAAAAATCAAGTTTTCGACGCAAGAAGCACTTGATTCCATTTTTGTGTTGGTTGTACATTGTTTTTTTTCTTATAATTTTTTTATATTTATTTTTATTATTGCGTAGCGCATAAATCTTGTGAAATGTTTTTGCAGTGTAACTTTTGTGAAGAAACTTCAAATAATATTAAAAAGTACATCTTTCATTTGGAGGTGGTTCACAAAGTAGGCAGTTATTTTATTTGCCCTTATAAAACTTGTACAATAAAAGAACTTATGACAGCAAATACAGTTTCAAATATCATCTGAATTCGTGTCATATAAGTAACCAATCACAACACGGTGTCAATACTCCTCCAGTTATTGTAGGTACTAGTATCAATTGTGGCCCAAATTCAGTGCCTGTTTATATTATATAAATCCATTCAAAAGTGACAATGATCAACATTATGTAAAGCATGCACTATTTAAAAAGGCAACATAAAATCATGCTTAGAGACATTTCTATGCAACCTTTATGCTGTATTAAATTTGCCTCGATCACTAGTACAAAGATTATTTTTTGAATTATCCTTCTATTATATTATTCTTGAATTATCCTTCAATAACTTATAATATTGATACGGGTTTGTATGTCAAATTAGATTTTTAGATGTACCATCTCGTAGTGATGTTTATCAATTTCATCTCTACTGACTGGTATGTCAGGTTTTTTAAATTTTATTTCTTGTAATTATTTTTATAGTAAGTAAGTAAATATAGGTAGTATAATACCTATATAGTTCTACATAGTTTTCATTTTAATGACATTTTTTTTATATAATTTCTGCCATATATTACAATTAACTAAATTATGTCAGTTATAGAAATAAGTTTAACTAGTGCTGTATTCTACCGGTTTTTTAGAGTACTTAACCTTTTGATACTGTTTCTTTATTATTTACATGTTAGTTATTAAGTACTTTCTTAATTATTATTGCATAAAACAAAATTTAAAATGTTTTAACTTAATTCAAGTTCTCCTAGAGAACAATTAGCTATACCTAACAGTAACTAAGTTTAAACTTTAAGATCCTATGTACAACACTGTATACTAATAAATGATTGGATATAATTTGAAAATAAATACATTTGTGGATTAACTAGATGTTATTTTATTTATAAATTTATGATTTCACATGAACCTAAAACAGCCCGTATTTGTTGTGACTAACATTTCTATGTACAAGAACACCAAATATTGAAATAAAGAATTATTATTTCTAAGATCAACTATTTATGACTTGAAACAAGATAATAAAAGTTTTACTAGAAAAATAAAACTTCTTAACACAAGTAAACATAATATCTCACTTAAAAGTATTTAAGTTATATTAAAACAAAATATTTTTTTAACAAAACTTTTTTATTTTGAAGTATGATCATAATATTTAAAAACAAGAAAATATATATCTCAATACAAATAAAATGTATCTTGAAATGAGATTCATGCTATCTTAATATCAATTTGCACTTCCTGTAACTAAGAAAACATGATTTAATAAAGAGTCACAATAACTCTTAATGCAAATCTATATTTTCTTGATCGATGAAAAAACATATTCTTATATTAAAAACACTAGATTACTTAGAAATAGAACACGAATGGTTTCTTAATCAAAGATTAAGATGTCTAACATCAAATCTCCCTCTGCTTAAAACAATAAAAAAATATGTTCAATTCAAGTAAATATTTTTCTTGCAGTAAGTAAATATTTGTTTCGTTATATATGAGACAGCCATTTTCTTAGGTCAATGCAATATGTCTTGACACAAGTTGATTTGTCTTATTTCAAGAAATCGTTTTTATCCGTGTAGGATCAGTAGTAGGTACTTTACAGCGTGAACCTCAATGAGGCGAGGATGAGCTTGAAATTGAAAGGTTGTTCATCCATCCGCGTCCGACCGTGGGACCGCAATGGTCTCAATTTATTCTGCACTCAGTTATTTGTTTACTAACAAGTTCCTGATAGTATGTAACAGATGTTATTTAGTTACCACTTAATCAAATTTTATAAATTCTACTGCGTAACTTTATAATAAGTATAAGACTTGTTACTTGTACAGACGATTCTGATTGGAAGGAAGTTAATCTGTGGTGTAAGTAACAGTCACATAATGCATTCGTTTTACTACGCTATAGGCTTGAACGACCCGGTGAAGTTATACGACCGAGAAATCCACCCGATTAACCTGCACGACTTGAATATTCACCATAGTTCCCCAACTAATCCTAAAGGTAAAACTTCATAATCCATTTTTGGCCGGAAATATCGTAGGGCCGTACAAAAGGCATCGATTAACAAGTATCCATTCTCTGGAGAGGATCTCCATCGGACAATTTAAAAATAAAATAAGAGTGAAATTTAAGGTAATTATCAACAATATTAAGCATTTTGCATTGAAAGTGATGCAATATTTTATTTTATATGAAAATGTATTTAACTTTTTTAAAATTTACTTCATCAGATTGGGAATTTAATATATTTAATATTACCTATCTATAAATCCATATCACTACGCTGAGCGGGCAACGGGGAGGATATGGAAATGATTCGTAATGTAAAGCCTTCTAATTGTTGGAAACACGCCGAAAATTTTGCTTCTAAATATTATCTACTCAACAACGCAACATATTACACGGACTCTGAATAGTTGATTATAGGTAATGGGGAAGACCACGCTCAATAAAAGAAGGGAAGAAGTTTGCACTGTTTCCTTATGATGTCACAGCCTCAGGGACCGCATTCCTCGCGCTTGTTACACTATTATAATAGAAGGATTGTACGGCTAAGTTTCATAGTGGCGCTTTGAGGGATAAATAGATATAATATATCGGTATCTATGACAACAGCATAAGTAGTTAAACAAATATCTCGTACATACTTATGTAAAGTCTATTCTAGTAGTAGAGTTTCCGTGCGCGCCGTGTGTGACGCGTGCGGAATACACTGAACCAATGAGGCAGTAATCATTAATCATACTAATTCATGTTTGGAAAAGGCGAATCCTGGAAGCGCCTTTCTTTTACTTTGATAATGTTTACTCTCGCATTTTTAGACAACATTCTGACTTGTCATGACATGCCATTCCCATTCTCTTAACAACAGGTGGGATGGAATTATTTGCTGACTTTACGTAAAAATCTTTAACACCGTCTTTGTAATAAATAATAATATATATGGGTGACAATTTGATATCAGCTAGACTCAGAACCCAAACCTCCCAATTAAAAGACCAGTACAGAAACCACAGAACGCGACCATACCGCACCAACTTCGTTAAATAACTTACTGATTATGAAAATGAAATTTTGACAACTTCATATTCGATTAGTTTTATTAGTCACTAGCGGACCCGACAGACTTCGTCCTGTCAAAAAGATTTGTAAAGTGGCAGTTTTTTTTCCTACTCATTTTATATTAAGGGCAAAAAAATCTCGTGTACAGAACCGTCACTCTGGTGGTAGGGCGTTGTGAATAAAAAATAATTAATTGCAAAAAAGGTACAAATGAACTATTCCATTTTGTGACTATTCAATTTTGAAACGTGACATTACATCCTCCAACGATGTATTCTGTGCTCAACAGTGAGTGCTTGCATTATGAACTTTATACAATAATAATTAAGCTCAAATTGACTGTACATTTTAGTTAGAAAACGTTTGTATGGGAAAAAGGACTGTTTTTAGGGGTTTTCCGATAATTATTCGAATTTAAACCGGTAAAAACCATCCTTGAACTTCAACGAACATTAAAAAGATTTGGTCGAATTAGTCCTGTCATTGTTGAGTTATGTGCTTACCAACACATTTTGCGATTCATTTTTATATATAAGAAGATTACAAGATTTATTTTTTTCTAATGGTTTTATTACATAGTATTTTTTGGACTTACTTATTGATAACAACTAACAAAACCTCTAATAATATACGTTATACTTATTACAGGAATAAATAATATTGTCGGAGCCATTGTAAGGTGCCCGTTTCAAAATAAGCGTCTGAAGAGAATACACCATGTCATTGTTTTGACATTGTGTTGTGTATAAAGCAAGTTGCGATTTTCCGCGCTCTCGACCAAGTATAAGTGAATAGGTACATTATTGTTGTTTTTTACATAGATAACAAGTCATACAAATCCATATACTGGGTACAAGTATATAGATACACAATGCCCGCGAAACTGGTTGATGCAAGTTGCATTGATGCAACGGATATCGATTGCATGGTTTCTGTCAATTTCGTTACTTAACAAAAAGTTTACCACATATTGATGTGCACACACTATAAATATGTAGACTTTGAAAATAATTAAATCAATCTAAAAATATGTTTGAATCCATTATTAAACAAGACATTAGTCTACTCACCTTTGGTGTTCTTCAGATAATGCGAATCTGTACAGGAGATTAATAGTATAATATAGTGTGAGATATGCCAATAGCTCTCTCCACACCAACTTGTATACACTTCCTCTCCATCTGAAATAAAAAATAACAGTATTAAACCAAGTACAGGTTATTATTTATTCATTGTCAAGGTAAAACTTCAAGCTATTAAAGATAATTAAGTAATCCTTTATAGGCTACTGGCGTCCATATATCTATGATCAAAGGAGATAACAAGTTCATACCCTTCGCAAGCAAGTATTTATAATTATACGGTAACTGCAGATACAGTTTTAATGAGGATTTGTTGTACAGCTTTACCATTGTAAAGTGCACAGATGCCTGTTTTTGTATCAACAGGAATTATGGCAAACAAATTTAGGCAAAAAATATTCCTCGCGGTTGAAATTTTCATTACTACCAAATTTTTTATAAATCTTGTTGTTGTTAGCAAACAAACAAATTATATAGTAAATGTGATTTATGCGAGTTTCACAACAAATTTGCAAGCCCTGTTGGAATCACAATGTACACTTCTAACAAGTGACAAAGTCACGGTACCTAGTAATTTTACGATCAGAACACAGCACTTTGGGGTAGAAGAGACAAGATAGAGTTACCCAAGTAAATGTATTTTATAGCGTCCCCGTAGGATCAACGTTGCTGTGACAATTTTACTGTAAATATAAATAAAATATATTACACATGTAAGGAATTGTTGATAGCAGATATTTACGAGTAATTACTGTGGCTCTCCAAAAATATATTTTCCCCCATGATAGAACACAGCTTATAATTACTTTAGTAGGAATAAAATAATAATTCCAACTATTTAAGTTAATGATTTCTTCAACAAGAAGAAAACTATTGATACACAATGCTATAGATACGCAATGAGTTTGGAAAAGCAAAATTACTGGACACTTCGAGAGAATTCTGTATTCCGTTGAAATAAAAATGGCGCTCCTTAATATATGAACGCTTCCCACATGAGTCTGCCTGACCAGTGTAACTGCGTGCGTTAGAAAAAAGCTATCGAAAAGACATATTACAAGCTCATTAACTGAATCTGAAGGTGTCCATAATTTTCTGTGTGCCTCAGGTATCATTGTTTTTTTAATTAATATTAATGATCTCCCATACTTCACAAACAACATTTGTGATGTAATCCTATTTAGAGATCATACTTCATTAAATTTTATGATTGACAGAGGAAATAAAAATACAGACGTTACTATTTACAGTACACTATCTCAAACATTGCACTTCACAATGAATGATTTATAACGTAAGTCTAATAAAACTAAATATTAATAAAATAAAATAATTTTTATTAGCAAACTATGGAATAACTAAAAGGAATGTGGATACTATGATTATTGTGAAAACTGATAATAGGGTTTTCAAATTTATTGATACCGTTTCTGGGAATTACAATGATTCACATTTGCGGTAAAATGCCTTATTGAGTTCTTGGCAAACACTTAATTTTGCTGCAGATGCTAGACAATAAATTTTCATAGTAATATGTTTTTATAGAATACTATTATGAGATCTGCTTGAAAAATAAAGCATATTTATGTTTAAAAAATAAAAATTCGCGCTATCTACAATTTAAAGCCAAGAGAATCTCTCAAAGACTTTAATCAAACATTTAAAGCAATGAAAAATTGCAAGCCAATATACATTACTGCAAATTTTATTGATGTTTTTATGAATTGTATACCTTATATACAAAAAAATATAATAATTTAATAATAATTTAAACCCGAGATATTAGAATTAACTTCAGTTCCATCAGTCAGGCATCAAATAATTGAGGTTCGTTCATCGGGTAACGTACAGCAACTTACAATAATGTTCCACAAAGTGATATTGGTCTGACTTTTTATAAATCTTTAGGCTTTTTTTTATGACAATTACAAGCATAGATTGTTTGTAACTTAAATAAATAACCACTAAAACGTTAATGGGGAATTGACACATATGTAATAATATAATGGAAGTGGGGCTCAAGTTTTATTTGTACTGAGGCCATTTTCAATTGACTTGTTCAACATTTAATGTGTGTGTGTGTGCGCGTTATTGTATTTTATTAATAATATTAAATGACAAAAAATATTGCAATAAAAAATTAATTAATAAATTAAAGTTGTATATAATATATTAACATAAAAAAGTAAAATGGAACCTTAAAATAAATTTATAGTTAAAAAACTAAATAAGAGATGAAAATTTGACCCAAGTCTTAGGTAATGCTCCTGGCTCCTCCCTTTGAATGTTAATCCCGCCATTCACATATGATAGATCGTGAGTCTAGGAAATGTTAGGAGATTTCGTCTTATTGTAGAAGTAAATATATTTATTTATTTATTTACTAGCTGTGCCAGCAACTTCGTCCGCGTGGAATAGTTATTTTGAGCATCATATTTATTTTTGCAAACAACCACCTCAGCTGTTACCCGATCTTGACAACGCGACATATCCAAATTTGATCCATAAAAACGATTGTAGTGAGTTAACATTAAAAGTAGACATATAACTGTCACGGACATATTTTTAGATCATTTTAAGAGGAATAATTCTTTCATACATATTTTTTTGGTATCTAGAACCGTTTTCGCAGCGCACGCAACGGAAGCCCTCAAAAATGAATAATTTTCACCGTTTTTTCCACATTTTCCATTATTTCTTCGTTCCTATTAGTCGCAGCGTGGTGTTATGTCGCCTAAAGCCTTCCTCGATTAATGGGCTATTTAATAAAAAATATTTTTTCAATTCGAACCAGGAGTTCCAGAGATTAACGCGTACAAATAAACAAACTCTTCAGCTTTATAATATTGTGAGTCAACCATAAAAGATAGACATATGCTGTTGCGGGATGTTTTTTAGATAATTGTATGTAGAATATTTCCGTCATACATGATTTTTATGTGACTTTAACCATTAAGGCTACACACGCGATGGAAGCTAAAAAAATGACGTTACTTCTCCCGTTTTCCCAAAATTTCCCTTCCCTACTCTGCTCCTATTGATTGTAGCGTAATGGAAGGTATTCTATAACCTGCCCAGGAGTATGAAGAATCATTATACCAAGTTTTGTTCAAATCCGTCGTCCAGTAGATTTTGTTTCTATAAGGAACATACAGACAGACAAAAATTTTACTGATTGCATTTTTGGCATCAGTATCGATCCCAAATCCCCCCCTGATAGTTATTTTGAAAATATATTTCATGTACAGAATTGACCCCTCTACAGATTTATTATAAGTATAGATTAACACTTCATGTACAATGTGTACAAAGGCGGACTTAATGCCTATGGCATTTTCTAACAGTCAACCTTTAGGTAGTGCAGAAAGCAAAGTGGTAGGTAGATGTACCCATGACACAAATGAAAATATATATATATATATAATAAAAGTAATTATTTTAAATCCTAATACATAGATATAATTAATAATAATATACTAATACATATGACGATATAATCTACATGTTTTTTAATACTTATATTAATCTGCTGCGATGCGTAAAATGCATGATTGCAATGGATTATTAAAGCATTTGGATAGGTAGTACGAAAAGATTTTTCATAGTGTTATAGTTTTTTAATTTGGTTATTCTAAAACAACGCAACATAAAACTACAATTCTCGTACTCCAAGTCTCCGCCATTTGGTTATTTTATAGTGCCTAAGGAATTGGGTTTAGCAATAAGTTATTTTGCTTTACACAAATTTTCCGTGCACTCTGCGTTTAATTTTTTTATAATAATTTTAAGTTTAATTCTCTGCCAATAGGAATAAGTTATTATTTACTCGGCCTTAAACTAGACTTGTCGTTGTTATTAAATATCATACTTACGTATTCTAATATTAGGGGTTCTGAACTATAATTAACTTGGAAACCAAAAGAGTGCAGACGTGCTAACTGAACTACAACAAAAAAGTGTAAACATTAATCAATCATCCACGAGTGATCTTCGTTGATGAGAATTGTTAACAAATTTATGGATTCCAGTTATGAATAGAAATTACGTCTAACGGCCACGTTTCAAGAACTGATGAAAAGTTTGCAAACGCGAACCACTAAAACAGTTGCGTCTACCCCGCACGTTTTCCTGATAAGCCATTAGCACGCTTGGACGGATTTGCATTGACTGTGGATAATTTTATTGCAATGGAAATACAATCTTGCGCTACGTTATGTACCTACTTTCCGATGTTTACGATTGTTGTAGTCAAATTGGTTTCTATTATAGAAGTCGATATAACGGAAATAAGTGGTGTGCCAGTGGTACTTCATGGGCCATTGAAGAATTAAGTTTATATTTTGTCTATGATACCATGTGTAATATTAATATAACGTTAGAACTTGAGAAATAAATATAATATGTACAACAGTGCAGTTTTCAAATATATATTGGGAAATAGATTATAGATATATCATACACTCGGTAAATTATATATTTAAATTATAATTATAATAATAAGTAGATTCTTAAACTCTAGTTTTATTAATTTGTATATATATATATATATATATGTATATATATATATATATATATATATATATATATATATATATATATATATTATATATAATATATATATATACAGTATGTAATTAGGATACATAACGTAAGTTCTTAAGTTATGGTGACATCACACGTGTCGCTTAATTTGGTGTTTGTTATCTAAAGGTATGTAAAATATAACTGCTCAATAGGATTTATTTTGACTAAACAATCAAAAAGCATAACTGACAAACTGTGATAAATTACAAAATTACAGACACTGTGAAGAGACTATATATAGTATATGACCTCTTTGACATAGAGTCGATATAATCATGTACTACTTGTACATTATTAGCTCTCCATTGACTTTTGACAGTGTTCAAAATCTGACATACTTCTAATTTGTTCTTTCTCATTGTATTTTCTTTAATATATTCATATTTCATATTATTTGCTTTGATCAAGTTGTTATATTATTGTCTTATCGTCTTTAAATAATTTTACACTTCATAAAAAGTTAATATGGTAGCAGAGCGTTCAAAGTGAAAAGGTTGTCACGCACGACATACAAGTAAGTCGATCGAGATTCATTATTTATGTTGAAAATTTAATCTCGTATTGTAAAAACATGCCGAAGGCGACATATCACATTGATCCACTCGATAAAGACAATTTTGACACTTGGGCAATTCAGGCTGAAGCCGTTTTGGTAAAAAGCAAACTATGGAAATATGTTGTTAGCCCTTTAGCCCCAGACGCAAGTAGTGATGATATTGAAGGAGACAGACAGGCGAAATCAGAACTAATCCTGATTATCGCTCCATCTCAACTCAAAGAAATAAAGAAATGCACTTCTGCAAAGGCTTTGTGGGACAAACTAAAAGAAAGACACGCGAGTAAAGGCCCTGCACGTAAAGCATCGCTTCTCAAAAAATTAATTCTTACTAAACTTGAAGGAAACGATGTACGCGCATACTTAAACTGTTTTATGGATACAGTTGATAAATTAGCAGACATGGACGTTAATATAAACGACGATTTACTGACAATTATGATGTTATATAGCCTTTCTTCCGATTTTGAAAATTTTCGTGTTGCGATAGAGTCGCGGGACGTCCTACCGAAACCAGAGGACCTTAAAATAAAAACTATTGAAGAGAGTGACGCACGACATCATAATTGCGACAATATTGAAAGTGATCCTCAACACCATGAAGAAAATGCACTGTATGCATAATGTAAAATATGTAAGAGGACAGGGAGCAAGATATTTCAGAAAAAGACACATAAAATATGTTCTCACTGCTGGAAGAAAAATAAACAGAGAAAATCAAATAACACATTTGATAATTCTCACTATGCTGAAGAGTGCCTTCTTACTTTAAACCGAAACAGCCAATACCATTGGGTACTTGACAGTGGCTGTACCTCACACATGACGCATCATCAGAGCTTCTTCAAAGATATGAAGACTGTGTCAAGGAAACTAAACTTTGCATCAAAAGATCATTCCACAGACATTATGGGAGAAGGCAGAGTTACACTACAAAATGAGTTTGGGAGGATTCATCTGGAAAAGACATTGTTTGTACCTACACTTTCTACAAATCTATTGTCAGTTTCTAGTATGACAGATCACGGTGCTTCTGTGACATTTGATAAAGACAAAGCAGTCATATGTAACAAGATGATTAAGAAATTACTGACCGCAGAAAAGTCTAATGGGCTCTACTATGTAACGTCGCCAAATATTGAACAAAGTTTAGTGGCAACGCCTGCAACGAGTTAAATGCGAAATCAGGCTCTATACAAGACTGGCACAGAAAACTTGGACATATGAACTATAAGGACCTCCGCCTGGCTCTCAACAACGAGACTATGATTGGTTTAAACTTTAATAAAAATGAGTCTTTATCAGTTTGTGAGAGCTGTATTCAAGCAAAAATGACGCAGGTACCAAGCCCTCCTCAACGAACTACTCCCAGAACTACCGAGCGTTTGGAGATTGTTCACAGTGACGTATGTGGTCCAATCAGCACTCCATCTAATGCTCAAAATAGATACTTCGTCACGTTTATTGACGATTACAGTAGATATGGAATGGTATTCTTCTTAAGACACAAATCAGAAGTATTTGCCAAGTTCAAAGAATATAAACAAGAAATGGAAAAGTTTACAGGAAATAAAATTAAATATTTGCAAACGGATAATGGCACGGAATATGTCAATTCAAAATTCCACACCTATTTGAAGGAACATGGGATTGCGAGACGCTTATCAGCACCTACACCCCGCACCAGAATGGTACCGCTGAATGGAGAAACAGAACTCTAATTGAAAAAGCTAGAGCTATGCTTATTGACGCAAACGCACCAATGCAGTTATGGGCTGAAGCAATTAGTACCGCAAATTATCTATCTAATAGAAGTGTAAATAGTGCTATTGATAATAAAACTCCTTTTGAGAAATGGGTTCTCAGAAAGCCCTGCGTCAATCATCTCCATCCTTTTGGATCCAAAGCCTTCATACTGAAGAAAGGACCCAAAGGTCATAAATTTGCTTCTAAGGCAATACCAGGAATGTTTGTTGGCTACTCTGAAACCAGCAAAGCATACAGGGTGTATATTCCATCCAAACGCAATATTTTTATTTCCAAAGATGTCAGAGTTGTAAAAGCAAATTTTTACACTACTCTTACAAGAAATGTCAACAACTTCAGTTATAATAATATTGAAAATAGTGAATCTGTTCCAGAAAGAAACAAAACTCAAATTGATATTGATGACACTGATGAAGTATCATTATCACCGAGTTATAATGTTGACAACATTGTTGATTCTACTCAGCAAGGAGATATTGTTCATTCTACTCAGCAAGGAGATCCTGTTGGTTATGAACCGGAGACAGTAAATGATGAAACGCTTGATACTGATAATGAACATTTCAGTGATACAGCGCAAGTCGAAATAGAACCTGAATCCAATAGATACAATCTTAGGGACAGATCATTAATACAAATGCCACAACGGTATGAAAACTTTATACTGGCAGCTGTCGCTGATGTTAAAAATTTACCAAAGGATCCAATAACTTATAAACAAGCTTTGGACTCACCTTATAAAACAAATTGGCTTGAAGCTATGTTGAGCGAAATAAAGTCACTAAAAGAGAATGACACATGGGACTTAGTACAATTACCTAAAGGACGAAGAGTATTACCATGTAAATGGGTTTACAAAATAAAAACAAATCCTGACGGTTCTGTCGACAAGTTTAAAGCCAGAGTAGTTGTCAAAGGCTATTCACAACAACAAGGTGTCGACTATGATAAGACATTTAGTCCTGTGGCTCGCCTTAGTACAATTAGAGCAATAATAGCAATTGCTGCAAAGGAAAATCTTAACTCACGTCAATTCGATGTATCATTTTTAAATGGCTCAGTTGAAGAAGAAATTTATGTTAAACAACCTGAAGGCTTCCATGACGGAACAAATAAGGTATGCAAATTAAAACGCAGCCTCTACGGTCTTAAGCAAGCGCCGCGATGCTGGAACTCATGCATTGCTGACTTTTCAATTAAATCTGGATTCAAACAAAATGAATCAGACCCTTGCTTGTATAGCCGATATAAAGGTCAATCTAAAGTCATAATTGGACTGTATGTTGATGATGGACTTGTGGCATCGACTACAGCTGCTGGCGGAGATGACTTCATCAAGGAACTTAACGCTTGTTTTAAGATAACATCAAAACCTGTGTCCTACTTCCTTGGTATGGAAGTAAAAGTGGAAAAACATAAAATAACATTATGCCAGCAAGCCTACACCAAAAAGTTACTTGAAAAATTCAGAATGACTAACAGTAAGGCTACACCGACTCCAATAATTAAGGAAAATACCAAAAGTGACACAGATATTGATAATGAACAGAAATTTCCTTACCGACAGGCGGTTGGAGCTCTTACTTATTTAGCAGTGGGTACAAGGCCAGACATTGCTTATGCTGTGAGCAAAGCATCTAGAAATTTAGAGGCACCCACTACACAAGATGTGACGCTAGTTAAGCGAATATTTCGTTATCTGAAAGGCACAATAAATAAAGGTCTAGTATATAGGCACACCTTAGATTCTCCAAAGAACTTAGTTTGTTACTCAGACGCAGATCTTGCAGGAGATCAAACAACAGGCAGATCGACAACTGGAATGGTGTGCTTACTATCAGGAGCAGCTATCACTTGGAGAAGTCAACGACAAACTGTCGTTTTACTCTCGTCAACAGAGGCCGAGATCATCGCAGCCAGTGAAACCGCTCAGGATATTGTGTGGCTAAACAGTTTGTTAAAAGACATAACCGACTTACAGAAACCTGTGCTATATCTAGACAATGAATCAGCTGTAAAGCTTTCTCATAATCCTAAATATGAGCATCATAAGCGGACCAAACATATAAAACTAAAGCATATGTTTGTGCGTGAATGCGTAATAAATGGTGAACTTGAAGTTAAACAAGTACCATCCTTACGACAACTGGCTGATATGCTTACTAAACCACTCTTTGGCCCAAGATTAGAAGAATTAAGTGACAAGATAGGCTTGAAGAGAATTTTAATTTAATAACAAAAATTCTAAAAAGTTACGAGGGTGTGAAGTGACTATAATATAGTATATGACCTCTTTGACATAGAGTCGATATAATCATGTACTACTTGTACATTATTAGCTCTCCATTGACTTTTGACAGTGTTCAAAATCTGACATACTTCTAATTTATTATTTGTTCTTTCTCATTGTATTTTCTTTAATATATTCATATTTCATATTATTTGCTTTGATCAAGTTGTTATATTATTGTCTTATCGTCTTTAAATAATTTTACACTTCATAAAAAGTTAATAGACACTTTGTGTATTTCTATATAATGCCACCTGCTATTGTATCTACTATTGTAGTGTACTACATAATGCCACCTACTATTGTAGTGTACTACATAATGCCACCTGCTATTGTATCTACTATTGTAGTGTACTACGAATTCCTAACTTCTGATTACAATGCAATGGAATTGTAGACAATCAAAATCAATACACAAGACAAAACATAGCTCCCCGCCCTTTGTCTGTATTTATGATCGCGAGATCATCTCAAAAGCTTCAGCGGGTACATGTTTTCATGTAAGTTTCACCATTAATTTTAAACACCAATATATCATAGAAAATATTACTCCTATTTGTTCAGTATTTGTAAGCAATAATTCAAAGCATTGTTTTCCAAAAATCTGCTACTCCATTTCACATTGTGAAGCTGGAGTACGACACATACACGAGGAAAATGTTGAATAGTACCAGTAAAACTAGTCCTGTCCGAGTCTTTGACATCAGGACAATCCATAATTTATGTGCGATTGGGACACGAGAACTAAATTTGGTTTAACAAAAATATATTAAAACATTTTATAAATGTGAACAATTTTAACAGAAACAGAGTCGACTATAGCCCATTTAACACAAGAGTACACTGCAACGTGTACCCCAGCGCCCTTAAGTATCATAAAAGGATAAAGGGTAGGTAAACATCAAACGAACTAATGTAACAAAGTAAACAATCACAATAGCAGTGGGAAAATTATAAAGAAACGAAGAACTTTAAATTCAACAAATCAAAGTATCCTCATAATAGGTATGTGCTGCAAGCGTGCAAACATCAAGCTTCGAGTTCTATTTACGCTGACAAATAAAGAACAGCTAGAGTTGTAGTAGTGATGTAGGTAGTAGCCTGGGGAGGCGCCCAGGATGTTTTAAACGTAGACACAATAAATAAAAAAAAATATTTTTGTACATATAATTAATGACTACATTGCATTGTCTAAGTAAAAGTATTGTACAGTTTTTACATTAAGATATAAGGAAGGAAATTTATCGAAGATGAATCCGAAGGTAAGCAAAGCATCAAGGGGAGTTCTACGTGTCCGAAAAACAATTATATTCGATCTTATTTTCCTTGAAAACAAGAACAAAACAAAAACCGGTCGTGTACTCATGCGAGTTCGTACATGTACAGAGTCGACGTGTTAACTTCTCTGAAATACATACGTATTTATTTGAGTACCTATTTGATTCTGCTTGTATACCATGGCTAATAGTGGTATTCATAATTATAATAGCTTTAGACTCTAAAGTCTTGTCCTCTACATATTAGGTTCTTAGATATGAAATTAACTTTTTGTCGTACTGACCAGTTTGAACTGGATTATCTCCTCTTTGGTTAAAAGAATTCCAAATTCAAATTATAAGTTAATATAACTGGTTTACTGATATTTTTTTTTCTTTGTTGTTGCTTATTACCGCCCGATGGAAAACATAAAATATCGGTATATTTTCGAGTACGAGTTCTAGCGTGGCACCAGTGCTATAGAAACAGCTTGAAGGATTAATTATGTGTACGGTGCAGGTGTCGCAAAAGAGAGCAGGGTACGTTTTTTATTTCAACATTTTTGTTCTGGAAATTACGACCTTCAGAACCGACGGTCAAAGTGGAAAATGAAGAAATTAAGGCTATTATGGAAGCGGACCTATCACAAAGAGATAGCTGCAGGTGCAGGCTTAAACTATATTAATCCACTTAAATCAAACCGAGAAAGTAAAACAACTTGAAATGGGTACCTCATGACAGTTCATCAGTCAGTACCTACTGAATTGTATTTGCAAATCGATTGCTGTTACTTTGCTCAACCGACACAATTATGAAGGGATTTTACACCGAATCATTACTTGTGTTGAAATGTGGATACTGTACGATAATCGGAAGCGCTCATCGCATTGGTTGCCCGGAGACCCAGCCAAATTCTGCTCTAAACGTAAATTGACTCAGAAAAATGTGCTTGTGAGTGTTTGGTGGACTAGCGCCAGTGTCGTTCATTACAGCATTCCAAAATCTGGTTACACGATTGATATTGTCATACTTTGTCAATTGCAAACCATGAAACTTCCTTCAACTAACTACTTACTAATAGTAACTGCTAATCAACCGAGATTGGTCAAATACTAGTTACACACATGTCAACATTTAACATTCGGAATGCTAATAATTAGATGCAGTGAAATTCGTCAGTGCTACGCTACAGCCACTGGCCTTGCCCGCGACAACTTTTAATTAAACCAACAACAAATTCCAGTGTCAACCAGCAATTAATGTTGAGGCTATTACTGTATTTTTCAAGTTTCCAGTGATATTGGGCGCTTCTGAGAATGAACAGATCCAGTTTAATAATGCATACACGACCGCTTTCAATTGACGCTAATTCATAGATGCCTATTTCTTTTACAAATACATCAGTCAGAATTATAGGTTTTATTCACATTTCACACAAAATAATTTTGCAACAATTAGATCAAAAGTTAATTTACTACTTAAAAGTTTTAATTTTTATTTATCTAATATGCTAATCTGACATGTTTGTTTGTAAATTAAACACACAGCCTCGCATAAAAATTCATGCGTCAGAGTTAGAGTTCATGATTCATTTTTCAATCGACATTAAGTATAAATAACTTGACTTACTTCCTAATCAACTCCAAAAAGATTTTATGCTCCCGAGTGTAGTATAGAATAGATAAAATCAAATTTAAGAACCGACTTAAGAATCGACTGCAGAAAGAAGAAACTTTTATAAAAATCCAGCAGCTGATGAAATAAATAAACGGCGTTTTAGCGTCTTTTTTTTTGTTCCCCTGAGGAAAATGCATTAAATTGCATACCCCGGCTGTGGCGAACCGGCGGTTATGTGGGGCTCTCCTCCCCAGAAGGGGATGGCCTACCCATTAAAAACCTCAGGGATGGCCTTCCTCAGGCATATAGGGAGGCCCCGGGAACGCCAAGCGACATCCGGGAACCCCCAGTCTCGGCTCCCCCGCCGTTACAGGGGAGCCCTCCTCAGGGGAGGCTACAATAACTCCCCCGATCTCCGCCACCGTCCCTCCCTCCCTCCCGATCCCTCCCGTCCTATTCGACACAGATACTCACCAAAGCAGCCGCGCCCGGTGAGCATGTGAGTCAATCGGTAGGTGACCTCCCCCTTCCCGTGGAGCCAAGCTTCGAGGTGCGGGAGTACGGCACCCAGGGCCCGCTGGCGCGCGCCGATCCGTAATTCGAGCTGCGCACGCCAGGCCGCCACAATCCGTCGGTGCCACTCCCGCCTAGGCACTTCGTGCGTGGGTGCCGGGGCATTCCCCCCATCGCTCCCCCGGTCGACACGCCGCGACGCATACGTCGCCGCGTACATGTCGGCCAGTATGTCGAATGGGGGGGAGCGTCCCAGAACCGTCGGCGCCTCGTACGAGATGGTACGGTAGCCTCGTACGATCCGTATGACCATTATCCGCTTTTGGCTCGGGGGACCAACCGCACGAAGTGCTCCTCGAAGCTCCAGCGGCGGTCCAGGGTGAGGCCCAGGTACTTGATGTACGGCCCCACCGAGACCACCGCGTCACCTACCATGATCCGGCAGCTGGGTGGTTCCCGGCGAGTTGGAAGGCCGTGGAACCATAGCGCCTCGGTTTTGTGAGGCGCTATTTCTAAACCCAGCCAGCGGATCGCCCGCACGACACATGCCACCCCAAGCTCGGCAAGCCTGAGCACCGGCCCGAAGTTGGCTCCAGTCGTCACGACGAGAGTGTCGTCAACCTAGCAGACGACACTCACGCCGCTAGGAAGGCCGCATTCGACCCTCCTCGAAGTTTCCGTCCCGTCCCGTCCCATCACGTCAATCGTCCTGTCGCGCAGATAATCCCCGACCACGGCCCACAGGTAGGGAGGCAGCTCGTGGTATACGAGCGCTTCCCTAATGGCCTGCCAGGAGAGAGATTTTTAGCGTCTAGTGCTTAATTGTTCTACGCAAATATAAAAATTAAAGTTTTTGCTCAAACTAGTGATCTCTCATAAGAACTACACTTTTTAAGTTGAGAAGACAAAAAATTCAATTAGATAAGCTGAAAATAGCACATCGGTAGTGTATGTGTAATCTTTATCTATTCAGTCAGCCTCTCATCCCCTAGTTTTGATAGCCAGTGCTGAAATTACAGCACTATCGACGCTTTACCAATCAAACATAATTAATGTTTTATTTTTCCTGTTTAATATAGCATCAGGTGTAATTTTGAAATGACAAATAAATTATGAGAAATCAATATATCGCAATTAAAGAAATTATATTACTATTAGTAGATTTATTCCGGTTTCTGATTAATGAATTCAAAACGATCGAACACAATAAAGGAACTTGTATTGTTGTATTCATTTTAATCGCGATAATTTTCAAAAATTATGCATAAAATTTTATACGTTTAAAACAATTAGCTATGACAAAGAAAATATAATGATTGAATCTTGTTTTTGTCTTGAATGTGTTATTAGTAGATATATTTTCAAAAGATTTTAGTAAGGTAAGGATTCACAAACTTCCTTGTCTTGGAATCCTTCAACACCTACTTAACCACTAGACCACGAAGACGGTTGAAAGCTTTTGCTCCAAAAGAAATTATTAAAGACAATTCAAGAAATTACGTGTAAAAGTTATGTCGGTAATCCTTATTTCCGATTTAACTCGGCAAAAAAATTCGTGTTACTGTCACGATTTCTTTTACATTCCGTACCTAAAATATCGGGTGGATATAGATTATGAATTGGTATGAAAGTTTGTTACTTTTAAATTTAAGTGCCATTGGTAAATATGTTTCTTTACAAGATTTTTATAATCTAAGAATAACTGAACTTACTAAAACTTTTATGCCATTTGGTAGAGTAGTTTTTATATGCTATAAATTTTTGTTCAGTAATTAAACTTTAAAACAATTTATTTGCAGCTCGAGAACGACTATAGACTTTGACCAACGACGTTGTCTTTCTTTACCTATGTACGTTCTTATGGCCACATACAGGCCAATGTGTGTCAAACATATTGCCTTTGAAAATCGTTTTCATTGTGACTTTTATAGCATTTACCGTTAAGCTGAACGTTTGCGAAATAACTTGAATAAATACAAAGAGACGTCACACGTATGGGCACACATACAAAGCAGTGTTACAATTAAAACAAGACGAATAGTTATGTTTTCAGTAGCCAATTTATTAATATTTTAAGTGTCTCTGTAATATTTTAATAGGCGTAATAAGCTCACCTCCTGTTACATTGCAATAATATAAATTGCGAAAGATGTTTATTACGCTCGGCGTAACAATGTTTATATGTATGTGCCTATGTACATTTTAAGCGTTTGTTATGTGCTTATGAGAAACAGTAGCTAGCCATATGCGTCGACAGGAGCCATACTGAACATTCAACCTGAAAAAGTTGTTGATGTCCTGGAAAACAGTCATCAGGTAGAAGCAATGCACAATTACCTACTACCATTACAAATAATCGATCACGTAAACGTGCGTCACGATTTACTTTCGCCTCTGTTCGTCGATCGGTGAACACCTGAGCAGCACGGGGTCGGAACAACTTGTTCAAGGTCAGCATGTGTCGATGGCATATCAGCACTGAGCAGACACAGAGTCTGCAGTAAGCACTTCATCACCGCCGCGCCAGCACCTCGCTCGACCCGCGGTTCTCAAACAGCTGTTACCCGCGCTCTCTTCACTTACTTGCAAAGAATCCTCCAAAAACATCCAAAACTGCTGCCATTTGGTACCTCACCGGCGTACGATATAGTCATGGCTAGTACCACCGAGAACTATACAAAATATTTATTTACTTATTCACACACACACACACACACACACCTACTGTCGCGAGTTCGAACGAGACACTCGGAAAATTAAATACAATACAGGTTTAGAAAGCTATAAAAGTTTGACGCGACACGTCTGTAGGATGGCGAAGGGAGATGATCATGCGACGTACACTCGTTTAGTCACATTCTGGTGATGAGATATGCGCTGCTGCCACGGAATTACACAAAGCGCGTGCACAGACGGGTCGCGCGATAGCCGTCTGCACAAACACAGCGCCTCCTCGAAAACTGACTGACATACAAAGCGGACGAAAGCGAGGCGAGGGCACGAGCGCCGCCTGCTGCGCTCGCTGGAGCGTGTCAGCGTGCGACGTCTCTAGCGCACCTTCCCGCGAGTCAAGCAGGCTTTCGCAGGCACAATCATACTATTATTATTATTTACATTTACCGCTAGATGGCGTACTTGAACGTTTTTAAGGTGTAATCGTCTCAACATTTTAAGATAATTCTTTTATTACGTTTTTACAATAAATTAGCACACATCAATAATATTATAATAAAAAAATACAGTGTTATTCTCTGTGTTTCACAAGCATTTTGATTATGTGAGTAATACGAGACGTGCCGTACAAGATTTTTATACATTCACGATTAATACATTTTTACCAGCACAAGATTTAAAAATCAAACAAAATATGCTTTGCCTGTGTAACCACTGAGTTGTGGTTAATTAGTTAAAATTAATTGTATCAACTATCACATTACATGATTAATCTTCTCTTGTTAATATTTTGTGTTCGCCGTTGTCATCATCAACCATACCGTCATCTTTCGTATGTATTATAATTTGGTTATCATTTAGTAATTCCCAAAGTGGTCCAGGTGGACTACTAGGGGTTCACGGGAGACTCGACGGGGGTTTACGTTAGGCGTGACATAAAATGGAGGTCTACACTTTGTAAGCATGAAATGAGGTGCATGAACATTAATTTGGTTTCGATAGTGAAGAACTAAAATGTTGGCTTGACTTCTCCTATCAATATAGGCAGATAATATTTTAAGAAGCTCAGCGACTGTTATGTACTTGTAAAAACATGTATAATAATATTCCATATTCACTACAACGTGTCCGAGACTTGTCGTCGTTGCCGCGCCGCTGCCGGCCGCCGTCCCGTCCACAATACTGGTTCAAATGGGCACATGAATTCGTATATAAATTATAAATACGAATCTCAAGGATAAACGTTTCCTATCAATATAAGCCGGAGCCACTTTGGTTGGTATACCGTGCCTCTTCTAGCGAATATGCCCTCCCCATAGGGCAGCGCTAACCGTGCCTCTCCTGAGGTGCGGCTCTCTGTCACGTCAAGCCAGTAGGGTCATTAGGACCAAAGGCTTAGGCTGAGTTTAGTCGGTAGGTCTGTTGGGTTGAGCCGCCTCGATTCGCCAAGAGTCCGACATAATCACCATAGCACTTGCCGTTGCGATTTGCGATTCTCAGCCTCCTCTCTTGAGGAATAAAAAAAAAGGGTAAACGTTACTCATTTGTTTCCAAAATTTTATAAGGAAAAGTGAATCGATATTAGTGACATAATTCGTTTCCAGACTTTCGAAATGTAAAGTGAATGGATATTAGGGATTACCAGTATCGGAAAAGTAAGTATACCTGCCTTGCATATGTAGTAAAAGCTCGAACTACGGTAAATTCTAAAATTTTCCAGTAAAGCCCAAGATTTACCAATTCTTTATGGTCCAAAAAGGTTTGTGATTCCAATTTTTACCACCATTTACTTTGTCAATCTTAGGATAAAATAATTAAATAATTGATATAAAATCGTACATGGAAAGCCAAGGCATAGCCAAAGTCAAAGATCATTAAAGGCAAGGTAAATGTTGAAAAAAATCATGTCATTAGTGTTCAGCGCATCGACTCGTACTCGTGGGCAGTCGGCTGCCCCCGCGACTCTTCGTCACCGTCGCGCACGGTCTCGCCGTAGTCGTTTGTTTGACACGTTGGAACATGCACGAGTATAAAACATAGATTTTATGAAATATTGGACGAGCTCGTGGCAAACAAGAAAGATAAGGACAAATACGCAGTTTTTAGAGGAATCAAAAATTGCTAAGAACGTTAAGAAGAAGGAAGCTGTTCATTACACACGTATAAAGCGCTATAATATTTTGACTATTAGGCGGCGAAGAGAAGCTAATTGCGCCGATGAAGGAAGATAATGGAGAAATCAAGTATTACGTTTGTTACGACGATTTATTGACCATTCTCGAAGAAACGCATGTTGCTGTTGGAAACGGTGGAAAAACGAGGATGCTCAAAGAATGTAACGGCAGATATAAAAACATTACAGTTAAGGCTATCATGACATATAAAGCTATGTTAACGTTGTCAAAAGAAACTGAAGATATTGAAAAGAGGCAATGTCATCAAGCCGTATACTTCACAGCGAAATGAACTAACGTTGTCAAGTAGATCTCATGCATCTACAAACTAATCCTGACGGAATATATAAATTTATATTAGTTTATCAAGACCATCGTGATCGACATTTGTGATCCTTCGTGCACTTCAAACTAACCGCGCAAGTGAAGACGCATATCATCTATTGGATAGTTTTACTACGTTTGGAGCCCCGAACATTCTTCATTCCGATAATTGTCGAGAATTAAGTAATCAAATAATTGAAAATTTATGTTCTATGTGGCCAGATATAAAAATTGTACATGGAAAGCCAAGGCATAGCCAAAGTCAAAGATCAGTGGAGCGCGCCAATCAAAACATCGAAAATATGCTCAGTACGTGGATGGAAACCAATCAAATGTCGAAGTGGTCACAAGGCTTGAAATTCATCCAAGCCATGAAAAATAGAGCATATCATGAAGGAATCAAATCCCTACGAAGCGATTTTTTGGTAGTCTAATGAAAATGGGCATTGCGACATCAGCTTTTCCTAAAGATATGATTGGACCCGAAGAAGCTTTAGATAAATAGTGGCATGCACAAAAAAAATACCAAAATATGATTGAACACGACAAGGAACACAACCATGTTGATAATGTGTCAGAAGGGAATATAAACAGTAACAATGTGAGGAACAACAAAACACAAGAAAACGAACAGATGAAGGGAAAGCAAATGAGACCTGATAATAACAATGTAATTATTGAACACCATACCAATTCAGAGACAGAAAGCGCTATTCAAGCAGAACGAGATTTGATACCAAAGAAGATAGAATCTGTTCAAACAGACAAAAAACAAAAGTAAAATTTAATATGAAAATCCAAGATGAAAAAATTTATGCCAAATTTAGGGCATCCATTGCACTGATTTAGGGCATCCATTTCCACCGGGAGGCGTTGAGCCCAATTAAGGATTACACTTTCCCAATTCTCGGTAATAAAATTGTTGCAAGCTTCTTGCGAAACTGAGCACTTAAGTCCGTTGTGAGTTAAAGTAGGTAAGAAGGGAACTATTTGGTGAATATCGCAGTAAGGCGATGGACACTAACAGCACAGGGCCGATCAACATGGAGATCTTTGGGGGGGGGGGGAGTCCCTATGTCCAAATGATGATAAGGATGAACCACTTTCTGCCAGAGCAAATATAACCGTCATAGGCGATGCAGCGCTGACCCATAATACTCGTAAGGGCTCAAAAGCGCTAGAAGAGGCGCGGGAAGCCAAAGTGGCGCCGGCCTTATCATGAGGGAGAAAGCAAATTCGCTTCACAGTTCTTTGTGACTGTTACGAAAAATTCTACGCTAGTCCGCAATAATTTATGACAGATTTGTGACTACGTATGAAACTATTGTTCATCCCTACAGTCTTAGAATCTAAATGTCAATCCAAACATTGGAGAAAACCTGGTGAATTGACCAGAACCAAGACCAAGAAAGCCAAATTAATTTTGTCGGCTGACAAGGTGATGAAAGAGAAACACTCAGAATAACAAAAAAACAAATTCGTGTTTGGGGTTTGTTCTTTAACCACACTCGGCTCACCTGAAATATGTATTTTTACCTGTCCCTGAACAAACATATATTTCAGGGGTCAGAAATGTAAATTTGAATCGCAGTAAATTAATATTTCGAAACTCTTGAAGAATCTTCTATTTAAAACCGATGCATATATAAAGACGTAGAAAAACTACTATATGCTTAAGTGAGATTATGTGGTAAAATAACGAGTAGTTTTCTTGGCTAAACCGCGAAGTTTCCAATCCACCCTCGAACAAATTTCTTGTAAAATTTTCAAGATTTGGAATATTGTTTGTAGGTTTAAAACTTTAAATTGTATAAAAATCTAAAATGTATCAAAATGTCTATACTTAATTCATCATCATTGCCTGTTAAAAATAAATCTATAATTAAAAGTTTAGAGATTCACAGTAGCCTCGTAATTCTTACAGATCCGATTTGGGTGATATTTGGTTTGCTTATATTATAATTTCATTCCAAGAAAAATAAGCGAAGCCATATGCAGAAAGCTAGTTCATAATAAAATCACAATTTACACCAATAATCATTTATTAATAATGTATGAATTGATATTACAAATAAAAAATTATAATTGAAAATGTATCAATCTCAGAAATGCTATGTACTAACTCCAATGCTATTGCTATCATTATAATAAAATGAATTATTTGTCTTTTACATATTTTCATAAAGGTAACACAATTAAGACAGCTTGTTATGAGGTATAAAAAAAACTACTTAAACACTAAATTGCAACGACACATATCAAAATACCCATAAATAGTAGACTAAATGTCTATTTTAGTTTACGGTCGGTCCTTGAAGCACGATAGTGTTGAAAAAATTTGAAGTGGTAAAAAAATGTGTTTTTACTAAAGACCAAGAACGAGATTTAGTTTCTAGAATCAAGAGATATGCGGAAATAGGCATTCCATTGACACCTAAAAGGATTCGACAGCAAGCTTATATTTTTTGTGAAAAGAATGGCATCAAAAACAATTTTAACAGAAATAAACGATCTGCTGGCAAAAATTGGCTAAAAGAATTTCTGAAACGAAACCCAGACATATCAAAACGTAAAGCACAATTTATGAACCCTGCGCGGGCACAAAAATTGAACTAGTACATTGTTGATAAGCACTTCCAATCAATAAAGGAATTATATTTTGAATTAGACATCACCAACCACCCTGAACGACTGTATAATATCGATGTAAAAGGATGGATAACGCTACACCATCAGCAACTTGTTTTGGCTCAAAAGGGTACTAAAAGGGTGCACCTACTTCAGAACATGAAGAAAATGTAACAATCGCCATGTGCGTAAATGCTATTCCACCATTTATAATTTTCAAAGGGAAACGGATGAAACCAGAATTAAATGATAACCTACCTGCAGGAAGTTTGGTACGAATGGCAAAAAAAAGGTAGTATGACCACCGAATTATTCATAGTTTCTTGATCATTTTTCAAAATTTAAGTCGCCTGGAAGATGTCTGCTCGTCTTTGTTGGTGCATCATCCCATTTAGACTACCGAATCGCCGAAAAAGCGGATGAGCATAATATAACATTATATTGCCTTCCATCCAATACCACCCACGAGCTACAGCCCCTTGATAAATCGGTAAACAAATCTTACGAGCATCACTGGGATGAAGAATTAATATTATATTATTATCAGAACCCAAACAACAAAATTACAAAATCTCGTTTCAACAAATTTTTCTCAAAGGTCTGGGTAAAGTGTATGACCCAAGAAAATATTAATTATAAAAACACAAACGGTAGAAATTAATGGAGTACAATCGTCTGGATCGCAACTAAAAATGGGAGTTCCGCAGGGTTCGATTTTGGGCCCTCTGCTTTTCATATTATATATAAATGATCTGCCCTTTTTTGCCGAAAAATTATGTGATATTGTGTTGTTTGCTGACGATACTTCCTTAATATTTAATGTGGATAGAAAAAAAACTAACTTCGATGATATAAACATCGCTTTGGCAGAAGTATTAAAATGGTTTAGTAAAAATAACCTTCAACTAAACGCAAAGAAAACAAAATGTATTTTGTTTACCCTTCCAAATGTAAAATTAGTTGACACGACAATCATACTCGACAAAGAAAAATTACAAGTGGTGGACTCAGCTGTCTTCCTCGGTGTTACGATTGACTCAAAGTTACAATGGGGCCCCCACATCTCAGTCTTAGCCAGTAAACTTGCCTCAGCCGCATATGCTGTACAGAAAATCAGACAATTAACAGATATTGATACTGCCAGATCAGTTTATTTCAGTTATTTTCACAATTTAATGTCATATTGCATACTCTTATGGGGCACTGCAGCTGACATAGAAACTATTTTTATTTTACAAAAACGAGCTGTCCGCGCTATTTACAAATTAAGCTCTCGAACTTCTCTTAGAGAGAGATTTAAAGATATTGGTATACTGACTACCGCCTCGCAATATATTTTTAATTGCCTTGTCTATGTTCATAATAATATCAATACATATACTAAACGAAGTGATATACATAAGCTAAACACACGTAACAAAGACAAACTTGTTGTACCACAAACTAGGCTACGAAAAATTACTGCATCATTTGTAGGGCAAAGTATACAATACTACAACAAATTACCAAAGAGTATTATAGAATTACCGATAAATAAGTTTAAGACTCGCATTAAAAATAGTCTTCTTAAAAAGGGGTACTACACTGTTAAAGATTATTTAAATGATAAATCAGTTTGGATGTGACTCTTACCTGCTCCTCGTGGGATAGCTCATAGAAATTATAATTTTAATGTTGTGTATCTAATATTCTAAAACTTGATTTGGAAGATGGACGCATGTACAAGTGCGATTAAGGAATTAATTAATAATTTATTGTCTTTTCTATTTTAAATTTATTGTAGTTTTATTAATATTATTATTCTTGTGACGTCAATAAGTACCTGTAAACGTTTAAATTGAATAAATTATTTTGACTTTGACTTTATTATAAATGGGTTTCGAGCTACTGGTCTTTATCCTTTCGATCCTAGTGCTATACCAGAAAAAGCGTATGCGCCCTCCATACTCACAGAACTAACAGGTGTATCTCAAAATAAATGCAATACAACTCAAATAAACGTAATTTAGATTCCGTTTCACCGGTGATAGTAAATACTGCAGATTTTGATTCGCATAGTCCAACTAGGCCTCTTGAAAATCTGGATTGTTTTGATGCTGATGTTACATTTTATGAGGATGATCAAATTGCAGGTTTACCTGTTGAAAATTCCGGATTACCATTGCAAATTCCGCATAATTCAATTCAACTGAGTACAGGGTCGCCTCATTAAAATTTTGTAAAATTGGTAGACTACAGTTCATCAGAATCACCAGCGATGGAGCAAGGTTTATATATTGAACCTGTTTGATATAGCACACCAATTCCTTTTACATCAAGCCGTCCATGTCTTCCGTCTAATATAGTACGCTATTCCTCACCTTCAGGTTCCAATGCTTCAGATGTTGAGGATTATGATTCGAAGATACAACAGCTGTATCAAGCCAGAGCTAAGAAAATCAGAATTTATTCTTCAACTTCCGAATCCGATGAAGAACATATGAATTGTGCCATCACTGCAGTGAAAACCAAAGAAGTTTATGATTCAGAGGTTGAAAATCTCTTGTCAGAACTGAAACAATCTTCTAAAACCAATGAGGTTTACCTGACACCATTTCAAGAACTGTTACCAACTCCGAACTACGCCACTATTAAAAATAAACCTAGACGCAAGGCTTTGAATTACATCGGGCAACAGGTAACAAAAGACTTGTTCAAAGAAATAGAGACAACAATAGCTAAAAATAATAAGAAAGAAAACACACAACTAGTAAAAAAATAGCAAACTAACCATAAAACAAAACAATTCTAAAAATATAAAAGTACAGGACAGAATCACGAAAAAAGAAGATGTTGAAACTAAAACGAGAGCCACTACAACCAAATCAAATTTAAAAAAAGGGGATTAAAATAACAAAAAATAACAACAAAGGTCACAAAAAATAAAAATACAAAAATGGTATTGTAATGCTTGTATGACTGAAAGGGTTGACGATATGAGAGTATGCATCAATTGTCACCAATGGTATGAAGATTGTGTGGGTCTTACTGGAAAAGATCTAGAAGACTATTTGTCCAGACTGCGGGTAGTTTGACTTAAATGAGTCGAATGAGTGAATTTCGGAGCTGGATGGGTCGATTATACCATAAACATTGCTGACCAAAACTTATTACTAAGTACTTATTTAAATGTTATTTAAATTGTTGTGCCTTTGTTTCAACCCTGAGACTGATTGTGATTAAGTGTAGTTTAATTAGCCATTAATTTAAGTGTTATTTGTTTTTTTTGCGTAGATAATTTTTTGATTTTTGATAAGTAGTTCTCTATAAAGACTTGATTTTCGTAATATATATCATAAGAAGTTTACACAAAATTTAAATTTGATAGTATTTTTGATCAAGACGTGTTCTTAAAGCTCTAATAGCATGTGAATAAAAAAAATATAATAAGGCCCACTAAAATTTTTTGTGGCTAATAAGGATACATTATTTCGTTTCTTGAATTAATAGCCTCTAGAGTTACGATTTTTATATCAGACATTGTTTTTTTACTGATTTAGAGCATAATTTAACATTTTTGACTATTTTTGTTATCAGTACATGGGTCAAGGCGCAGTGTGCATTTTTAAAAATATATCTCATAAATATATATTGAATAACTTATATTTAAAACGGTTAAACGTGGTTTAATAGATATTTTGTAGAAATAATAAGTATATTTTGAGCAACGGTTAGTCAAAAACAGGCTTTAGTAAGAGGCTGAGCTGTTAACAAGGCCCACTATAGTGTTTTTAAAAAACTTCTATAATTTAATTTTAAGTAATAAAATTGATATTTTTGATTTTCATTATATGGTTATTAAAGTAAAATATCAATACAAATAGTAGTTTTTGTAAAATCTTTAAAACGTTGTTTTTTTATTATAATTTTAAATAAGGTGGGCCTTTATGTGTGCTAGTACCTTATAAGACATTATCGAGGTACTAAAGACAGCAAATGACACTTTTCCACACCGTAAAATATACATTTTCACAAATTCATACCGTAAAAAAGGCTTTGCCTTCAGTTCGCGTTCGTTAATGACATTTTGCACCAATCTACTTTCCACCATATAACCACCCATGTATCATAATATATTATTTTTGTACACACCCGTAGTGATCTCGCACATAATACAATATAAGACAAAAATGGCTCCACGTTTATATATTACGCACAACTTATATCAAGCACTACATGATTAGTTTCAGAGATCGACCGCAAATTTTAATACTATAATTATATCAAAAATGTATACCACTTACAATTTTCTAATATTACCATCAACAGAACAATGACTAACAATTTCAGGCCGATAAGCAGCGATCGTATTCACGTTCTGTTGTTCACAGATGTCCTTTAATATGTACTTTGTTATATTAGGTCGTTGCCTATGAAATTAACATTAATATATTTTTTACACTAAAACTTTAATACACATATTTAACAACCAAGGAAGATAATCGTATGTTACTTTACATACATACCATTAGATATTAAAATAAGTAATAACACGATTGAGATAAAAAAAAATAACGTGTTTATTAAATGGCAACTAATAAAGTACACACTTTTAAAACAAAAATTAGTCGATACACTCGAGATACCAATTTCAATAATTAGTCTAAATAGATAAAATATGGTAAAAAATAGTACAAGTTTCGTGTTAATAAAAAGTTATAATTTATGAATGGTTACATTAGTGGATTTAATATATTTGAAAAAATTATCATATCCGTATATGTGAACGGGATTGAAAAATGGTGAAGAATGCAGTTGAAATATTGAATTGGGATTGTTCGTCCTTGGTGGCGGAATAGTAAAGGCGTCAGCGTCGAATATATTGTATTGCCTTATATTTTGTCAATTTTATTTATAATTTTTAAATAAAATCTGCAAAATTACAAACAAATTGGATGTATGTACAACAGAAAGAAAGAAGTAATTTCATAGGTCAGGACCTACTAAATCGCATCATATTGAAGCAAGAACGTGTACGTCTACACAAATTCGGTAAATATCGCTATAGAGGTTGTTTTAGAGAAGGCGAAATGATATTTAAAGGGTATTAAAGTTAAGTGCATCATGTAAAGCCTGTCACAGTTAACGCATTTTAAAAACTTTCAAATGACAACCCTATTGAGCTGTAAACACAATAGCAAATAGCTCATAGTATACGCTATAGCTCTCAATAGATTACTCCTATAGGGCTTTCGATATAGGGGTCCAAATAATTCTATTAGTTTGTAAGGAAAAAAGTAGCTTGAGTAGCGCCAATATTTTTTTGTGGAATCTCCACTACTGATAGATACCCAGCTCTAAATGTTATATCGCCGACTCTGAAACATTGTGAATACTATAGAATGCAAATTAAAAATATCACTAACGGTTTTAAACTAGTTTAATATATTATTATATAATATATTATAATATTGTTATAATTAAATGTTTATATATTGACAAATGGATGATAATAATAATCTATATGACAGGAAATATCGTACTTCATCATTAAATAAATTGGAATTTGATATTCATAGGGTGCAAATGGAACAACATTTGCTTGGAAATGGAAACAAAAAGTTTGAACAAAAATGTGATGTTTTGAACTTAGGAAGACCTTTACTTGTTATATATACACTTTAAAATAAATAAAAAAAAAATAAATAATTATTACACTTACACCAATAACCCTAGCCCAAAGTAAGCTCTGAAAGGCTTGTGTTATGGGATCTAGAGTAACGGATAGACATACATAAATTAAACATATATAAATAAATTTGGTAGGAATATATTATAACAACCACGACTACGGTACAAATGCTCGAATTCATCACGCAAACGTCTGCCCCCACCGGCACTCAAACCCAGGACATCAGGGATGGCGACACCTTGAGACCGGTATACCAACCAATCGACTATAGAGGTCGTCAAATGTATAAATAGAATCTATAAAAATGTATAATAATCTAATGTATCAATATATAAAAATGTAATTAATTGATATAATCATCGTAAAAGAAATCATTTCAAAAAGATAAATAACATTTTGTCCGAAATCCATTGAAAATAAATTGATTTCGAATACGTGAAACAATGGTAAAAAAATCACGTGTCTTTGAGATAAGTCAAGCTAAATATAGTATTAAGCATTATATATATTGGATAATAAACGAGACATAGCCAACAGTAACCGACTCTGGGAGTGTCCGCGGAAGTACGTTTAATAGAGAGACACTGCATAAAGTGAACCATTAGTAATAAATATGACTTACAATTTTATTAGGCTATAAGTAGCTTCTGTAAATGAAGTATCAGTAAGAGAATTTCAGCAGATATTAATATATTATAAAAATATTTATATATTATAATATTTATAAATTATAGATAGTTACTAGTCTTTTACCTAGACTTGGATAGTAATACAAACTTTATGTTAAAACCAAATCAAGGAATGCAATTATTTTGATGGTTGTTTTAGCTAAATACAACATTAGTTACATTAGTAAATAATAATTCTAGTCTTATCTACGACTGTGTTTTATCCTCTTGCTACACAACAGAAACATTGTGTTTTTGTACTAATTTGGCTCATTTTCCATTATCCAATTCATTTAAATCTGTAAACGAATATGACACTATCAGGTAAAAATTGTTATTTATCGTCGAGAAATATAAAAATATATTAGAGATTAATTTATATAGCGACGTGCATTTTAGAACCAATAATTAAAGTAATTATTAAACAAACCAAAGTATATCTATCATTAAACTGGATAATGTCACAGCGAAGCTAAATGTTAACAGAATTGAAAGCCAATGAATTAAGTGCAATACGCATTTTCTAATCTAAAAATAAAAATCTTGACCTATTGAATTATCTTGACTACATAACAGGTAATTGATATCCATAAACCAGGATAAAATAACATAAGTGCAATGTAATTAATTAAGTATCTCTCTGAAACAATTACTTTTATTGTTTCAGAAAAATAACCACCAATGAAATAAAAGAAAATATATAATTAAAATAATAAAGCAGGTTAAAATAACATAAGTGCACCGTAAGTAATTGAATATCTGTCTGAAACAAGAGAAATTAAAAAATAAAGTACCAATAAAACAAAAAAAAAGTATAATAAAAATATAACATGTGCGACCGATTATCAAAGTGATAGATAAAATAAATAAGCAAACCCAAATTAATTCCACATTCTGCAACCGCCGTTAATACTACTCGTAAAAGCCGCAGCAGCGTTTACGTCAAGTAATAAAGAAAAATCCAGACATAATAGTAAATAAAATTGTGTAGCTCTTATAATACAATTTAAAATCAACAACTTAATATAAACAATGAAATCTTCTCTAACAATCACCCGAAGATGAAAAAGCTGTCATAGCTTTTTCATCTTCGATGCGATGCGATGTAAATAATTGATAACAAATAATAAAAAGGAATAGTTCGCAGGCTGATTATACGCCACAAAGGTCTGTCCACTGTAAAAAAATATTACTAAGAGCATGAGGCAAGTGCATTATGAAGTAGCTAGAAACATGATCAGATAGATTATATTACAATCAGTTGTTTTGTTGAATACGATACACCGTAAGACTAAATTATTTAAATCTTAAATTTTGTTACACAATAGCCACTAAATATCAAATAATTGGTTATGCAATTTTACACACAAATTGTTTTAAACACCTAAGTTTTACTTAATAATTTTACTAGTTATATACGTTAATTGCATAAAGACAAAAGTTTATATGACGTGAATACGTCTATCACTTAATATTTTACAAGATGATGACATATGAGTGCTTTTCTTATTATGTTATTACGCAGACTTGGTAATAATTGTGAAAAACATGTCCCTCCGGTAGGGAGCTTTGAGGCGGGAAGATCGCCATCCGCGCCTCAAGCAATAGCTAACTGAACAGGTGCTCCGTGGCCGTTTCAATGTGCCAGTTGTAGCTGGAGAGTGCGGCGCGCGCGTCGTCCTCGCTCACGCCCATATCGCTGAGCAATCGCACCTTAAAAAGAAATACAATCATTAAAAAAGTTTTAATTTATAGTTTTGTAATATAACAATAATTTATCTACTATCATGCTATTAATCCTCTATAACCTATAACAATTAGCTTATTGCCAACATTAAAACACTCAGATCATTATATCATGCGTGTAACAAACGCGTGATATTATGAATTTCAAAAAAAGAACATTCTCATGCATTGGCTATTTATGTAAATACGGAAAAACTCAATACAAACAGAAATTTTATAGGGAAAGACTTCTTATATTGGCACGGAAACAGATAGCCCATGAGCCCAACACGACATTGTCGATAGATTTTTCTCTAGAGCTGTCAAACTACAAAGGGTAAAGAAGCGATTATATTGCACAATATACGATTTAATATATATTTTTTTATTGATGCTACGGGCTAGGTGGTATTGGCTACATCATCTATGTATGGTTGTATGATTCGTAACAAATCTATAATCTCCAAAAGAACCACAGCAGAAGTTAACTTGTAATAAAACACAAGTTACTCTAGCCAATTCATTTACTTCAAACAAATGACAAACGTAAAGTAAACACTACTGCGCTATGCCTAAAATAGGTAAGATGGAGGAATCCATAGACTCTGCCACAGAATTTCTAGCTATATTACCTTGAATTAAGTTAAAGGTGAGTTTCTTTGACATTATGACAATATCAGAGAAAAACATACTTCCAATTTGGAATCCTCGTAAAGAACAAAGCTTTTAGTAAAAATAAAAACACATGGTTAGTACAATATTTAACCTTGTGTTCGAACTGTGGAATCGAAGTCGGGCCGCCAGCGTAAACGTTGGTCCAATAGCGGGCGGTTAGATCGAAGAGGGCGGGTTTATCAATGAACTGTTTGGCCACCACCGCATCCTGAGGGTCGTTGGGCTCAGCCGCTGACAACAGGGCCTGAATGGAGAGCAGCACCGTGCGCAGCGTCAGCGCCGCCGCCCATTGGTCTTTCAGGATGTCCAAGCAGATCGCACCCGTCACAGACGACACGTTAGGATGCCATATCTTCGTCACAAATCGGATCTGGGCAGATATTAATATATCTGATAGATATTGATTAACTAAAGTTGATGGTCAAAATTTGTATGGAAGGTGAGCCTGAGTAATGTGCAGCGACGAAACTTTACCAGAGAAGAATATAAATTATTGTAGATCATCTGGATAAAGATTAGATTTTAAATATCTCCCGATATTTGTAATTCATAATTTAAATTATTTAATACTAACAAGTTGATGGAATCTTTTTTTTAAGTTTTTTTTTTCTTTTTATTAATTTCGCAAGACATGCTGTCAAAGTCGCATTGACAGACGACGAGTGTCATCATTGGTCACAGACTATGTACATTCAAGGTGGTCAGTAACACAACATGTCTAAAACTTCATGAATTTATAATTACTAAATTACACTTCTTTTGTTATATGTTATACTATATAACCATTTATCAATAAGATTTAAATAAATTATTATTTTATACACTTAATTAAAACATTTTAACCACGTCTTGGGATGTGTTTACTTGAATATCTAGGTACTTTCAAACATAATTTACAGAAAAACGGGGGGTTTAAAAAATATAATAAATTGTAAATTGATGAACATTAAAATTATTATCGATTGATATATATATCTTACGTCTCTGCACATGATTGGGGCCCACTTTTTGTCCATGTCCTTTTATCCTCTAATGACAATACAAAAATAAATAAGAGAGTTAAGGTTTCAGTGGTTGATTAATATTTTAATATGCTCCTGAAAGTTTTCCCCGAGGATACAGGATCTTCATAAAGGATGTAAAAAAAGTTTTGAAAGTGTAAGCAACGCATTTGTGGTGCTCCCAGTGTTGCAATACGTCTATAGTTATAGCGGCTGTATCAGACAGACCACACATTTTTTGCCACCATCGTAGTATAAAAAAAATGTATTCACTCAAACAAAGAACTACAATTGGAAATGTCTAATGTCAATCTAGCATTGATTCGTGTACCTCATTCATTGTTATTAGTTTATTTAGTTTCATTAATTTTCGTAGCATACGGTCTTTTTATTTATAAGTAGTTACGATAGATATGATCATTTCAAACAACAATCAAAATATACCAATACAATTTAATTTTTTTATTTTATTTTTAATTTCTTTTCCAAATATTCTCTTATGTAACTGGGACAAATTAAAAATATTTAAATTACAACATTGTATTATTTCTTGAATGCAAGCAATGATATACAAGTGACGATGTAGAAATGACGACTTAATTTTCAAGACTATTAAGAAATGGTTATTCACTTCAAATTGATAGTTACTTTCGTTAAGTGCAGCCAACTCCTATTATTCGGTTAATTGCTAACAATCCATGCATGTTGCACAATTTTCGACGTTATACATATATCTACAAGAAAGATGAAATCTCAATAACACTTTACTAAAACAATATTCGTTATTATAATATAGATAGAGTGGTTTAATTTATATCAATGTGTGCAAGAGATTTACACACAGATTGAAAAATAAATTTAAAGATACAGCATGTCGTGACAATACGGTTCCATTTTTTAATTGCTCTATCATGACTTGAAGTTGATTGATGAAGAATAATAAATGTTACGATCCAAATATAATCTTGGCATAAGATCAATTGCGTACCCAAAAATTATTTTTACCGTGATTAGTCTGTACACATACAACATATTATTATAATACATAAATGTCGACGTAATGACTTTAAACGAGTTATGTACATGGATTTCAAAATATTCAATACACTAAAATAAGAACGGAATTCATAAGGAACCTTGTGTTATAATTCAAATCGATATAATTTCTTTTCTATAAAACGAGCAAAGATATTCTGTGACATATAAAAAGCTATCTATAATGTTACTTTCAAATCAAGAGAGTTTATATGAGACTTTATAAACATATAATAATTTTAGCAGTAATGTACCAATCAAAATAAAATTGTGGTAACCGTATAAGTCTTATGATAAATTCACATATTTATATATATTGGCGTTTTATTCCTTCCTATGTATAAAATATTTTGTATGTAACATAAAATTATTATTATGAGCGACACAAAGCTTTTATGTTTTTCATAATTTATCAAGTGTAACATATAAAGACCAAGTTTGAATACGTGTTCCTGATTAATTTTTTTAGGGGCCTATGCTGAAACCGTTGACGGTTATGTTCACCTATATCGTGAGTGTGTTTGTGGAAGGTGCAAGAACGGAAGGTTCAGTATCTTGCCTGCTAGTGACCCCGGCGCCATCCCGGGGTCATTAGAGTCGGGTCAATATGCATGTTACTGTTTGTACATTCGAACCTAATATAGCAAACTTATATATATTGTAGTGTTGGTCAGAAAAATAGGTATAATAATTAACAAAAAAATATCAGTAAATAAATTTGTAAAAACTATGAATACAGTAAGATTAATTTTAAAATATTATGACTATTTTTAATGTACCTTGGGTGGATTAAAGGGGTAGGTTTCAGGAACTTTAATCTCCAAATGGAAAGTGCCCCCTTCATACGGCGTGTCTATGGGCCCAGCAATCTCGCCCTTTAGTTCTGTCCAGTTACTGTCGACTAAGTCCAATTTTATGGACCCTCCAGCCACCTGCAATCACGTTTAAAACATAATTTATACAGTAATTCCTAGCAACAAATGCATAATATTTAAGTTGAGGCATAGTATATATATATATATAGTTCCGGAAAATAATATAAATTAAATCGCAGATGCGTGTTTTTGTACAGAAGATTTATATTTTAGCTATTTAAAATTGCAGATAAGCACGCTTGTTTAAAATACGGAACGCAAACACACAACTATGAAAACATGTAAATGCACGTCCATGACGTTCTATTATATCGGCTAGTTTATATGTTCAAAAATTTATTGAATATTCGAAACTAATTAAAAACCTTTTTGTTGGCGCTAATCCAGTGCTTAATTCATGCATTTAGTTTTATACAACACCGGCTGTCTCGACGATTTACGAACTGAATAACAGTCAATGAATAGACAGATGCTGTCCGTTTCTAAAACTCCAAAACTGAGATTATAATACCATGCGACTTTACTAAATTGAAATGAAATTATGTTTATGAAAATGAAATGAATGATGTGTTTTGTGCATGAGTTTATACGTAGAATGCTAGTAGACTAAACTATAAAAGAAGAAACAAGTTTTAACACAATTCTGTCTTATACCTTCTTCACTTCAAAAGACATGACAAGAATATTTTAGTATGAGTTAATAAAATTTATGAATAGGAGACGTTAATCGGATCAAAGAACAATCTCCAAATAAATTTGTTAATTTATAGAAATTAATTATACGATATAGACGTTAATTTATAGAAGCTTTGTATTGATACATTGACTATGTGTTATTTAGGCGATGTTCCCCAGCCAGGAAATATGTCGGTAAAGACGATTGTTTATTGTAGGTATGTTAATATCTGACCAATTCCTTTGCTTTAAATATAATTTACACTATATGAACGAAATAAAACTTTATAGAATAAACAACAACAACATTATAGAAATATTGTATAAAAACAACTTTTAATGTTTGTTACCATTAAACCAAACGTCTCCTTGAGTGCCAATATTATACCTAGAATTGGGTAGAGTTAATATTTTTATTCTACTTATAATAAGTATTTTTTTAGCTAAGGATTATTGCATAATATGTACATCGTTCAACGATCGATTCAAAATACACTGCGATCGTAGCATCATAATTGAGTCTCACCTAATTTTTATGAGCGTATCAACAAAATTTCCAATAACTATAAGGGGAACTACAGAGTGGCTGATATGTAATGCAACAAAGTAAAGTGCTATATTTTTTAATTTTTTTCTTAATTTTATTGTTCAAAAGCAAAAAATGACGGAAATAACATAAAATTTTAGAATTAGTTATGATTTGTTCGAATTGGCACGAATTATGGCTTTTAAACGGCCGACAAAGCCATCACACGCTGCACGAAAGTGGCTCTGCGATATTTTGGCCCATTCCCGGCGAAGCACCGTCTTGAGATGATCAACACTGGTATTTTTTAGTGCCAACCTTACTCTCCAAAATCCCTTAGGCGCAAAAGTCTAACGGATGAAGATCCGGAGATTTTGATGGCCATTGTGCAGTATAAATGAAGCGAGGAACGTCCTTTTTAAGCTATTCTTGACACGTGCTAAATGCGATGGTGCTGAATCCTGTTGCAATGTCCATGGTCTGCGGCCGAAATGTTTGTCTGCCCAGGGCTTCAATAATGTCTTTAGGATATTTTCCCGATAATATTCGGCATTTATTTTGACCCCACGGTCGATGAATACGAGCGGGGAGCGACCAAGCGACCAGCGGCCGTTACGGCGGCTCACACTATTACAATCGGCGGCGCTTGAGTTCTGGTGGCCAATTGAGGATGTAAATTTTCAGCTGACCTCTTTGGCAAGTAAACCCGATCGTTTTGTTTGTTCACAAACTGCTCAATTTGGAATGGCATCTCAGCGGAGAAAATCAAATTCGGTAACTGGTGACTTTCTCAACAACTCCTTGGCTCTTTCCAGCCAAACTTTTTTTTTTACGTCGGTGAGCTCTTGCAATTTTTGGAAATTCAATGGCTTTAGTCCAAGCTCATTTTTCAATATGTCTTGCATTCGTTCTCGCGATATGTTCAGCTCACGAGCAATTTTTCTACCACTGCGGCGTGGATTTCTGGCCTTCACTTTTCGGATCATTTCTGGTGTTGTTACCGTTTTTTTTCGTCCACTTTTTGGACGCGATGCAAAACAGCCAGTATCACGGTAACGAGCAATGGTACGAGAAATAAAAAACTTATTCACATTTAAATGCTGGAGGGCTCTAACCATAGCCACTTGTGGTTTTCTAGCCAAATAAAAAGCAATCACACTATCACGCTTGAATTCCATCACGAATAACTTCATTTCTGAATGCAATAGATCAAAATGCTTTTGTAAGCTTGTAAACAATAAAATGAACTGTCACTAGAATAAATCTGTCAGCTGTCAGACGAGCGGGTTAGAAATGAAAAGCAACAAACAGCACAACCAACAACAACATTAACCTTAAGTTGGTTGCAATACATATCAGCCACCCGGTATATACCAGTCGTCTGCTTGGATCTTATGTATATCTGCCATAAAACATCGTTCCATCCAAATCCATCGCTAGACTCGAGTGTCATTTTGGATGAGAAACTGACATTCCGTAAATATTAACAATACATTATAAGAGCATTAAATTTGTAAATTTTATTTCGAGAGTTACAAAAGGTTTCTGCAACTCTATAAGCCTAGTTGTTTTATGTTGTAATTTGATGTATAATGAGCCGGAGGATAGCTTTGTAAGGATTTGCTCTTGGTTTCCTTTTTATTTGGCGCATATTACACATATGGACAGTGTGCAGAGATGATGTGTTCTACGTTTGGTTTTGGGCGTTCTTAGTCCTCGGAAGGTTTGGGCTCCTTTCTTTGGAAATTCGGCGTAAGCGTACTGACTTGATACATTTGTACAAAATAAATCACTATATTTTTGACTGACCAGTTTCATTGGACACAATAAATTCTAACTCTAAAATCCTAATATATTTCCTTTGCAAGTGTATAGAAACAATAGCTCTTTCTACAATCTTGTGACTAGGATGTGCAGGCACTTTAAGAGACTTTCACAAGGAGATCGAAATTTTCGGTTCAACGTTCACCGGTTTTGGGGTAGCTTTGCATCGTATCATTCAATAGATGTCGTGTTTATTGTCACATACGAGGGAGCGTTTTTATAAAAATAATTTTTCCTTTACAATATATTCACCTGCAATACGTAATAATACATTTTTCAGCTCTTTCAATTAATTTATTAATTTATAAAAAATGTTTTGTTTTTATCTTCAAGAAATTGCCTCCTTGACTTCATCATCGGTGGTAAATTGCTTACACCGCAGCTCTTTTTTAATTTTTTTGGGAACAGGTAATAATCACTGGGGGCCAGGTCTGGACTGTAGGGTGGGTAATCCAAAATATCGAAGCCCACTTTTTGCAGGGCAGCCAATGCAATGTGGCTCTTGTGAATGGGCGCACAACTCTCGTCAATTTCCCCCGTCTTTTCTCTTTAATAACTTCTTTTAATCGCTCTAATATTGAATCGTAGTATTCTCCGGTTATAGAAACACCCTTATCTTTATAATCGGTAAATAATATTCGTTCCGAATCCTAAAAGACTGTTGCCATGATTTCCCAGCTGACTGTGACACCTTAAACTTTTTGGGAGGTGCTGTGCTCATAATAATGAACCCAAGTTTAGTCTCCAGTAACAATTCGGCTCAATACACCATCTTTGTCCTCATTGCAGAGGTCCAAAAATCTACGTGAGCACTGTACGCGTGTGTGTTATTAATCAATATTACCAATTATTGTGTATATTATTAGATAATTTTATATATATATATATATATATATATATATATATATATATATATATATATATTATATATATATACATATACAATATTGTAATTATTTTTTAATTATTAATTCTCTACATATCTATGTCATGTTGAGAGTAGTGTTACCAAATGCAAGAACAAGACGAGACTTAGCCAGTCTTGGTCTTGGTCTTGCGCCAATACACCTGGTCTTGGTCTTGGTCTTGCGCTCCCAGTCTTGGTCTTGGTCTTGGTCTTGCAGCAAGAGTCTTGCAATTACCTATTAGTCTATTACTATTTATTAAAGTTTACTTTAAATCTTAGAAAAACGTATTAGAATTGGAATATTGTGAGCTTGAATTAACATAGCCATAGTAAAGATCAAGGAGATTAATAAATAACTGAAGATTTGATAAGAAATTCGAAAAATCAACTGACCTATATGTCGTTTTCCATGGAAGTAACTGTTTCTTAATAAACATTTATGATTTATAAGCTTACATTTGCTAAAATATGTAAAAAAACAAATTAATTACAATAACTTGACTGTATTTTAAAGAACAATACTTATCTGTCTAGAAAGAGATTGAATCCTCAACTTATAAGAAACAAGCGACCCGCCCGGCTTCGCACGGGTGCAGTGAAAAATGGTTATGGTGGGTTATCCTAAGAGATAGACATATACCATCGCGGACTTTTTTGTGGATTTTTGTAAGTTGTACAATACTGTAGTACATTTTATTTTGGTCTATCTCGTAGGGTTCAGCCAGCGTTTGCAATATAAGCGCAAAAAAACGTGCTTATTTACGACATCACATTAGAAACCTTTAAATTTATCAGTGTTTCTCTACTATATTATGCATTTATTATACATACAAACCTTCCTTAAGAATCACTCTATCTATTAAAAAAACCGCGTCAAAATCCGTTGCGTAGTTTTAAAGATCTAAGCATACATACGGACATACAGCGAAAGCGACTTTGTTTACTATGTATTGATTTAATAAAAGACTAACGATTTATCATTTATTTGAATAAAAAATAAAATACAACACAAATCAACAGCTTTATCATTAGGTTATGAAACTTTATATATTTTTTTTTGACCAAGAATTAATACAAAGTAACCATCTGGCTGACTCGTCACTTAACCTATTTCTATATTTTCTAATTACTAATGATGCTTTAGAAAATAACCTTTCAGCAGGTACTGAAGTTGCAGGTATTGAGAGAAAATCACGGCCATTTTCGATAAAATCGGATACTCTGTCTCATGCGTCCTCCACCAATCTAAAATGTCTTCCGAGCTGGCAGTTCTTGGTTTTCTCAGGTACTCCTCCAACTCGTCTATCACTAAGCCTTGAAGACAAGATCCAGATGACGTCGAGGGACATTCATAGAGTTTATCAAAGTCTATTACGTCTTCATCTTCATCACATACTTTATTTTTCTTTTTCTGGTAATTCCAGAGATTTGTTCAGTGAGTGTAAACTTTTATATTCTTCATAAAGTTCATTGAACTTGCGCAGACTTTCTGTTTTAAGTTGCTTCCCCCACATTGTCAGGTCAAAAGTCTGAGCCTGATGCCTTGGGTCTAAAATTTTTATTCGCTATGTTTATGGTATTAGTCGTAATGCACATAGGTCCAGTTTTTCATATTCTTTGATACAGTTTTTTGCGTCTCATAGAATTCCTAAGCGTACCTACCTATACACCGAACTGTCACACCTAACTACTCAGTGAAATAGCGCTAAGTCCTAGCTGCAAGACGCAAGAGTCTTGCAGGCTATGTCTTGTTCTTGCTCAAGTCTTGCACGGTCAGTCTTGGTCTTGGTCTTGCTAAAAATACGCGGTCTTGTTCTTGGTCTTGGTCTTGCAAAAACGCAAGAACAAGACCAAGACTGCAAGACAAGACTGAATTTGGGCAACACTAGTTGAGAGTAACCTTATAAATAAAAACTCCCCTCGTAGTTGTTATATGTTCTTTTGATGGTATCATCATTGACATCGGTGTTCCTCAAATATGTCCTCACGGCAATTCTTTGGCTACTCCACATCAATGTAATGACACAAACTAGGTGTCGGTTACGCATATGGTAATACTGTCGTAGAAATATTTAACCACCTCAAAGACCTTCAAAGACAAAGGAGAATTCATCCTGAATTAGATTCAATGGGGTGACGTCAATTCAGTCACGTCTAATGGCACCAAAAATAAGTATGTTTTATAATATGAACACAGCAGGAGATGTTGTGGAATATTCCGAAGTACGTCTCGTAGGTAGCCTGTAACTCCTTGGAAGAATTTCATGCTTCCTTGATTTTAAATCCTACTAACCTACCTAACTTCTTTTTCTAACCTTCATTAAATCTAAAGTTAAAACTGCAGTCAGAAAGCTGGACATTATTATTAAGATTAAACGGTAATTCAAACCTGGACAAGTTTCGTAAAAGTAAAATTTGTATGTAAAATATATAGATAATCGCTACTACCCTACAGATAGCAGCAATAGTCAGCTTAAGACGCAAACTCGCCGCTTTAAGCTCAGTTGAACTCCGAGCCAGGAGGTAGAGCAGTGGCGCGGAGTTACAAGTGTGACTTTAGTGACACACTTTAGAAAAGTGACAATTATCAGTTTTCACGTGCATAAGCACATTCTCCAACTCTATAACTCCTTAAATTTTCAGACTTATAGCTAGGCTTTAACTCTATTTGGTGGATATACTTTACCAACACGCACGAAATGCTCTTCACAAGGACAAAAAATGGACTAAACCGACTTGTCTTAGTGTCTATTATATCATAGCATTGATAGCATAGCATTACGATTAATCCAGGACGATCCAGTTCGGAATAGGTACTTACGTTAAATCTAGAACACTACGAGTCGGAATTCGTGCTCTTGATACCGAGAATCGAATGGTGCCAAAAGTATCCATCGTAAAGGCACATAAATTATTAATTACAACATTTTCATTTGGTAAACTTTTTACTGTAATTTCACTTGTGAAATCAGCCTAATAAATAAGTAGAGCTGGATTTAGATGTAGAATATTATTTTGTACCAATAAACGTTACAAATAGATTTTGTTTTTGGAAAAATAGCGCCTAATATTAAGTAATCATAATCGTACTTGTATTGTATTGATTAAACATCAATTAATAGAAACAGTACATCCGGTCAAAGTTCACAAGCGAGCGTCAGGTGAGGGAGGGTCGCGGGGGCCTGCCTGGCTCCTTTTTGCGCAACGCCAACCATCTGCCGTATTATAATGATTTTTTGCAAGTTTTGTAAAAGTATTAGATGCACATCATTTTTATCAGATAATCATAAACTATAGTACAACTGCCATATCCTATTACTATTATAAAGGCGAAAGTTTGTAAGTATGGATGTTTGTTACTCTTTCACGTAAAAACTACTGAATGGATTTGAATGAAACTTTACCACAATATAGCTTATACATCAGAATAACACATAGGCTACAATTTTTGAGGTTTCTATGAGGTCGTAAAAAAACACATTTTTTGCGCTTACATTACAAACGCTGACTGAATCCTACAAGATAGATCAAAACAATTTACTACAGTATTGTACAACTTAATAAGGTCTACAAAAAAGTCCGTGATGGTATATGTTTATCTCTTAGGAATAACCCACAAAAGGAAAAAGATCGTTAAATGTAGTTTATAGGAGCATACTGCAGTAGCTACCTATAGGCCTATGATTAGGGCTCTGCAGTGCTTAGTTACCGTATTTCTTACTTATTACTAGACTAGACGGGACGAACCTGAAGTCCACGCGAACGAAGTCGCGGGCAAAAGCTAGTTTTTAATAAATAAGCAAGTCTGAAGCCTTCTTGGATTGAGCTGGGCTAGCTTCAATTTCCACCACGGTCCTCAACTTCTGATACGGCCGTAAATCCATAAGTGCCAATCAAACAAGAAATCCATAACATCATGTTATAAATTTCTTTCTTGACTGGCACTTGGTAAGTATCGATCTTATAAGTCTGAAAAGATAACGTTCTACGAATTTATGCAGTGTAATGACCTCAAACATATTTGTTAGTTGTAGTATTGTCGTTCTCTTTGTTCAACTATATACCACGCCAGCAAAAAGGGTATCAATAAAGCATACTTCGCAATCAGAACGAAGCGTGAGTCGTAACTGTCTTTATCTGGTAATTCTCTCATTCCCGCGTACGACATTATCGTGAAAGCTACTAATGTCTGCCAGGGTTTTTGTTAAATAGCATAGATAGGATATTGAATAATCAATATAAAAAAAGAAATAAATATAAAATATGTATTATAAATTAGCTGGTGCCCGGGCTTCGTCTGTGCTACAAGAATTATTAATAATATATTATAATCTACTCGAAATACTAATCCCACGGAGACAAAGTTTTCCGCAGGAGGTCATCATCATATATCATCGAATAGGATTATAAATAGTTAAAGCGACAGTAGTCAACCCTGTTGTAATTCCTGTTATTACTAGTATCAGGTTACGGTAAGAGGGTCTAGTTATACACGACTCTGCATTATACTAATGTAATAAAGCGACATTTATACAATCTCATTTGGAAGCCAATGGTTGTCAAATTACCTATACCATGTAACAGACGTACATGACATTTTTTATAAATAAAATAGACCGTTTAGTGATATATTTTAGATTTCCAGGACTTTATATGACATCCATTCTGTAATGTAATCAACAAACCCATGACTGCAAATCTTAAATTAAATGCCTCTCATGAAACATTTTACATTTTACAACATATCTAGCAATTACTTATAAGTTTCTAAATCAGTATTTAGAAACTTACAAGTAATTTACTACTAAGTTATTACTAAAGGTTTAATTGAAATAAAGCTTCATTAAATCCGATGCTACCACTTATATAATTTGGAAGACCTGTCTATATTGTAAGTGTTGACTACGGTGGCCAAGCATGCGTATATTGCTGCTCTTGACCTTGACGATTGTTGATTGATGAAGTGCTTGAGCAATACCCCTTTGTGCCGTTAGAGATTTTGAGTGATGTTAATACCCATCATAAAGACTGGTTTAATTTTTGGTTCACTGCTAACGAATTTCCTTAAGCCTGTGGTTTCTCACAACTGGTCAATTCTTCAAACATAAGGTATCATACAAACTCCATAGTGAACCTTCTACTACACGTCCTGGGGATATATTATCTCAATGAATGCATCTCTAGAATCTTTGCAACCACTGTCTCGACTGAACTCAAGTTGCATGCAAGCGTTTTCATTTATGATCTTGTTCGGCTTCGGCCATTGAGAGTTAAGTTCAAGCTTTAGCAGTCAGCTTGCGTATAGTGAAGGCATTTGGTCGAATCTGGCTCCAGGGTCATCTATCGAAGTTGCCATCATTGGGACTGCCCCAGAGTAAAGCGGATTGCTGGCATATGCCAGCGGAAAATAATATCCAGAAGCAGATTTAGAGCCGTAGATGACGGCATTTGCTCTGAAACTCAGATAATTGCTTGCTGGCTGATAACTGAGATTTTGCTAAGTCGATTGCACTCTACCAAGTTTTCAATTTGGGGCAGTATAATCTAGTCCAATCGCTCTAATCTATAACTCAGATAATTGCTTGCTGGCTGATAACTGAGATTTTGCTAAGTCGATTGCACTCTACCAAGTTTTCAATTTGGGGCAGTATAATCTAGTCCAATCGCTCTAATCTATAAGTTTGTATGTTCACCACAAATAAAACATTATTCACAACAATGACCGTCTTACAAAGTAATGAGATCCTTTGTATCGACATGTCCTATTCCAAAGTAGGTAAGAAAAAACTAAGTGTGCTAAACATAGCCAAGTCTTAATTCTCTCCGAAACTTATATATAAATATATGTGTGCTATTATAAAAATGTAATTATATAAATGGCAAGTCTAGGACCTTTGAAGTACTGAGCATAAAGCACTTCATCAAAAGATTCAAAGATGCCAATTTTAGACAAATTAAATCCCTAGATCGAATAGGAACAATAGAATTTCACATTATTTGTGCAAGACAAAGTGTTGTACTTTATCACTTCAATATTTGTAAGAAACTACGAGTTTGCTATGCATAAACATATATAACCTAGGCTTCAACTAAAATCGCTGGTGCGGCCCCACTTCAATCGACAAAAAGAAATTACTAGTAAGTACTGCCACTATTATACTAGTAAGACCATATTTAATGGTAAATCCTATTTCAAATATCCTTTACAACAACTAAAGTACATAATAAAAACTGGAGGTTGAACTTGTCTACAAAGTCTCTGAAGTAATTTGTCTCAGCTGTAAATACAGTATTCTTATAAGCATTGAATGGAAGGTTAAGGATCCTCTACTATATAAAAATAAGTCGGGTTTTCCTTCCTGACGCTATAACTTCAGAACGAACAAACCGATTTCCACGCTTTTGCTTTTGTTTCGGTCTCGGGCTCCATGAGGTTTATAGCAAAGGAAAATTCAGGAAAAAATTCCTTATCTAAAGTAATACTATAAATAAATAGGAACAAAAAACTGCCACTTTACAAATCATCTTTTTGAGAGGACAAAGTCTGTTGGGTCCACTAGTACGTAATACATTTATCAGAAAGGTAACCAATTTATTTTGAATAAAGTAAAACTGTTGAGAACAATGAAAATGGGAGCAACAATATAACAAAATATATATGATCATATTCATAATTAATTATTGTAGATAATGAGTACTGCAGTTTTATTCATACATACATTATTGTATATTGATTGCTTGTATATGTATTTTAAATTTGTTCTTTATGAATATTTGCATATGTTTATCTATATATTTTTGTCTGTATATATATACTAGCTGGCCCAACAGACGTTGTCCTGTCAAATGTCTCAAATGTCAAATGTCTCAAATGTCACGTTGTCTCACGTTGTCTCAAATGTTTTTAAATAAATAATTTAGCTGAAAAACAATATCTATATGACCGTATTGTGAATCTAAACCATTCTCAAGCCCCCTGGAATACACACAAAAAATTTCATCAAAATTGGTCCAGTCGTTTAGGAGGAGTTCAGTCACATACACACGCACACAAGAAATATATATATTAAGATTTCATCTATGTATGTATGTGTATATTTATAATGATAATATTATAATAAACACTATATAATAACAAAAACAATATAATAAGAATGAGATTTAAAAACTGTATATAAATGTAATTATTGAAATTAAAAGTATCTACTGTCCACTCTATTTGTCAGCAAAATTATCAGCGGTCTGCGCTATGTGGAGCAGAATGCTGGGCTGGAACCTATTTGCTGCTGACGCACATAACATATCTAAAGTTGTCTATGTCCATTCTATAAGATATATGAAAGCTATAGTGAAGATTAATATTAGATTGGTCATTTTCACAAATAAATAACAATAAACATAAAAGATAACAAAACCTATTTTAAATCATTTACATTTTGTTAATATTAATCATCCTGATTTGGTAATATTAAAATACTGATTTAGAGAACTACTCATTTCAGGCAACCCATGATCAACACTGCTAGAAAGCTTTCGAAAGGTCGAGTTGAACTAAATAACATGTGTTAACATCAAAATATACACGATATAAATCCGAAGTTTTATTTGAAGTGCTCGTGGAAATAAAATACAATTTATGCTGAATCATATAATACATAAATACGACCTTCGCACAATCAAATATAATAAATCAAATGTCGGTCCATGGTTTTTCCTATACGCACTTTGTACTTCATTAAATCAATATTCGCAGGGAACCATGACTATAGATTTTTTATAAATTTCGCAGATGTCGTAAATACAAACCGACGACAAATACTATTATGTTAAACTTACCTCTTCGCTTTTCAGGACCTCTTTGAATTCGCGTTTCAAACGTTTTGCAGCTATATTAGCCATTATTTTGAAAAAATGTATTTCGTTCAGGTGTTAATTCCAAAAGCACTAACTGCAGCCATGAGCCAGAGAGTGAACAAATAAAATGCCGTCTGACTTGCGCAGCAAGAGCGAAGATATCGGAGTGATGTGCGAATACTAATCATTCGTTCCAATGATGTTTATTTTCGACAGATACTCAAATATTCCGATTACATGAAAGTGAATACTAAAAAAAATTAAGAAAGCATTCGAAATCTTTCATTATTAGAAATATATATAAATGACTCAATTATAAACTAATTACAAAATACACAATCTATGTAACCTTTAATTTTAATATGTTGTGTTATTTATTCTGGACCGATTATATATTCTCCGGTTGCCATAAAGCAATAAAAATGGTACACCATTATCTATTTCTCGTCATTGAAAAAGCGTGTATTTGATCATACGTATCTTCAATGATTCAAATGAATAGTATTTATATGTATATATTTGTTTTCTGTACTGTTTAAAATCAATCAATATTTAAAAATAAAACAATTCACACTTATTGCTAACTATATATTCAGCAAAATAACCTCTAATGTAATACAATAAGTATATATATTTTATTTAATGTATGGGAATCTGAAATTATCTATAAGGAGAGAAATAATACTACTAATTCTAGGTATGTATTTTCTGAAATAAATAAATAAAATAACAATGTTAATATACATTTCCATTTTTCATTTTTAATGGAATGTTTATATGAATGTACTTATAATTTGGTATTTAAGGGGATCTATTCAATCTACTTTTTCTGTCAAATAAATTAATTCTATTAAAAACAATTATACGTGGACTACTTATTGAATCATCCGATAGTTCGATCATAAATTTTTGAGCAATTGCTCAGTATCTATTAGCCCAACACTAAAGTGGCACTTAACAGCAAAATAGGTACCTCAGCAGGCATTGAAAACCAAAGACAATGTAAGTCTATAGACTATTTAAAAAAACTGAATAATGATACAAGGTTGTTATAATTGTAATTTAAATGGGTAAAAAGGAGGCAGGTTTAACCAGAGTGCACTAAAGATAGAAGAAAACTTGGTTAGTTAGCTTCATATTATCAGAAGTAAAATATGAAGAAATGAGCATTTATTAAATATATTTATCACCAAGTTATACATTGTTATAATCTCATATACGATTTATCACCAAATAAAACAGGAATACCTACACTATGTAGAAATGACAACAAATGCATAGTAATGTTGCTACAGAACTTGTAGAAGTTCAGTATAGACTGAACCATAATTCTATTTTTAAATTCAAACAAATACCCTAAAAGTAATATTCTAATGGCCGTTTTCACCAACCTTGTCTTAGCTTAGGCGACTCCTAAGTGACATGCTGTCACTGTTTGTATTAACCAAAAAGAGTGAGACAGCATGTCTCTTAGGAGTCGCCTAAGCTAAGACAAAGTTGGTGAAAACGGCCATTAGTCTGTCTTACATTCTTAGTATGTCTATTTTAGTTAACATACCATATTATCGATATTGATACATGTGCACATATGAAATATATACATGACAGGATCAGTGTGTTGAATTTTGCGATTTAAAGACCTACACCACCGGCCACCAACGCAATAGCTTATTAGATGTTCTTAGCGCCTTTCACCATTTTATTGCTAGCGATTCACCTGACAGAATCGGATGATGAGTAATTGATAAGAATTACTGAGTAGATTATACTGATTGTGATTTTAACTCCACTTTAACTTACACTTAAATTCCTTGAACCATGTGAACTCGACGTGATGGTGACGATAATATGATTCCTATATGTTTTAATTCAAAGGCATTTTAAAGTATCTTCTTTAGCCTCTCAGACCATATAATGGTGAATTCGCATAGTATCATTTAAAATTCAACTAATTTGTACTATATCAGTTACTTATTCCGTTATTTGGCAATACTGAGCATAAAACCCTATGTTAAACTAGAAACAATAACTACAAACTGTTAAGGCAGTCTTTAGTGACTGCTTATTGGTGGTTGTAAGACTGGAGACTTATAAGTCAAGTTAATCTACAAATAATGTCTTGTTCCGTTTTCCACACATATCATGGATTACCTAATTTAACTTAGTCACAATTCATAATATACATTGATTATGAATGTTTTACTATTTAGAAATGTTTCATAATTGAGTTTCAATGCGTAATACACTATGTATACGATACTTTGAATTTAAAATAAATGATGTGAATAGTTATTCATTATTACCTATAAAAATATAGTTATAAAAAAAAATGTTTGTCATATATCTTTTTATTTATTTTCATATAAAAGTGTTTTTAATATAAAAGAATTGTTTACGTATTATTATATTATTTTTTTTTGCAAATAGTTAATTCAATCTCAAAATATCTCATATTAAGCCCATTGTACTAAAAACCTTATAACGGATTAGACTCTGCCGATATAAGATATTTTGTAAATTTCATTTCCATAATATAAAAGAGATGCAAGTACTTCACAGTACTTCTCTTTCGGCTTGTTTTCATTATGGCTAGTTGCTATATCATTCATTCAAATATCATAGACAAAAATATTTATTCAACAATCCTTCCCATTCTTTCCTACCTTTCACTTTCAATTTAATACTCATTCTCAATCATTCGAAAGATTATGATTGTGGTCGATTTATTTCGGACTGTTGTTAATTTTGTTTATTTCGTTCAGTGAGACTTTATTTCTTGTCTTATAACTAAACATCCGTATATAATGGTGAAAAAAAGTTGATAATAGTTTTTGAAAAATTAATAATGTGTTTTGACTAGAGTTATGGCCTGTGATTTATACGGTGTATGGACAAAGTTAAATGTTGAATTCCTGCCTGTATGTCACCGGGTAGCACCTATGTACCTGGCTCTTGAAGGTAAGTTAATTTATTTTGAAAACTATTTATTGTTTATCATAAGGCAGAAAGCACTCAACCGCGGATATTCTTAGCATCATGTTTATATTTCTGCCTCTAGCTCCGTTCCTAATAGAAATAAATATTAATTTATCTGGCTATGAAGGGCCTCCGTTGTTTCAGCATGTACTTCACTCGACAAGTGATATATCACATTATATTTTTAGAAAATAAAAAATGTTATTGATTTATGAAGAAATTACAAGAAGTTCTGAAAATGTCATGATTAACTGCTACATTAAGTTAAATAAAAGGTTTTGAGATATCATGAATTATTTACTTTAATTAATTTTAGTGTTAGGTAATTTTATGACAGTAACCTAACTGGTAAATTTCTAAAATTTGCAATACAGTTATTATTATGAACCTTGTATTATCAGATTATTTTACCTTACTTGCACTTAATCAAATCACTTTATTCCACTCCCAACATAATTTATTGATTATTTGGTAGCACATGTTCTTCTTAGGATATTCACTTTCAATCTTATGAAATTTATACAAAATTTGTCTTATTTTATTTAATGTTTGGTTTATCTACAATAAATTAAAATACATATAATTTTTTCTAGTTATTATTTATTAAATTAGGGGAATTGTTCCTGTGTGCACAGGAATTATACACACAATATCAATATCTATTTGTATACATACATATCTTTAAAATTTACCCACCATACTATAGTATTTTTCTAGGCTAATGAGTATCATGCTTAAGACCATTTACTGAATTTGTTAGAAATCGAAGTAATAGTTTATTCTTTTTAGACAACCTCCATAGTCAGGTGGATAGTACACCGCTTTCAAGGTGTCGCCAACTCTGTGGCGTGGGTTTGAATCCCGGCGGGAGTAGATGTTTGTGTGATGAATGCAAGCATTTGTACCTTAGTCATTGTTGTTGATATATATTTCTATAAATAATATTTATATATGTATGTCTATCCGTTACCCTAGATCCCGTAGCACAAGCCTTACAGAGCTTAGTTTGGACTAGGGTAATTGGTGTAAGTGTAACAAATATTTATTTATTATTTACTAGCTGTGCCCGCGACTTCGTCCGCGTGGAATAGTTATTTTGCGCACCTCAGCTGTTACCCGATCTTGACAACGCGACATATCCAAATTTGGTACCATAAAAACGGTCATTGTGACTAAACTTAAAAGATAGACATATGCCGTCGCGGACTTTTTTTTAGATCATGTATAGAGGAATAATTCTTTCATACATATTTTTTGTGTATCTTGAACCGTTTTCGCAGCGCACGCAAAGAAAGCCTTCAAAAATGAATAATTTTCCCCGTTTTTTACACATTTACCGCTCTGTCTTTGCTCCTATTGGTCATAGCGTAATGTTATTTAGCCTATAGCCTTCCTCGATAAATGGACTATCCAACAAAAAAAGAATTATTCAAATCGCACCAGTAGTTTCGGAGATTAGCGCGTTCAAACAAACAAACAAACAAACAAACTCTTCAGCTTTATATATTAGTATAGATATTTTGTTCCAAAGATCAAAGGACACTTGATACAATATATATGGAAAAATACCGTTTGAGCAAAAAACAATAATGGTTGGTTGATAAGACATATGTTTATCTTTTAATTAGGGTGCCCATCTATTACAGGTCTTCAGATCTTGCTACCATTTCCTTATAGTCTAGAAAGAATGAATGCTTATTCACTATCAGAACAAAGTTGTATTAAACTAAATGAATGAATTCTAATGCATGTTTGGTGCTAACAAAGAGGTTTTAAGTATGTTTGAATATATAAACTGTAAAGTATTCTTCTTAAAATGTTGTATTCCACTTTATTTATTTAAAAGTTTTTTAAGTAAATAAAGTGGACTTAAAAGATTTTTAAGTAAAAGTAAGTAACTTTTTATAGATACTTTCTAGTATAGATATTTTGAAATTAATTTGATTTTTATAATTTTTTGGGCTCTGTACAACACACCTAAACTCTTATAGGATTATGTCTTATAGATCACACATGTGAAGGCGAAAGAATGGTATAGATCAAACTCTGAACACAATAAATTTGTTGTTCTACTTTAGGTAAAATTATTTTCTTGACTTTTTGGCTCACAAGGAAAATTCTAAGCCACTAGGTGTTATTGGTTACCAGAAATCCAAAAGCAACTATCAATATTTGTTTTGCCTTGAAATGTATGACTAACCAGGTCAGCTCCACTTCTTAATATTTCATTTCCGTCAGCATTAGTTCGAAAATTCGTACAGGGTGTACAGCATATTGGTTTATAAAATACTAAAGCGTCATTGGATTTCAAATTAACTAACATTAAATTTCTTCAAAATCTGATTATGAATAAAGGATATCATGTCGGAAGATTCAACCAAACCAAAGATTTGGTCTTGGTCTTGTTTTTTGTTCTTTTGTTATTTTTTGTACTTCTAAGGTCGAATCGCCATTGTGCTGTTAATAGAAGTCAATAGAATTCTATCGAAGTCAATAGAACTTTTCTGTTACATCGTGAGAAGCTGGCTGCATTTGAGTGTTTAGCGTAGAGATTTTTGGAAAGATGCAGGTCTTGATTGTGCAAGAAAGTAAACGATAAGTACGAATAAGATACAAATAAGAATGAAACGATAAGTGCCTGGTGATGATGATGTAGAAGGCAATGAAGGCGTCTTATAATTTATTAAAATTTGCCCTATTGAATGAAAATGCCAATGAATGATTTTTTAATAACAATATATTTGTTTATTACTAGTGGGTTCAACAAACGTTGTGTAGACATCTGACATCCAAAAATTTCAAATATATTGTTAGTCCTTCGAATTGTAAATCTATTCTTGAATTTTATGTGTTACAATTCAAGTTGTATGTATACTTAACTGAGCTCCTATGGTGAACTGTATGGTGAAATGTCTTCCTTCAAGTTATTTGGGCGGCTACCCTTTTCTTTCTTCTTTCTTTGTCAACGTTTCCACCAACGAAAGCCTAAAGAGCCTACCGTCAAAATGGCTGTGACCCGTCAGAAGTTGTGAGGTTTCATAGCCCTGTTCTACCTAGGTTACCTTGAGCCGACACGCCACGTTCGGAAAGAAACGATATATGTCTCCCTTCCCTTATATGACGCGTCCCATCGCTCCTGCCAAGAGGCAAGGGCGGATTCAGATTTTGCAAGTCGTACACTCCGAAACTCCTTCCTCGTAGCGCGGGCTTCGCGGACTCCACCTAGCCTACCTGCACGGATCACCTCGAGGTCTGCCGGTAAAACGACGGCTAGCACCGGTAAACCGGCTGAGCTCGTCGATCGGTACGCCATCATCAAAAAAATCAAGGCGGGTCTCTGCGTACGCAGCAGCGCACTCCGCAGAACGAGACGTGCGCTTGGCCCAGCATGCAGCAGCATACGTCACCGTGGCGATGTACGTGCCACACTACAGAACTTTAAGGCCGCCAAGAGGACGCCGATATTCTAGACATCTTCATGCTGCACAAAAGACAGGTTCCTGTGACAAACTGGGCGCTTCTGGAATCTTCCCTTGAGTGTCATCGTAGATGATTTAGCCGGGGGAAATTCCAATCGATTCCGAGCACCCCAGTCACCGACGAGATCTAGAACTGTGGAGGACGAAGCCTCTATACTCGCCCTGGTAATTTGCCTCGATCATAATCGTTAAATTGGCGTCGTGGCTTATGTCTCCTGGGAGTTGCAGCCGCAGCAGATCGTCTATGAGCAGGTCTATCCATAGCGTAGGTCCCAATATCGATCCCTGCGGGCGGGATAACGTCCTCAAGAACTCATCGCCTAAATACTTCGGAGAACTCCACGGCTCTCCAGATGTGCTGAATACCGTGCTGAAATCCGCGCGGTAATCCCGTCGATTCACGGGGGCGTGTCAGGAAGATTCCTAACTACATATATCTCGCATAGTATCCTGTGTTGGAAGAGGAGCATGCATTCCTGATGGTGACATTAGACGCACTTGCCTGTGATAAGGGGTGTCTCCGGACAGATCATCGTTCGGACATCGGACAAGTTATATCAGACTTATGTTATTATGTTCAGCAAGATGTATCAGAAGAATATAATTAATTTTAATAATTTTTGGGAGAATTTAAATGATTTTTAACATAAAATCATGATCTAATGTCAATATAAAACAAATGGAACACTATCTATCACTTACAAAGAGTATATGTTCGACGTAAGGCGACGCAATATTACATTAAATAATAAAAACAAATATTTTTACTTGTATTTAATTTGTAACAGAGCTTATGGTATTAGGTATATTAAATATATTTATTCTGTCCACACTGTTATAATTACCATTAAATAAAATATTACATTTGAATTTGAGATTCGCCATTATTCTAAATATTCGGAATGTTTTCTCATTGTCGCACTAATCTGTTGTCAAATATTTTTGTGATATTATAATGGAGTGGGGTGATTAAGAGAACTAAATCGCTGCGGTTGCATTATACAAGGAGATTTTCGAAACTTTCCATCTATTTAGTAGATTTCGTGCGTCTACACTAAAGTGAGCGAAGACTTGTCGCACAATAATACGACGGTGTCATGTCGCTTGACATATGACGCAAATAGCGGTGATAATGTTCTGTGTCAACTGCAAAATCAATTATGCGGCGGTAGCACGGGGAGATGCGGGAGTGATCACCTCATCAATATGAGCCCATTCAAACCAGGGTTTAGTAGGAGGTTGAGAGATTGAATGAATTACCTAATTTTTTATTCGATTTTGAATCTTTAAATTAAAGATCTTTAAAAAAAAGTACATCGTCCTCTGCTGCTAGAAATATCTATGAAATTAAATATTAATGTCTAAGTCATTTAAAAAAATCAAAAGAAAATCAGAGAACAATTTCGGTGTGCTGACACGGAACTTAGAATTGCTGTCGTCTCCTGACGATTTACTATTTAATTTGTGTTGTTTTTTACGTTTGTCGGAAGTCGGGAAGGCATAAAAAATATCAGGAGAATCTGGCGAAAGTTTACGTTGCTAGTGAAGTTCAGACAGGGTTTCCAGTCATCAATTTCACCGAACATACGACCATAATTTCGTCGTAACATATTCATTCCAAAAGAGCAACAATGAATTTTTAATGCGATTAATGCAAATGTCAGATAAAAACAATTTTGTGTTTTGAACTGTTTTATTACTGAGTGGACTCGTTTTCAGCTTTCTAATGCTTTTTGAACGTTGGGGCGGAACAGAAAAAAATATCATTTTAGTTTGCGTACTGTTTCTTAAGCGTATAATGGTTATATCGCTTTGTTGCTTTTCAGTGCCTTCACGGAGATTTGTTAGTAAAAACTTAGAAACAGTCTCCTCCAGTGGAAAGCGCTTTTACACTGTGGCCAAGCGTAATAATTGTAGGTAATTGTCAGACGGATTTTAATATTGTTACTTTGTGAGTTTCTTTATTTAGCCTGTTCTTCTTAATTGCTTTTCATTTCAAATTGCGATGCGGGCGTACTTTACAAAACAAAGAGACATAACGTATATTTTTTACAATGTAGTCTGTAATTCAAGTGTTAAATACTTAGATGAAATCTGCGATATTTGTTTGCAAGAGGGTTTAAGGAAAAAATAATTTACTGTTAAGCAAATTGAACTTGTCAATCCAGAATCAATCAATTGTCAAGATGTCAAGCAGCAGTCAAAGAGACTCCAGAGCGATGAGGTTCATGGAGAGCCGGCCAACCTTGCTGGCGGTGTCGTACGCTTGCACGTATCTTTTGAGTGAGGGGACGTTCACACGCACTTCGCGCGAGAAAATTGATTTGTTTTCGTGTTCACTGGTTGAGTTCACAAAAAGGCGTTATTCGTTATATCTTATGAATACATAGATAGATAGATAGATGGATAAAACATTTATTGGTCTACATAGTACAGATACAAGACTTTTATACAATCGTCGTAAAAAAATATTAACAAAACAAGAGAACACACATATCAGTGACTGCTGGTAGTGTACTGTGCAAGCGAAACGGTCCTGACTCAGCATTTTGCCACAGCTGGCTGTGGCGCTGATTATTCTGCCAGAACCAGGATTGAGACTGTAATACGAGCTATTCTGAGCGGATAAACACAGATAGACATATACACACTTAAAAACTTATGCACATTTATACACACATACATAGATAAGTATACATACAATATTAGCAGATATGACTCTAGTGAGATCTAAAGGAGTAGTAGTAGGCAGTATACCTCTAGCTTCGCAGTATTTTGAACTTGGTTATACACCACCTTCTCCAGAATCTTGGAGACCACACCACCACGCTACAATCCACACTACAATACAATCGCCGTGAGCTTCTTAGTGTATTTACAACCGTACACAGTTTTGTAGTTCATTTGATTTTTATAACAAAAAAATAAGACATTTTCGCACCAACTTTTGACAGAGCACCCTATTTTCGAAAAGCAGCCGGGATGGACCACCCCACCGCGAGGTGCGTACACCTCGCGGCACTCATGCGACCACAAACGCCGTGAGCTTCTAAGTGTATTTACAACCGTACAGAGATTGGAATTTTATTTAATTTTTAAGACGAGAAGCAAGACATTATCCCACCTAAATTGACAGACCACCCTTATTTTTTAAAAAAACAACCAGGATGGACCACCCCACGCAAGCAAGCGACGTCTAGTCTATTATATGCAAAGCTCGATTTCTGTTATATATAATTCTTACCTAATGAATATTTCTTCTTTGCCTGTTACATTCACCGAATTCAGGTAAATGCAACTTGTGAAAAGGTAGATCAGTTAAGGTTTGTAATAACAGTTGAATTATACTATAATAAAATTATCCGTATTCAGTACAAAACTTCTATATTATATAACCTAACCAAATTCCGATTAAAAGTGAAGTTTATTGCTATCACAATGGCCAAGATAGGTGTTTGTGCCATATCTATGTTCATCTTTTATCATGCATTTTTAAGAATGCTTTGTATACATATTGGATGCTACATTAAAGTGTTAGTGACCGTGACAGCAAAGAAGAATAGAATATTGAAGTTTGTTCTTTATAATAAATATTTACCATTATATACATAACAGGATTAATGTATAAATGTATTATTTTATTTAGCTGTCGCTTGTCACCAAAAAAACAAGTATGTTGAAAAAGTGTTTAGAATTCATATTATTAAGCATTAAAGAGTGAAAAAGTTACTTATTGTTATCAACTGTTGCGCTAAGTTCACGAGAGTTCAAGTGCGGGCCTCACCTGGAGTGATGCTGGGCGGGCAGTCTCGACAGGAGCGCGCTTGGCTACGCACGGCGCCCTAGGTGTCATGTGACGTAGCACCTGCGACTGCTCGACACTGGCCATCGTACATTGGAATGTTAGTCACTCAATATTCCTTCGTCGCGATACTTTAGATTTATCATTGGCTTATCGGTAGTTTTTATCGTTCAAAATTTTAGTACATATCCTACGTAGAATTTTGTGATCATTGGCTCCAAGATTTTGGCTTCGAGAAATGGAACGAAGTTGTAATAATGTGAGCGAATTACTATATTTTCTTGATATTTAAATACAATTTATTACAATTTTGTCGGTCTTTAATTTGCATTTTACTTATGAATTACCAGAAGACATGTGAGTCACTAGCTTAATTTAAATTTATTAATCGTATTTCACATTTATAACCATTGATTGATTTAACAACATATCCTAATTAAGTTTAAAAGCTATATTTGATTATTTATAAGGATTTTTTTATTAAACGATACGCTTATAACCAGCAACAAGCAGTGACGGGACTCGTCATATTGAAGTTTAAATAAGTTTCAGTGGTCGTGATCCATACTATTCGCTTATTGTAGAGCATCGGTGTTATCGCAGGTCAATGTTGTATTTCAAATTAACTTCTTTTATTTGAATTGATTTGTTTTCCATTTTCTGCATATCATTGATGAAATAATTTGTGAGTATCCCTTTTATGATGAGGTAATAGCGAAAAGAATATGTACAAAATATGGAAGTTTTAAAATGAGTTATAGGATTTTATTTCTGTGATCGATAATTACATCGAAATGAGAAGTATAATTAAAATTGACATAATAAAACTAACAAAGAACTTTTCTTTTAAACGATAAAATAATGTTTATTGTTTTAATAGCAAACGTGTGACTTAAAATTTATCATAATTTGATTTAACTAATTTTCATGTTTGACTCTATAAAGATTGAAAAATATATCGAAATTATTTTAAATGGTAATATTGAATTTGTTTGTTTTTTCATACTTTATGTTCGTAGATATATTCAAACGAAATAAATTATAAACAATATATGGTTTTATGCTACTAAATAAGAGCATTTTTTAAAATATTTTGTGAAAATAATGTTACAGGAATTCATAATGCTATCAAAATAAAAGTGCAGCAATTAAATGCAGCATTGAGTTCATATTATTTGCTTGAGACATAAAAAAATTGGCGCTTATTATGTGATCAGCTCCAATAAGCAGCTCCACCTCCATATAATAATAAGATTTGGCAGATATGTAATTAAACATCAACTATTGGTAAATGTTTGTACGTCCAATACTGTTCGGGCGTACGTATTAGCATGTTTGTGAATTGTGAAGTGACGTAATTGCTTTAAAAGACTATTTGGCTCATACGACATTCTCCATAGGAAAGAGAATAGTAGGAAAGTACATATAACAGTATTCTTAATACGTCCGCACATGTAATTATGTAAAATTATATAATTAATAAGAGAAAATCATAACACATAATGAATAAACAATAGACGGCTTTACGCAGCAATTTCTATCAGGAATATCTTTTATGCAATAATAATCATTATCATGTAAAATTGTCTGTCCCATTTGCTAAAATTAAATTACTGTTTAATATACAAGTTACGGTGCAATCAATCGTAATATCTATGCTCCCAAATGTATTTGGTTTAAATTTGTGAAAAAGTTGTAAGACCGTAAGCTTTGCTCTAAGCTTATATATACGAGTATAAGCACGCCGTCGAAACTTAAACCTCAACGTCGGTTACGCAAAATGTACGTGAAATAAAAAATATACACTCATTTCACGTACTACAAATTTTTATACGCGTTGATAACTAAATGAAAATAATATTGTGATTTATGATTTTACCAAAATTATAATATACAATAGTAATATACTATTTTTATATGAACAATAAAAGTGACTTATTTTGGTAAAAAATATTTCTACAATAATAGGTAATTACAGTCATAATTGTAAAAAATTCTTTTCAGTACCGATACTTATTAACTATAAAAATATGTATCTAATTATATAACTATATGCTCAAAATCTTAAAGGTAAGTAAGTTTTGTATATATATTTATCTCATCACAAGTCAACATGAAAAATAGGTTAGTCATCGTCAATAGTAAATAGACAATAAAATAATTAACGATATTACCGATATTAAGATATATAAAATAAATATTTTTAAAGAATAATTTATAATATACCGGCATAAATAAAAATGGGTGTTCAGAAATTTATTTTCTTAATAGTCGTTTGCTGTAGCTTTGACAGTTTCATGATAACGTTATTTGGGGAAGGTGAGTACCTACTATTATATGTCCTTCAGCTTTACAAACGAATAGTTCTGGTAGACCTCGAAGGTGTCACTAGACCTTTTAAGCCGGATAAGAATCGATAAAATATAAAGGCTCCGACAGTCATATTCTCCCTAAAGCTAAGGGTGTTTTATTTATAATGCTTTGTTAAAGCTTATCACCTTAAATACTCGTACATTTTATATTCTTTATTGCATATACAAAAACTGTGAATTCTAAGTGGACAGCGTCCATTACCTTTGGGGTGACAAAGTTCTGAAATAGTTACAGCGTTATAAGCTTTCGTATAAGCGTCCAGTTGACAGTGTATAAAACTGATATATAATCAATATATGGTCTTTTTGTTGGCCAGAGATCTCCACCAGAAAACCTACACGTGTCCAGAGACAACGACGTATCGTCAAAACGGGGGCGTAGAATTTAAAAAGGTTCTAATATTTATTTAAGTAAATTTAAAATAAATTTACTTATCTATCTCTAATAAGAAACCTGTTATTCAGCGAGTGCTGCACCTGATTACACTTCGATCGTTTTTATTTCACATTACCGATTAAGTCTTCGTAACACGAAGATTTCAACTCCCTATTACGATCTGTTTTTCTTTTCGATTCGTGCTTATTTCAGTAGTAAATAGCAGAAAGGAATAACATCACTCTGTTTTCGTGTATATTTTTGTGTATATTTCAATTCTAGATAGATAACTCAAAAGCAAATCCAAATCCTTTGATTACATTTATTTCGATTTGGATTAAATCGAGTAACATTTTTAAATAAAAACATGGACCCAGGGTACTTCCAGGAACATATTAAATAGGTTATATTTAATACAATTTATCAAATTAGCTCAAGGCCTTCCTAGTAAGCTACTGAGGTTGTGATCCCATTAGTATCTAAGCATTATTTGATAATGTGTGTCATCAAAAGCTGTAGCTTTTATGGTATGGATTATAATGTATATAATGATGACCTTGTTTTCGTGTGTTTATTCGCAGCTATGTTTCACGCTTAGCAGTGTCGCGCGGGTGGTTCATCCCGCAGGCGACAAGTCTACACGTTTTAATGATATTCGAGCCATTGTTATGCACCGGCTGATGACACTTGCCTGCTCTTGAGCTTCCGAGAGCCGCCCTAGCTGCCCGCTGTAGCTGCTAGTCCCTCGAAGATTCTTGTGTTTCTGTAAAAAAAAGTTACCGTGATGTTCAATTTAATTGTCAAGAGAACAACTTATTATTATCATGTAAATCAATTTTTTGTTATGTCATGAACTTTAAATAAGTACTTATATGGCCATTATTTGCATATATTGCCCATACAAGTGCACACTTTCTTTTCGAAATATTTTCAATGTGCACACAAGAAAGTTAATTAATATTTGGTGTAGTAATACCTAAAAAATGAATAAAATCCAACATTTAAACAATGTACAATGTAAAGGTTTAGTTAAATATCTATGCCATGGAGCAGTCAATTGTAACTTTACCTAATCTACATTAACCTGTCGTTGCAACACATCTACTGTACTCTACCATAATATAATGAACAAATATATAATTTTAATTAAATTGACAGAAACTAAATCATAATCAGCTTTAAGGATTACTAATAAGACAGGTTGTTTGAATCCTTTGCGTATAAAGTATTGTAGTAATTTTTCAATACAACCTTAAACAGTCTTAATTTAATTATTATAATTCCTAACGAAAAGGCTCCTCTTAGTTTGTATTAGATAGAACTAATTTTGTAACTTCAATACACTCTTTTCGTGTTTACTCTATTTTAAATATGAATAGATTAAATAAAGTAATAATATATTTATTATATATTTTTTACTCAACATTGGCATTTACAGGTAGTTATTAACATCAAAACACAAACAAAAAAAAAATAAAGTGAACACTAAAAACCGATTTATCTTGTACGTACCAGAAATGAATACACCGTCTTCTCGAAAAAAGCAGGCAAGTAACTCTTCAAGACAATTTTTTCATCTCCTCTTTTAAATCGTCACAATACAAAAGTAAACAACATTATACAATATAGTACAATCACGTGTATTAAATATCAATATATCAAAATCTTCAATTGTAAGATTGCTTCAGAAGAAAAGTTTGATCCAAACTTCCATTACAATATTAGTTGGATATGAAGATTTAGTAGACATTTGTATTCTGCTGTGCATATAAATAGTAGTCCTAATATTACAATTATTTATACTTCTTATTTGGAGTTACTGAAATTATTAGGAAAATTTTTGTACGGCGTCTCAGACGCTCGAATAATATTCAGGACTTTTTGTATAATAATAAATAAGTTTCCATTTTTTTTAATTCTATTCATTTCAAAAATCTCATGATTAACAATGACAATACTACACTTACAAATAAGGAAAGTAAATATTAAATGTATGGGTAGTGAATAACTTAACACTTTGGGAACTTCTCTATTTTTTCAGTTAGGTATCGTTTTTTTTACTAAATTTATTTAAAATTTTTACAAGCTTTTATTTAACTTGCAATGTGTATTTGTATGTTGGGTCAAATCTTACAACTCAATTTTAAGGCACTTGCCCTCAACCGATTGACCTGAAATTTTGTATACACGTTTAGTTTGGATGACAATGCATGATTAATTGTGTGACGTCATTCTAAATCCAACATGGCGGCAACCCAAAATGTCGGACCAATTATTTTTAATGCACTCTTACAATATGGGTATCAAATAAAAGGGCTTGCCAAGAATAACTAGAAAAAAAATTAAGATAAAAAAATTCGTTAAAAACAACCTTTTATTTAAATTTATTAAAATGACGTTATTTTTTTTATAGGATAGGGCAGCAAACGAGCAAACGGATCACCTGATGGTAAGCGATAACCGTTGTCCATGGATACCCGCAACACCAGAGGAGTCACAGATGCGTTGCCGGCCTTTTCGATACCGCATCGGTTCGGAAATTCATTCCACAGTTTAGTAGTGCGTGGCAGAATATTCCTGGAAAAACGCACTGTGGTGGACTGCCAAGCGTCTAGGTGATGAGGATGAATGTTGTGTTGCGTAGAACGGTTATATGTTAGCAGTAAAAGTTATAGTGTAAAAAATGATCTTTTTTCATTTTAGCGCATAAAATTTTTTGATAACATTAACAGTTACGAAATAATCGCTTTGACACACTTAACAACTACATACAGCCTACAAGCCTACAGTTTTTTTTAAAGAAATGTACCGTTATAACGTTCGAATATACTATGAAGTTCTATTGAATAGCGTGTGTAGCATTCATAGAAGTGTGATGATAATGTGTCAAAAATGTTCTAATATGATAAAATCGCATTAGATTCATTATACGTTGGAATTCCACCTTCACCGCCAGCTGAAATATTCGTTATTATTTCATTCGTACAATCAATTTTATCGCTTGATGACATTATTGATATAAAAATCTTAATAAAAGAAACTATGCAAAATATCTATTTTAAAAATGGCGCGTTTAGTTTTTCATTGACGGCTTTGTGCGCGCAAGACTAATTTACCGACTATTATACAACCAAAACAGCAAATTATATATATAAGTTTTACAAAATAAATATATTCTTTTAATATTTATGTATGACTTATATTTAATAGTTGTAATATTAAATAAGGTTTTTATAATTGTATATCTTTAAACAGAGGTTTCTAAACGCCAAACTGATTTAATTTACAAAAATGTTCAGCATTTTGCATATAAATTCTCTTTGGTTTCTTTTTTTTTTCTTATGTATAAAAGCGTGACTTTTCTTTACGAAACTATTAACTTTTGATTATCAAACTGTGCGGTAATCGAATTTGAAATTCGAAAGTTATTATAAGTTTGTAATATGGTACATTGTGAAACTAAAATTGGTGTATAGTTACATACCAATTATGAGCAGTGGTGTTGAAAAATATTTTTTTTAATTATGAAAGAAATGTAGTATTAATAAACGAAAAACACTGCTAGAATAATATTACTTGAAATGTACATTCGAATGTAACGACTTTAGTTGTAATATTCGATTTAAAAAGTAAAATAGTATTTTTTCCATAATTAACTAACTTCCCAGCCAAAAGCAATACATATTCCCAGTATTGAAGAGCATCTGATATAATAATATCATCAAACGATGTGAAATAGTTTCTAAATCCCTTCTATCGAAATTGCCTTATTACTAAGTGTTTTGTAATTCAAAACCGTTGCATTCTCACGCCGCCGCCGTATAATTTATTGGACATCGCGTAAAATAGGTTTATGAAAAATTAGTAACTGCGGTTGAAAGTCGCAGCTATTACTATGAAAAATAAATTGATTGCGATCGATTGAGCTAAGTCTAGTTTATTAGGTATTTTGCAGAGTGTAGTCGTTTGCGTCAGTATTGTATGTGCTCCCACTTTTCGATAGGCCGCCGGCATTTCCGTTCGCTGTTATTCAGTGCTCGAGCTGCATCGCAACATGTTGTTGATTGTCGTTGTGATTGTTGTCGTAATGGTGGCATATTATTACAAACGTGCTCAACAAGGTCGTTTATATATATATATGTTAATATTTTATACTAATTTGATACCGTTTTTAAGCTAGTTTTGATTCAAATGTAATATTGCGCATAATCTGATATAATTTAGTTCGTATGCGTTTTTTGAAATTATGTATTGAAATGTTTAATTGTAAAATGAACAAAACATGTAGCAATTCTTATAACATTACATTCTGTTGACAGAGGAGGCGCGTCGGCAGAGATGGTGAAGTGAGTGGCGCTATGCTACTTCGAGTGCTGCTCCTGGTGGCGCTTGCTGCGTGGAGGGCTGGTGCGCTGGACATATGTGAGTAATGTGTGCTGTCTGTGTAGGCCGGGTTATCTCCGCGCTTGCTTTATAAAACCACAGAAGTTTCAGTGTGAAATTTACTAGGTAATCAAATCCGTCTGCTGTGTTCCATTGTAATTTTTTTAATGCTATTTTGCGACTGAGTCTACATTTTTTAAGCAGTCTGAAGCATATTTAAATTATATTTATATGACGTGCTGCTCTCTAAACAGTTGTAACAACATTATTGATATTCTTTTAGATTACCTTTATCTCGAACAATGTGATTAGGTGCCTACATGCTAATCATAAACCATTGACTGTTATGATTTAATATGTCGTGTCTAATCGCAAGATGATACATTATTGTATTCACTTAATTTATTCAATGTACACAGTAAAACGTTTACCTGAAAATTTTGCATTGATGCATTTAATTTTTAAACAATTACCTCAATTTAAGATATTAACTATAATGTGCAAAGAAGCTGAGCGGCGAAAATGCGTAGCGAGGCTGTGAATATGAGCATTGCGAGGTTGCAAATGGTCTCTAGTTATACCTCGGTGAAGTGGAGCGGAAGCAGCGCGAGAATTATTCGTCTTACAAATCTCTTGTTTAGTCAATGACACCTATCGGGCTAAAAAATGTATATCATATTTCAATAATATATCTTATTTTAGATTTTAACCGATATCTTTATCAACAACGACTATTGTAAGTCTAATCTTAACGTTGTGCTGTACGTCATTTTAAGTGTTCATATTTCCTCTCAGTCTTCCAAAACCATTCCAAGTAAGTTGCTGCTGTTTCTCGATACGTATCTTGCCATGATGGAGCGGAAACAACAAGTCTTTTTCACTGTAAACAATTTAAACCGAAATAGTATTTTTTTATCGCACGAATTACTTCTACAAATATCTTGTTTAAGTATCAGTAGATCTAGCCTGCATCTTTTACATGACAAGAAACACGTTCCGCTTATCTTGTGACTATAAGAACTGCATAATGATTATAAGAACTGCATAATTTTTTCGTTCGACCCATATCGTTCTCCACTCAGCTTCTTAACACATTATAATATATTATTATATATAGTCATCAATGAAAGAGTAGGTACCTGTGAAAAAAAAAATGTAGTAAATATGTATATTCAATGTAGTGTATGTAATATATGTAGTTAATGCAATTTATAATAAAATATTTAGATTTGTGTTTTCCACATGGCGCCTAATAACATTTAACTCAGTTTTGCTTTTCATAAGTTGATTTGTAGATCACTTTATTACCACAGTTTATATATACCTACATTGCATAACCTTTGTCCTTTGTCATTTGCCTTTTGTCCTATTTCATTAACTAACATTAAATAATAATCAGGTAATTTAACGTAACGTAACGTTTAAAAATATACGCAGAGTCGTTGAGCCTAATTTTTTTTTAATACAATATTAGTATTCAATGCTGTATTTATTTATTAACATGGTAAAGTATTTGAGTCAGTGATAGAGTTTGACAATAAACTAAATTGATTAGGTCTGAATTATAGGTCAATTATGATCGTCGGATCATTAATTGAATTATTATTTCATCTAGTTCGGGATCAAAAGATTTCTTCTTATTTACATATACTTAAAACCTAATTACATTTGTGATATTCTGTTGTCTTTAGACAAATAGACTAACGTGATTCGTAGTTTCAAAATACAATTTCGTGTGTTATTCTTATACAGGATGGAAATTTGTAATGCCACCTGGAGGGGAATTACTCTTAATACTGTAGATAGAAAGTTTTACTTAAAGGAAATATTCCTTTTTTTTTGAAAAGAAATAAAACTGCATTCAAAGATTTTTGAAAATTCACTTGCCCCACCCGGTAATCGAACCGACTAAAATCTGCAAAATACAGGATTTTTATTGCACCGATCGGTAGGGTCAATTATAAGGATCAAATCTCTCTAACAAACTTCATAAATTAAATGAAAGGAAAACATTAATTAAGTATGTACAAAAATGATACACTAACTAATTAATTGTTCGAAATGTGCCCCATTTTCTTGAATACACAAATTTATTCTTCGTAACGATTTCATTGCTGGTAGCCTTTAAAAGTGTGTTGTGGTGAATATTATTGATAGTATTTTGTACTTCCACTCTCAATTCGTTGAAATTAGCATACGATTTAATGTAAATTTGATCTTTTACATAGCCCCACAAAAAAAAATCTAAAGGGGTGAGATCTGGTGATCTTGCAGGCCATCTGATTGTGCCGTTTGTACCAATCCATGTATTAAAATGGTTATTAATCCAGGCAGTAGTGATTCTGCTGTTATCAGCTGGAGCACCATCTTGCTGTAGAATTATTTGGTTTCGCTCTTCATCGGGGAAACCATTTAACTCATTTCTTAATAAATCCAATATTTCTAAATACTTTACAGTGTTTAGGTGACTTTCGTACACATGGACTAACACAACCATATTTCTCATAATTCCGCACCAAACGTTGAAAGAAAATCTTACTTGACTGTTAGTTTCGTGAACACGAAGAGGATTCACTTGAGACCAATAGTGGTTATTGCGGCGATTGTACATGCCGTTATTACTGAAGTTGGTTTCGTCGGACCATACAATGTTACTCATAAAATTAGGGTCACCGTCAATTTCTCTCAGCATGTTTTGACAAAATTGTAGTCGTCTCTCACAATCCCCAGGATGCAATTTTTGTACCAACCGACCATCACGATAACATTTATACTTATACTTTTTCATCACTTGAAGTACGCGAGTGTGGGATGTTCCAATTACTTCGGCAGCATCTCTGCTTGAAGCCTTCGGAATGCTTCGAAGTATGTTAAAACATTTAGATCAAAATCGAAGTTGTTCTGCTGAAAAGTTTGCCATCGCTTTTTGTAACTACCCGTATTCTTTAAATTTTCTACCATTCTTTTCAGTACAAACCGAGTTGGTGCCTGTCGGTCTGGATATCTCTCTCCATACCACCGCAGAGCACGATTCACATCTTTGTTATTTAAAAAATAAGTTTCCAATAAATCAAATTGTTCTTGATAAGCCATTTTTACCGTGAAACAAATGTTAAATGATTTGTAAAAACAATCTTATTATTATGTGAATAACAAATGAAAATCTATTTTCAAATGTAACATAACATTCCATATTTAAACTACGTCACACACGCAGTTATATCGCATAAGAAAGGAGACTGCATTACAAGAACGTACAAATTACTATGAAACAAATGAAATCAATGAAATCTTAAATTATTATTCTTTGAATTAAGTTTTCATTGCTTTCCTTTCATTTAATTTATGAAGTTTGTTAGAGAGATTTGATCCTTATAATTGACCCTACCGATCGGTGCAATAAAAATACAGGTTGAAACTTTTGCAGATTTTAGTCGGTTCGATTACCGGGTGGGGCAAGTGAATTTTCAAAAATCATTGAATGCAGTTTTATTTCTTTTCAAAAATAAAGGAATGTTTCCTTTAAGTAAAACTTTCTATCTACAGTATTAAGAGTACTTCCCCTCCAGGTGGCATTACAAATTTCCACCCGGTATATGTTCTTCTCGTGTTCTTTATTATAGCTTCGGGTTGTGATCTCTCTTCATTTGACGGATAGTTGTGGAAAATATTTATATAAAGATTTTACTTCGGCATTCCTATTTTATCTATTTATTCGTGACTAAATTACAGAAAATTATCCTGCAGTAACGTTTTTTGTCTGTCGGTTTTAATTTAACCACAAAGATAAGATAAGATGATGTAAACATATTCAGTTTGAAAATTAGTTGTTTTACAAGAGGCCTAAAAAGAGACGTCAGTCTTATATCGGATAATGTTAACGAATTATGTAATTTGTCTGTTGATCGAATAACTGCTACAATATCAGTCATTAGCTATAATAATCAATTTTCGACCCATTCTATTTATATTATTCTTTTCATATCACAATTCTCTATATTGTTTTCTTTTTGTCTATTGATATATATCTATTCAAATTGAAAACAAACATATCCACGTGTTCAATCATGATTAACATGTAATAATAAAAGTATAAATGTATAAAAATAAAGGATATCAAGCCTTCGAAAATATGATTTATTATTATTTATCGGTTAATTATCAAATTAAACATTTTTGTGATCTGATTTTGAATTTGGTACTTTTTCTGAATTTCTGAGGTTTTCTCTGATTTTTAGTAAATCTAGTACAAAAACTAATAGCCCAGTCATCTAAGATTTAAAAATCGCGTTAGGTCGATCAGGCGCTGCTTGTTTTTTTTTTGTCTAACCGAAAGGTTAGACAAAAACTTTTCTTGTGGTACTTTAATTTGGGTCGATTCTTCAAAAACAATATCACTACAAGTTGAGGCTGCATAACGTCGTGCCCGTTCTGCTGTTTTTGTGCTCTTATTAGCTCCCTCTTCTGGGTAGTCATTGAATACAATGAGATACTTTTTCCAAAATAGTTATTTACGAATCCAACTCAACTGCACAGCAGGAGTCGCCGGAGCTTCAAGAAGAGCCGTATGATAAATCTGGGCGTTCCAAAAGAATTCTACTGTCTCGCTAACCATAGCCAACTACAAATTTGAAAAAATTTGGAAAAAAATGGCCCATTTTTGAAATGTCATATCTTGAGATCTGTTAAACATACAAAGCTGGGGTTACACCCATTTTGTAGCTTATTTTGTCTTATTTAAAATTTTCATAGATGACTTTGCTGCAAAATGCATATTTTAGAAGTTGGAAGCCAAAAACTGAATAAAGTTTGAAAATTTCGAGGTTTGTCGAGCACCACGAAGTTAGCACAAGTCTATCGAGGTTGCAAATCTAGATTTACACTATTGGTATCTATCCCAACAACATCACAAAAAATCAGGACCTTCCAATTTTTTGCGACCTAACATGTCTTAGATGACTGGCCTATAATAAATAATAAGTAAACATTGTTGATGACATAAGCTGTATATGATTTTATTCCCATGATTTGAAACCCAAATGGTTTCATTGTGATATTGTTACGCTTGAAATTTGTTTTAAGAATTTTCCTCTCTCTCTAAATTCGCCAATAAATCCGTGGCATTTGAAAGATTACCAAACCATTGCTTCTGTTGGTCAAACGCCACGGTCCAGCTGTGATTTGTTAGTATAATTGTTTCACTACGCTCCTGTTCATAAGACAAAACCGCAATATATTAATTAGTTTTCTATTATATGAGTAACTTTTTGTGTCTGTGTAGTAGAGCTCAACGTTGGTGATTCTTCAGTTTATGACACTGATCCTAATTCTTCTGTAGATTTTATCTGTTCTTTATTGATCACGTAGAGAAACTCTAACCACAGCCCTATCCATTGTCTTTCGTGTCTATGAGTCTTCTTATAAACCCAATTGCAAGTAGCCAGGTTCCATATGTTATCAGTTATTAGAGGCAACACGCACGACTCAGACAGTCGTTTTGAAGCACAGAGATTGATTATGGCCGTAGAATATGCCAAGTAACTTCCTAAACATTCCCCAGACGAAACCTGTTTCTAGAAGTTAGATAATTTGTCCCAGTTAAACACACATACACAGATAGTGTAAACCAAATAGAAATGTGTCGAAATAATGTTAAAACAATTTTCTAATATTTAATTTTATTACTTCAATAATCGTATGGACTCAAGCGTTAAAGTCAATATAAATTGTACAATATAATCTAAAAATAGATTATATGGTCCTCTCTGTTTCTTTGTCAACCTTCTTACTTAAACATATTACATGGGCTGAATAGTCTCGGGCCTAACAAAGAAAACACGTTTTTTTTTATCAAAATTTGCTTTATTCTCGTCAACGTAATCTCCATCAAGAGCAACGCATCATTTCAACGCCGCTCTAACATTTCAATACCACTTTTGTAGAACGATTTATCTTTTGCCTCAAAATAGGTTTCAGTTTCTGCGATAACCTTATTTCGTGCGAAATTTCTTACCGGCGAGTATTTTTTCAGGTCTGCGAACAGCCAGTAGTCGCTGGGTGTCAAATCTGGCGAATACGGTGGATGTGGGAGCAATCCGAAGTTCAATTCATGTAGTTTTGCCATTGTTTTGATTGACTTGTGATGTGTATGCGTTATCTTGATGAAACAAAAAAAAATTTCTTTGCCATCTGCAGTCGTTTCTTTGCAATTTTGGCCTTCAAACGCTCCAATAACGCTGTATAATATTCACTGTTGATGGTATTTTCTTTCTGAAGATAGTCAATGAATATTACACTACGTACATCCCAAAATACCGAGGCCATAACCTATTCAGCCGATTGTTGCACTTTCGGACGCTTTGGACGAGGTTCACCAGTTGTTGTACACTCAGATGACGATCATTTTGATTCCGGAGATTTTCATCTATTGTCACATATCGACGCAAAAATTCCGGTTTGTTACGTTTAAACATGGCCAAACACTGCTCAGAATCATCAACACGTTCTTGTTTTTGGTCAACAGTGAGCAAACGCGGCACCCATTTTGGACAAAGCTTTCTCATAGTCAAATGCTCATGCATTATAAAGCCATCTTTTGATATCTTTACGATGTCAGCTAACTCACGCAATTTCATTTTTCGATCATTCAAAACGATTTTGTGTTTTTTTTTATGTTTTCTAGTGTTACCGCCTTATTTGGACGTTTGAAGTCAGTATACCAACGATTTATTTGTTAATCTTTTTGATATATTGTTGTTTCTGATGGAGCGGAGTCCCCATAATACTTTTTAAGCCATTGCTTCGCTTGAACTATTCCCCAACAAGAAGCAATGTAAAATTAAAACACGGAATTGTTTTTGATCCAATGTTTTAAAAGAATATCAAATGTAGCGTCACTCTTAGCACAATAACTCACAAACTAATGAATAGAATATCTATCTCTAAAATTTTAACAGCTATCTTTTGAAGGTTAGTATTAACTGAAAAAAGGTGACTGCAATAAAACTAGCGCCATCTATGTTTTCAGCCCATGTAATATAAATTGAGATCTAGATTAATATATTATCAGTTGCCGTTTAAAAATTGATGATTAGCTACGGATTTAATAAAATTTGAACGCATATTTATTTGTGTAATTTGTTACATTTTTGTTTTGTATTTCCATGATATTTCTAAGTGGTCCTCTATCATTTTGGTCATAATTAACATTAACTATTTTATATCTTGTATGATGAAAAGATATTTATTTTTAAATATTATGGAAGTCCTGATATGATTGTCATGCGTGATATTAATAGAAGCAGACTTTTGGATTAGGTGCTCTAAAATGTATTATCCCTAAAAGACAAAGTCGTCGCTTCCGGCGCACTAAGTTTTAAAAGCATGTTCTTAAAGACTGTGTCATGTTATATGACGGCTCGTCCTCGTTGTCCATAATGTATAAATGGGTGATACATACGAAGAGAGTTTTCGCCGAGTACAAAGTTGTGTTTATTTTACCATGTCATAAAGTTGTTATTTTATTACATTATTACATAAAAAAATATTCTGATGATAAGGCCATATATTGATGAGCGAGATTGAATTACACTCCTGAACAACTGAGAAAGCAAGTAATATTGTTTATAAAAAAATATATTTTACTCTTTCTTAATGTCAGGTGAGAAACGCCCACTACTCGGTTTTATTTTCTGTGAATATTAAAACGCTTACATAATATATTTTTTTAATCTTGTGAGAGTTATGAGTCAACAAGCAACGCTAGGTACCAACTTAATCGATATCTATCGATTGAGGTTTTTTTTTTCAACCTATGTAGGTTGAAAAAAAAATAAGGTTGGTAGCAAACTGTTACTCCACTATTTCTCCACCGCTGCATTGTAATTTCATGGTCAGTAGTAATTATTTCTAATAATAACGCAGTCTATCGATCGCAAATAAATTATTAAAGGCATTTAGAACTTAGTCACCATACCCCCAGCGACACCCCAGCGGAAGTGCATTAGATTTAATTATGGAATAACTCCAATTGATAGTGAACTTTGTTGACTGTCCATAGCAATTGGACGGTTTCTGCGTCATATTTAATTAGAATTCGAAAATGTATTTATTTGTTAAAATATGAAGTATATTTGAGGTAATTGTCTCTCACATTTCCTAAAATGTGCGATTTATTTCGATCGCTAAATAGTTTAGAGCTTATTTATTTTGATTATGTCGGACTCCTGGTGAATCGAGGCGGCTTGACCCAACAGGTCTACCGACTAATCTCAGCCTAGCTTTGGAGAGGAGAGCCTATTTAAATATTTATTTCTTTAAGTAATTCGAATCCCATCATAATCGTATTAAAAATCGACATCGTTATTAACACACTGTGATTAATTTGTGAATTAAAATGTTGGTATAATTAAATTTCAATGTCTTACTTACGAACCTCGGTTCCCTCATTCAGAACGACGGCGAAATAGACAGAGCTGTGCAGCATAGGATTAACGCAGGGTGGATGAAATGGCGACAGGTCACAGCTACAACGTGCGATCCCCGAATGCCAATAAGGCTGAAGGGGAAAATTTACAAATCGATCATCCGACCTGTCGTCATGTATGGAAGTGAATGCTGGGCCGTCAAGAAGAAGGATGAAAATAGATTGCATACAAATGAAATGAGAATGTTACGATGGATGTGTGGTGTGACAAGGATGGATAAGATAAGGAATGAGTACATAAGAGGAAGCCTGAAAGTAGCGCCAGTGGTAGAAAAAGTGAGAGGAAGTAGATTAGCATGGTTTGGACATGTGATGCGGAGGGATGAAAGTCATGTCACAAAGCGAATGTTGAATATGAAAGTGGAGGGATACACGGGCAGAGGAAGGCCGAATAAAAGATGGATCGATTGTGTGAAGAATGATATAAGAATGAAAGGAGTAAGCATGGAAATGACGGCTGATAGAGAGGAATGGAAGGAAAAGATCTACTGCGCCGACCCCAGATAATGGGAAATGGGCAAGAGGATGATGATGACTTACGAAGTATACTATTTTAAAAAAGATTTTATGGGTATTTTGCATGATTAATATATTTTTTATTTTTGTATTACTAGGGTCTTTTTTTATTGTTCTGGGACAGTTGAAGTGAATCAAACTGCCGGGCTGCGGTGCTCTGCCCAACCTTCATGAAAAGGAATATTTAAACAACATCTGCAGAGCTGTAGGCAAATAGCGAATCGAAATAATATATAAGCGATGAAAATGGTACGCCGGTTAATTGGTGGGGATATGAGCGAATAAAAATGTTGTTATTAGGATGAATAAATAAAAATATAGACTGAGCCATATCCCTTAATGCCTTTTTTATTTTCTGCAACGTGAATTAATGCCTTTATATGCTTCACTGTTGTCCATGCCCGTTTGCCAACAGCATGTTGATAATATTTTTGTTTGACAGTTGCTGTTATCCGAATGATTGTTGTTACAGTAGAGAAAGACTTAGTTTAAAATAATCCCTTCACTGTGCTGCTTATTTCAGAAGCGCTCATATTATGGCTGTATATTTGTTTTTGTTTTTTGTTTAAAAATAAATAATGTATCAGGAATTTGAACTTGCCTTGTACTGATTCGAATTTCATAAATACACAAAGCAATACATGACTAACATACTTTATATGTTAACCTTAAGAGCTCTTATGTCAATCCAGTTTTCCATACCCATAAAAAGCTAGGTATGCGCTATTCTTTTTTGTTTTCTTGTTGGTGTTTCTCGTGTGATTGAGCTCTTAGCTATTGATACGACTGTCTTAGCTGCAATTGCGACAAACGGTTCTAGTCATACCATCCTACCATAGGTGTATATGATCCAATTTTTGCCAGTGAATCCTCATTTTCAGGTTCCGATGAAATCTTTATTCTCTGGTCCAATTTAGGTTTAATGTATTGGTTATCTTTACTCCATCAACTGCTTCGATTGAGCTCTTTCTTTAAGCTTTATATACCCTCTAAGTGTAGTTTAGTTATTGCTGAGAATGTATTTTTTTTTTAATTTTCCAGTGGATAGACTAAGACAGCGTAAGTTTTAACATGCAGTACGCTAGCCAGCGTACCCATATTAATTGATTTATCGATCTTTTTGCAGTATAATTCTGGCCCTGTTTTAGACTTCATCTTCGACCCCTCTGTGTACCAAATCAGGCTGTTCTCTTTTGAGGATATCAGTCCGTTATCCCACTGACATATTGTGAGGATATGTATATTAAAGTGTCGCCTAAATGTACTTTACCGCTTGACAGGATGTGTATGTAATCAGCTTTACATACAGTGTTCAGTACCCCTTAATTCAATTCTTCAATTATTGGCCCAATAACCAGGTATATACCAAAGTAAAGAAGAGACTACCCCTTGCAGTGGTCAAATGTTGACTGTCGTGACACTCATTCTATCGTCTAGTATTGTTGCAGTGATTAACCAGCTTTGTAGCATACATTTTATCTATTGTGTGATAATTTCATTGCTACGCTTTCTAACTGAAGCATTTGTGTATTTCAAGAGGTCTTGTTGGTCTTGCATATTCCACATTGAGGAAATGGCCCTTGCAAACCTTTCTCGAAATCAATGCGTTTTTTCATTCCGCTGACGTCGTGTAGAGCAGCCAAGCTTAACGTTGTTGACTGTATATTATACAACGATCTAACGATAAAGGATATTATTGTGAGACATCGAACTAGCGTGGTTGACTAGTGCCACATGATGCAGCCGTGTATGAGCTATGATAACGATATGTATAAATGAGGAGCAGTTATATAGGTATCTGCCTACTATTGTAGCACACATGTTCATTTTCACTATATAATGCATATTGTAATAAATAATCCGCTTCATCACAGCTCGTGCGGACCCTAGCTATGTTAGGGTGATCAGATCTTAGTCAACGTGACTGATAAATCTAGCCGAGTATGAATCACTCTTTACATGCATCTTTTAATCTCTTCGCAGGTGTGCAATTAGCCTTACAATGTTTTCCTATAGTTGGAGCGTCATATAAATATTCTTATTACGTACGAGTACTTATTAAATTTAAAGTATATAGTAGTCTTATTTAAAATTTATCAATCAATTATAAATTACTAGCTTCCGCCCGCGGCTTCGCCCGCGTGAAATTAGTTTTTGTCAATCCTGGTCCCTTATGTCTAAGAGAGTTACAGGGTTCAGCCTCACGTTAACCAAGATTAATGGTCTTATCTTCAATTCAACCTCTATTTCAGCCCCACACTGGTAAAAATTTCAAAATGCTAGAACAAACGATTTTTTGTTTCTTATGACGTCTTATTTGACGAACTTGCATACTAACTTTCAACCCTAATTTCACCCTCTAGCTGGCCGAAATTTCAAAAATGCTAGAACCATTTCTCAATTCATTCAATTCATGGTTCTATCTTTTAAAATTAAGAAATTCCATACAAACTTTCAACCTCTATTTCAACCCCTTCATCCCTTTTTCTCGGAATAAAAGTAGCCTGTGTTCTGTCTCAAGGTCTAAAGATTGTCTGTACTAAATTTCATCAAAATCGGTTGCGAGGTTTAAACGGAAATGCGTAACAGACAAACAGACAAGAGTTACTTTTGCATTTATAATATTGGTTGGGACTAGTTCCATGTTAACTGACATGAAGCTTTGTGTTTTGTTTATTTCTATGTGTGAGATTAAAATATCTATATCTAAGTGTTTGTTATACAGCGTTTTGAAACTATAATTCTAACACGTTATCGTTAAATTGCTTGTTCTGTAACTTGTGCTAAGTTCTCAATGATTGGTGTAAGTCAAAGCGTTAAATATTATTTCTTATTTTAATCTTATATAAACGCAGGGGCGTACCAAAATTATAGGCTATAGAGTTATTGTACAGGAAGAAGGACGAAGACACATATTTGTTATAATGTCAGTCATGGTTTTCCTTTTCGGCTCTAATAGTTAATCTGATTGAATAATTTACAATATTGTTGAAAATAATATTTCGTATTTAATTTGTAATTGTCCGCTTAGATTAGTACGTATCACTGTCCCGCAAAATATATCAGCTTAAAAACTTAATTTGGCTGTCTCCACATGAATAATAAAAATAAAATATGTTTTATAAACAAAGGAGATGTCCCATATTGGTTTATAGTAACTAACTCGGGTAAATTTGATATATTTGGATAGAAGGCTCTAAAAGAAAGTAATCGCTGTAAGTCATGTTATTTTCAAGACCCCCGATTTTTAATAATTCGTATTCTAGTATATTAAAAAATGAAATATCTTTAATGCAATAATTACACATTGCTTAAAAAAAATTATCAACAAGCCTTTTAAACATCTAAATACATACATAATTGCTTTAATGAACCGAATATTTCTAATTTTGAGAAGTTTTTAACTAACAAAATATAGGGACTGCTATGTTACTTAATGTATGTTATCTAGAGCCAGAAAAAAATATTAATAAAAAATCAACTGACAAGTCAGGCACCTGCTGTCAATGTCATAACTCAATGGAAAATATCAAACATAGAGTAAGATACCGGTAATCACAGATAATAAAAACATCATTAAGGTGTTGCCATAATGAAATATTTCCTAAAAACATGTTTGATTTATTTAAAAATAATTGGGGGTGGTAAAAATATTTCTTTTATTTGTTTCATACTTCATATTTTTTCGGCTTTCAATTTAATGTAGTTTGGTGTTTGTTAGTTGACGCTGATCACAAAAAACCAACCTCCTTGTAATAAGAGGACATCTCCTTTTCAGAATAGTATCGTACGGTATGTGATTAGAAAGAAAAAGATAGGCACAAATGAATAAAAATTATAGTAGTGTGCATGATCAACAAATGACCCTGCCTCAACCCAATATTTTTGACTCACAGTGGTGACGGTGATGGTGACAAAGAAGCACTGTTATTCTTAAATAATCAGAAAGTATGTCAGTTATATAGACATAAATCATAAAAACTAATATTAAATTTAATTTATTTTAACGAATGTACGCACACGCCCATTGTTATAACTGAATGCGACTTCAACTCGCAAATATTTTATTGTAAATATTTATGCACTCAAAAATCAATATTTTTAATTGTTTAAATGTGGCCTTCGTGTTTCCATTTGATGTATTTTACATAAGGCTCTGTGACGATAAAAACAATGTTTTTTTTCTGTTGAATGTACCGAATTAATAACTCCATATCGAAAAGTAGACGAAACATCACAACGGTCGGTCATAAATAATGTAGTCGTTTTAGCTATACAACCTTAACTAAAGACTATGAGAAAAACGAATTGTTTTAATTATATTGTCAGTTGAATCGACTTCTTCAACCTTATGTCGTAAGTTATTAATATCAATGTCATATTGTATATCAATGTCATATTGTATAGCATCTTGGGTTTATCTAAAATTCATTAATATGTTTTGGACAGTTGGTTAATCATCTGTTAGCATCATTAGGTTTTTCAAACTCTATTAAAAACTATTGGCTGTTGCAAAGAATTCATCTTCTCTATCAACTATCATGAAAAACAAAGTAGAGCGCTGTCATTCGCCACATATACAGGGTGGAAATTTGTAATGCCACCTGGAGGGGAAGTACTCTTAATACTGTAGATAGAAAGTTTTACTTGAAGGAAACATTCCTTTATTTTTGAAAAGAAATAAAACTGCATTCAAAGATTTTTGAAAATTCACTTGCCCCATCCGATAATCGAACCGACTAAAATCTGCAAAAGTTTCACCCTGTATTTTTATTGCACCGATCGGTAGGGTCAATTATAAGGATCAAATCTCTCTAACAAACTTCATAAATTAAATGAAAGGAAAACAATGAAAACTTAATTCAAAGAATTAATAATTTAAGATTTCATTGATTTCATTTGTTTCTTAGTAATTTGTACGTTCTTGTAATGCAGACTCCTTTCTTATGCGATATAACTGCGTGTGTGACGTAGTTTAAATATGGAATGTTATGTTACATTTGAAAATAGATTTTCATTTGTTATTCACATAATAATAAGATTGTTTTTACAAATCATTCAACATTTGTTTCACGTTAAAAATAGCTTATCAAGAACAATTTGATTTATTGGAAGCTTATTTTTTAAATAACAAAGATGTGAATCGTGCTCTGCGGTGGTATGGAGAGAGATATCCAGACCGACAGGCACCAATTCGGTTTGTACTGAAAAGAATGGTAGAAAATTTAAAGAATACGGGTAGTTACAAAAAGCGATGGCAAACTTTTCAGCAGAACAACTTCGATTTTGATCTAAATGTTTTAACATACTTCCTTTAAGTAAAACTTTCTATCTACAGTATTAAGAGTACTTCCCCTCCAGGTGGCATTACAAATTTCCACCCTGTATAAGCAGTGTGGCTTCTAGGAATGAGTGAGCTTTCTAACGCTCGATTGTGATGTTCTTATCTGTATACTGTTGGTGACAACACGCTCTGTATGGTGCTGAAGCACAAAGTTTAAGTGGAAACGTTTAAGTGGCGCCATTGGTACTGCAAACGTCTGTAGATTATGGTTATTGCTTATCATTAGATGGCTATGTTTGCTACTATTTACAGTATTTAAATAATGTGTAGTAAAAATGAAAACAATGCCGCTCGCAACAGGTAGCAATTCGTCGTATTAAAGTCGCCGCGCCTTTACTGATATTTGCTTCCTGACTAATACCACCATTTATACACATGGATATTTATTATTTGAAATCGTATTTTAATCAACTGTTTTTATTGGTGTTGTATAATCATTATCAAAACAATTATTTTTTTAATAATGATTTTCAAAAGTATTTTTTATACAAATTACTGGATTAGAATTAAATTTATTAGACCAGTAGCGGTTGCTTAGTTAGTTCAGAATTGAAGCGTTCAATGCTATTGATGTTTTAATGAGACCGCAGCCAGTTTTACCTGTCGTCTAACAGTCCTTTGCACAAGCAGTCTGAGATTTAACTTGATCATTATTATTAGATGATCGATATTAGCTTATTTATTCAAGCTAATATCGATTTTACGCTAACGATGTCTTTTAATAACATTATAATTTAACAACATAAATTAATAACTATTGAAAATTTTATCATCTTTTGACGATGAAGAATTAAAAGAAGCGATGAAAAAATAACTTCTTTAATTTCCTGAATATCTATATTTTCTGAACATTGCAATACAATGCGTAAATAGGTTACTATTGTAATGTATACATACTTATAATACTGCAAATAATAATAGACATAAGAAAAATGTGTCAAGTGTACCATTCAACTTATATTCTGGTTTTAAGAAAGTTTTGTTTCGAGACCACCCAGAATATTTTATTAGTAGGATGAATATTGCAAACTAAAAATATTTTCATTTACACACTTTTACGCAATAAGAGATGACCTCAGAATTGTTATAGATGGACGGAGTATCAATTGCTGTTAATGTAAGTGCAGGCAGTTCGGTTTCAAAGATTTAATTAGAAAGTTCCCGTCCGCTCACCGAGCGCGCTGCCGACTTGTACTAACAATTATAAATTCCTCGAACACTCTTGCGAGCCCTCGTGCCTTAATATTTCAATTTATTGAAGCGCCACATCAACTTAAGACTCGCTAAAAGCTGCCCACCTCGTAAACCGGACTCCGGCCTAAACTTGTGTCCAACTTAAACTTTGGCTAATACTTCGAGTCCTTGGCAAAAACTGCAGCTAAGAAACTTGGTATTCTCTCCAAGGTTAGGCGGTATTTCACACCAGGGCAGCTTCTAAACCTTTACCAAACTCAAGTCCGATCGTGTATGGAATACTGCTGTCATCTTTGGGACGGTTCTGCTAAATACCAACTGGCTCATTGGTGACTCACGTCTAGTAGAGGCTAAACTGCACAGCCTCGATCACCGACGCAAGGTAGCCTCTATGGCCATCTTTTATCGGATGCATTTCGGAGAGTGTGCGATGAAATTGCACAATTTGATTTCAGCATCCCCATTCCACCTCAGGGGAACAAGATGGCGGTTGGGCTTCCACCCTTATGTTGTTGTTATACCACCTATACGCACTAAGCGTTTCGCTTCTACTTTCATAATGCGCACAGCAAAGGAGTGGAATTCCCTCCCGCCGGATATTTTCCCTGATAAATACAATCTGGGCCTTTTCAAGGCAAGAGTGAATAGGCACTATCTGGACAGACATGGACCATCTTCGGCCTCATCGTCACTTACCATCAGGTGAGCTTGAGTGCAAATGCCTGTCCTTATTACATAAATAAAAAATAAAGACTTTTAGGCAAGGAAATATAGCGGGGTGGCGGACAAGACTCTATGGTTCGTTGTTGGCGCCCATAACTCTCCACAAGAGATATTGTCATCAGGAGGCAACCGGCTATAAAAACCAACAGCCACTTTTTATCCTCGCCATAAAAAGTAAATCAAAGAGAGAGAGCGATTAAATGCTAGAGCGTAGCCCTCTAAAGATGTTCAGAGCAACAAGAGAATAGTTTTGTCCAATATCTAAAATAACGGAAATGTTACTGTAGAACAAATAACCGACAGGCTTACGACGCTAGTGATCGCCTATACGGTCGATAATGTTTTTACATAGTCTCAGCATACTCACGTCAATCTAACTGCAAAGATATCGAGCATGATGCTCATTGAGAAGATCTTCATAAACTTGTAAAAGAAATCCTCTCGAAAGGGTCTCTTTTCGAGGGGATTTCTTTTTTTTCTTTTTTTTTTCGGAAATTATATTGAACAAGTTACGACCTTTTCTATAGATTGCAAAGAAAATATGGATAATCCAAAAGAATTATACCCAAGTTATATACATAATATAACGTTTAGTACGGTTATACCTAGAGAACGTATGATGTGTAATCATACGTTCTCTAGGTACCTTAGACTTAATAACCGTTTATAAACTGCCAGAACTAAGAAAATAATAACGCTAAAAAATATATGGAGATTACTACCAGCTTTTCGGATAAAATTAGTTCCATTAGTTAAGAAACAGCAAAAGATTTGTGATATGAGTTTGAATTCTTTTGTAAACTCAACGTCGAAAACCATAGAAAATCAAAAATTTTATAAGAATGAAACTTGTTGGCGGCAGGACACCGTTAAGCAAGCAGTGACTGCCAAAAAGTAAAAGTACTTCAAATCAGGCAAAGTTCAGGAGAGAAAATTGACTTAGATTTGTACACGGAAGCTAAAAGAGTAGCTAAACCACAAGTGTAATTCATTACAAAATCATTACAAACACTTAAAAATGGCAGATTCAGGTGTGGATATTTATAGAATTTCTAGAGCCAGAACACTAAGGACTACAACACATTACGGACGACAACAATAATTTTTTAACAGAAGACGATGACAAATGGTTAGAATACTACAGATACTTACTGAACGTGTCGCATCGTAGGAAACATAATAACAAGACACCAACGCCAGTTTGCGGTACTATCCGTGTCCTTGCATCATACCAGACGTATCTAATTCTTTAATTAATGACTGCATGTTAGACATCTAGGCTCCACTATCAATTTTTGGTTTTCAACGTCGCCATAGACTATTTGATGAGAAATTCTTAGACCCGTAACGTGGAATATCTTGTATGCGAATAAAGTCATACTAATATCGGCCACTACTATAGACCTACAATCAATTAAATTGTTGGGTCAAATTACTAGAAAAGAATGTCGTCTCGGAATAAGTTGCAAGACCCCCGAACACATATCCTGTCTTTTCGATAGAACAACAGACGAGCATCAAACCAAACTTTTCATAGACACCGTGCCCATTCCTACCGCATATAACAATTTATATAACCGAGCACATGTACTATTTTTTCGACAGAACAACAGACGACAATCAAACCCATCCCGATATTTTGTATGGTACAGAGTGCTGGGCATTTACCAAGCAACATCTCACCAACCTACACATCACCGAAATATGCATGTTAAGCTGTTTAGCAGGTGTCACCAGTCTTGACAAAATCAGGAATGAATATGAAAGGGGTAGTTACAAAATATCCCCCCCATTGTCCTGTTCTTGAACCTTGTCAAGGTTCAAGAACAGCGACTACTCTGGGATACGTTCTCCTACTCAAAGTACATGGTACCAGAAGCCCTAAACATACCCAAAGGTGAAAGACGCCTTGGACGACTCCCTGTTACCTTGAATAATGACGGCTCAAAATGATCTGAAGGAAGCGGATGTGAAATCAGAAGCCGCTCAAAATCGTCTCAAATGAAATGATGGGAAAATGTCGTAGGGGGATGAATCTATACGATGTTCCAGACCGACTAACAGTGTAGAATGGTCTTCGAATCAAATCCGCTTTACCCAAGAGTTGCATACTATGCAAAATGATTACAAGGAAATGAAAAATTAAGCGAAAATATCAACCGTTTTCTACCCCGAAGGGAGGAAAACGAGTAATTCAGGTCTTGCCTAGGCTCGACCTTCCGGAGATTACCTACCATCTTGTTTCATGTGCTTATGGCCCTAACCTGCCTGTGAGAGTGAGACAGCGCTAGCGCGCTCGCTCGCACCAAGCCTGTGCCGCCTAGGCGGACGCGACTCGATGCATTCGCGAACGCTTCCCCAGTACAACTTCCGGAAATTTAATAATATACACAAAGATCCCAATGACGACAAGGAGCTTGCTCCAGGTCAAGCCTAGGCAAGATCTGAAATACTAGTTTTCCTCCCTTCGGGGTAGAAAACGGCTGATATTTCAGTTCTGTGCCGTTGGCTTGACCTTCCGGAGAATTGTTTGTGATCTGCCGGCACTAAGATAGCGTACTGTGATGAAATAATTCAGACTTCATTTGTTGACATTATTATTGATATTGAGATTATGAGAAAAGATCAAATGAGACACTCGGAGAAAAAAGAAAAAAAAACAATCATTTTTGTTGTACCTATAATTATATTAATCAGACTTCTGTGTACAATTTGCGTAATACTCGTTTTAGTAAAAATAAAATGAGATCTGCCATCTTGGCTTATATATTATAGTTTTAACATATAAAAAGACATTTGTAACACAATTATAACACTTTTACTTAGAATAACAATACTAGAACAAATAGGAACTTTACATGCAAAATCATTTATGTAAAAATCACTCATTTATAGTCATCTTTTATAGTCTCATATGGGAGTAAAAGAGTCTTAAATTAAACTTCACGTTTGATGAGGGCAGCGTGACTTCTTTATAATAGTGTTTGAAAAAATTTGTAGCACCCGGCCAGTTCCCCTGTTTAAGCAAATCATCTAGGGGTACATTGTTATCATAATTATAGGATGCCACCGCAGACCGTATAGATTCAGGACTCACATAAAGACCCAATTCCGAAAATACTGGTTTCAACCATCTAGCTATGACTGTTCTTGATGCGGCCTTAACGGTTCTCCTGGTTATAATAAAAATATTACTTAGATCAGGGCGTGCTTTTCGTATATGGCTTGATAACACTAGCAGTTGTTTGATCCATTTGAGTAAGTCCAGATCTGGATCAGTTGATTTGAGAATCTTCCATCCTGATTGTCTTCGTGATAACCTATCAGTTTTGGAGCCGAATACTGGCCAAAAGGTCAGCGAATCATCCTCGAACTCTAAATGCTTCTGATCAATGTGTAACAGAGACAAATCATGCAATCTTCTTCCGGAAACAAGAAGTAAGAGAATAGCACAATACTTCGATACTTGATAGATGTTTTTTTCATCCGGGGAGTTGCTTTTAAGCCAGTTGATTAAATCTTCAACATTCCATATCTGTTTCTGTATAGGCGAAGATATTGTCTTTAGTATGGATTTCTAATAGAGTAATTTCAAACTTTGTTTTCAATTTCCGGTTTTGCAAAAGAAGCTATGACAGAGTTCCTGGCAAGAATCCCAACTAATATTATAAATGCGAAAGTGTGTTTGTTTGTTTGTTTGTTACCTCTTCACGCTTAAACTACTGGACCGATTTCAAAAATTCTTTCACCTTTGGAAAGCTACATTCTCCCCGAGTAACATAGGCTACTTTTTATCCCGGAAAAATCGACAGATCCCACGGGATGCGCAATAAAGGCTTCGCTCAAAAACTACTGCACAGATTTTTATGCGGTTTTCATCAATAGATAGAGTAATTCTTGAGGAGTTTTGCGGCATTTTTTATCTCGGAAAAACGGATAGTCCCACGGGAAGCGCGATAAAATCTTCGCACCATAAACCGACTTCCGCGTATATGTAGCCGTGGGCAAAAGCTATGACCCTTAACCCTCTATACACCCAATCCCGAAATCCACGCGGGCGAAGCCGCGGGCAGAAAGCTAGTAGTATTATAAGCCAGTCTTTTTTCTGGTTGTAGATGGCTAACATATCGTGCAATATCACGGGGCAACGGGTCTTTCGGTATTATTTCTTGCTCCTTGCACCATTTTACCCAATCTTTCCATGCAGAAGAATAAGTTTTCCAAGTTGAGCTCCTCCAGGCTGATTTTAGCAAACAAACATCCTCTTCTTGCAGCCCTTTAATCAGGTCGTTCCACCCCGTACCCTCCAAACCTCCAAAGTCATCGATTCGACGTCTGGAGGTGGTAGTTTCGTTGTCAGATCCATCAAATGTAACTTCAGGTTGTTTATTAACATCGGTGGAGCCGTGGCTTTCAATTTCAAGCTGTTCGCCAAAAGACTCGAGTCCACTTGGGAACAACTACTAGGTAGTTTCCCGTTACTGAGTTGAGGTATTGTATTAGTTTCGGTGGAGGGAAAGCCCATGCTAGGTCGTAGTTCCACTGTCGGCTGAATGCATTCACGTAAAGAGCATTTCGGTCCGTGGCATCGATTGTCACATATTGCGGAGCGACTCTGGAATGATACGTTGCGAAAAGATCGATTTCTGGTACTCCCCATTGACGGAAAACCGAACTGGTTACTTGGTCGCTCAGATGCCAATCTGTCATTAGTGACTTCCGAGACAATCGGTCTGCTATTGTATTGAACTTGCCTGGAATGTAGTATGGAACCATCCATTTGAAAAGCAAGCAGTAGCAGTTTTCTTGCCAGCCGAAGAAGGATTGCTGATCTCGTCCCTCCTTGATTTCGCAAATAGGCGACTACCGTGCGGTTGTCTGCTTGCACCATAACCACTTTTCCTCGCAGAAGGCAATGTATATATACGTATAGCTCTTTGATGTTTATATGCCAAATTTGTTGGTAAGTTTGCCATACTCTGGATTCTAAATATTGATTGATCTGAATGCCCCAACCTGTATTGGATGCATCCGTTGTCATGTATACTTCGGGTTTCTTTTCGAAGATAGCGCTGGAATTTTTTAGATGGGTTTTCCACCAACTCACGTCGTCCAAAGCTACTGCTGGGATTGAAAACCTTAGCTTTGGAAGATCTTCTAACAGACTGCGATTTGCCTGCTATGCAGTTGATCCAAAGGAATGACTGTCGCTGCAAACTGCAGCTTTCCCAGCAATGAAGTTCCTTGAAGCCAGTTCCATTTCCCGTTCTTTAAAATCTTCTCCAAGGTTAAGTTTATATCGCCTATTTTGTTTCTCGGCAGATATTTTTTGTTGACTTCCGTGTTCCAAATTATTCCTAAGAACTCGATTTCTTTTAAGGGATCTAAAATTTTTCCCGATTTATTTTCCAGCCGAGATATCTTAAGATTCGCTTAGAATTTGTTTTTAGATTTCCTGGTCTATGTCGTTCATGTTTGTTACTATACGCTGATGGCGCATATCCGGATTGATTTGATTTTCTTGTTGATCGAAAGACTCGAAATAAGCCGCCCTGTCTGCTAAGGAAATCGTCCAGTTGTTCTTTATGGAATAAGTGAGTCTCTGAAGGAGGAATCTGTGATAACTTTGCAGCCTGAAAGTCATTGCTCGGTTTTAAAAGCCTTCCTCCTAAAATCAATTATTTCCGCTCGACGCGCACAGGTGTAATGAAGGAGGTCATCCGAGATGTTCTTAAAAGGGGACGAGGTTCCTGAGAACATTTCGTTCAATTCTTTATGTACTTCGGGGTGTTTTATGGCTAAATCATTAGCGAAATTCGAGAGTGCCTCATGTTGTTTAAGTAAGCCATGACAGATATTACCAAAACTTGCGTCAGCATTAGCAAGGAGGTTAGAATTAAATGATTTTGGCACCAGACTTCCCAATACATCGTTTACTTTCAGTGCGTGAAAAACGGGGAAGGCGTGGAGTCTTTTTTGAACTTCCTTATATCGAATGCGATTCCAGGATGTAGAATCTAGTTTTTGGCATGCCAGACCCTGTGATTTCAAATTCTCTGATGGTACAGGTATTAAAGGATCATCTTCTTTGACCTCTGGATCGAAGCTGAGGTTCAAAAAGCGTTCCAGACGGAAGTTAGGACAGTGGAAAGAGGAACTTGGCTCCGATAACGCTTCACTGCCAGATTTTTCCTTATCCGATTCAGAAGTGTAACTTTCTTCATTTGCGGGTCTTCTTTCCTTTGACATAATATTTATGATGTTGTCCATGTTTTCCTCGAGCACATCTAAACGGGAACGTTTTGCTGGTGTATATTCTTCAGAATCAGAAATCTCATTCCCACTTTTTAATTGCCGACATACTTTCTTTCTAGTTATAATAAGAATCCAGTTATATTATAGGCTCTGTAGCTTTAATGAAAATTTCAGCCTGTGCGGATGTGCTCTTAATTTTATTAATCAGATACAAAGGGCTGATAATTAAAGCTCTACAAAATGCCCAGTTCAACATAGTCACCTTCATTTCTCTAAAAGGTTTCTCAGCCACATGTTCGGCTTCGGGATAAAAAGCCTTTACCACTCCCAACGTAGGTAACGCAATACGAATTTTAGTGAGCAACTGTGGATCAACATTTTCGCAAAACAGACTTTCCTTAGAAGGATTATCAGTCTTCCAGCACGTCCAACCTTCAGGGAGTGTGTTTCGCGCTAATTCCTTCAGTTTATCCAATATACTGTCCTCTTCTTCAGTTGGAGCGGCTTCTTCTAGCAAATCCTCCAATGTAATGAGCGGAGGAGCTGACGCCATCTGCCACAAAATTATAACACTGTAGTTTTCGTATTATATGTGTATTTTAACTATAGGGTGTCATGTAACTGCCATCGCGGCAGCGGCAGCGCCCCCTATCATAATGGCTATAACTGCTAATACTGAGACATTACGGCAGCAGCAATGGCTCATGAGCCGTCGCAGCAGAGGCTGCAGATTCCGAGCCGTTACAGCTGCGGCTGCGTCTCCCAAATCGTAACGGCTGCGGCTGCGGGTCCCGAGCTCTAATGGCTGCGAATCCCGAGTCGTAACGGCTGCGGCTTCCGAGCCATAACGGCTGTGGCTGCGGCTTTTGAGCCGTAACGGCTGCGGCTGCCGCTCCCGAGCGGTAACTACTGCGGTATCAGGACCTATTTAACCGTAGCTTACTGATCCTAGGCCGTGATGGCAGGAATGTGCCCGTGTGGGCAAATAAATCGAACCCGTGGGGTTGCGGACATTTCACTAACCGAACTCGTAAGGTTGCGGTGTGAGGAGCAATTCTAGCTAGGGAAAATCAATTACAATGCTAAAAACCTAAGAATAAGGACACAGTAACACAACACACAAATAACGGTATTAATTAACTTACTGGAAAAAAACTAGCATATTATCACGTTCAACGAAAACTTCGTTTACAGGAACCGACGCGTTTAAATCAAAATTATTCACACTCCCACAGTTAGAAAAAAAAATAAAACACCAATAACTTACCTGTTCGACGTAATTTTACGAGCGATTTGGTAAATTAGGCACACGCGCACATTCCACAATAGATAATAGCGTACTGGGCAGGGTATAGAATCTTAGTACAAAGTTTAGAGAAAACTGACATTTTAATGGTACAAAATTTAATGTATGTAGATATGTATCAAATATACTTTAACATTCGTATCTTTTTAATTTCGCTGCATTATAATATACTAGTTACTTCCGAAAAATGCAGATGTCGCTTTAAACGCTCTAATGCATCAAAAGTAAAAAGTCAGTATCTTTACGTTTAGATGTTGAGGAATTCATTGCTCACATAAATTAATGGTACGTAGTTTGAAAAAAAAAAACATTCTATTTAGTAGTTTTCAATAATAAATAAGTAAGTGTATTTTGAATATCATCAGTTCAAATCATGTATTTCTTTACATAAAACTAGAAAATAAAATGCGCGTAATTGCTAAATATAAAAAACTATTTAAAACTATTTAATTTACAAACTAAAATAAAAAATGTCGGGATATTTTTTTTTCTCTGTCAACACCAAAAACATATTTGATTTTTATTTATATTGACATTTCGGTTTGCCAGCTGTACTTTCAAATATTTCTTGTTTTCTCTAAATTTTAAAGTATTTTCGTTGTTTATTTACCGTCGAGTCAAGTGCTTACTCCTCAGTTCGGTGTGACATCGCATTGCATTTTTGAGATAAAGACTCCTTTAGGTTAAATTAGTGTTAATATCGCATTACATGTTTCAGAGAGACTCTTTTTTAAAAAAGTGTTTTTGATTTGTTAAACCACAAAATAAATGAATGAAATGTATGTATATATGTTGTTTTTTCCATGCCCTCCAACACTTTGATATCATTATATATATATATTACGATCTGTAATTGATAATTGCATTTAAAAATAATAAAATAATCAGTAGCCTAACCATTTTATTTTCCATGAATACCACGTGACCATATCTGCTTACAGCCATAGTTCAATCCGAAACTTTCAGATGGCAGCACATCTGCGATGAACGATTTTGACATCGAGTTGCATCTCTATTTCAGTATAAAATAAAGTACTCTGTGGTACTGTGTGGTACTGGGGAAGCGTTCGCGAATGCATCGAGTCGCGTCCGCCTAGGCGGCACAGGCTTGGTGCGAGCGAGCGCGCTAGCGCTGTCTCACTCTCACAGGCGGGTTAGGGCCATAAGCATATGAAACATAATGGTAGGTAATCTCCGGAAGGTCAACGGCACAGAACTGAAATAGACATTTAATTAAGAAAACGTAAAATTAAATCAGTTAAACATTAAAACTGAAACAATTAGTAAAATAAAATTTACTAATGACTAGTGCTCGGAATAGGTAGTTTAATTTTATGTAGAAAGTAAGTCAATGTAAGCGTAACATGGATAAACCTAAAATTTTCTGTTTTTATTTGCTATTTGTTTCTTTACGCTTTTTATTGTAAAATTTTATGTTCACAATTTATTATTACAACAAGAAGCTAAAAGACGAAATACTATTTTGATAGTTGAATATAATATTTTTATAATCTCTGAAAATAGTAAGTTCCCAGGCATATCCATACTGTTGATGTCACAAAATCGCAAGTACATAACATTAAACTACCTATTCCGAGCACTACTAATGACAGTAAAGAATACAAAACAGTTTTATTCTAATGCTAAACTCCTTGTTGAAAATGTCGACTAAACGGATTTCTTTGCAAACAGAGTTTTTAAAGATAAGATGGAAGTTGAATTTATTGGTTGTACAGTGACTATTTTCGGTGAATAAAGAGTACATTGTTTGCCAAGGGAGTAAATAACTATATTTAAGGCGAGAGTGTTTTTTGAATCTGAGAGCGAAGATTCTATAGTATCCGATGCGTAGCGAAAGATTTAAACTACATAGCTAGAGCAAAAAATAGTTTTGCTTCCATTGTAAGCACTCTACTTTCATCATTCTCCGTGAAAATAATGAAACACATCTTTGTAATAAAAAAATAACCATTTTCACGTCATAGAAAGAGATGTACTCATTTTTAATAACCCAAAATAAAAATTAATACAAATCATGATTTGTGTTAAATTCTCTGATTTTTCGCGATGATGCGCTTTCAATTGCACTTCGCGCTGTTTTTACTTATTTTTTTTTTTTGGTTCGCACCTGCTTTTTATCATACAGTCAGTTAAGTGTTTATACAATACCCGTGATAGAATTCTTGGTGAACAATGGCTCATGAAGATTTAACCCTAATATACATATTTCGAATTCAAATACCTTTGAGATATATATATATATTTCATTATATACTAATATTTCAGTACCAGACGTAAAATGGTCAAAATCTGTAATAAAAATTTTCAAAGTCATATATTATATATATTTACATATGTATATATAATTAACATACTACAGTAAAGTAGAAGTACAACTAAATTAAACATTAGGCCTCTAGTCCATACAAAGTTACTCAAATCTATGGTGGAAAAGTTCGAAAGAGTTCGCAAGCAATTGACGCAATGGATGTTTGAAGAGGGCGACTTCCCTACAAAAAATGATAACCTTTTTTCGACGCAGTGGGCCAGGGCCAAGATTTGGTAACCTGCACGGAGGTACAGCCCAAATTTGATACATATGTCTTTTTATTTTCTACAAATGCTTCGTAGGCAAAAACTTTACATCGCAGACCAGGTAATCAATGAATTTTTCGAGATATTTTTCGGTCTCTCACATGTTGCGTTATTCGTTTGTATAAATAATATCGTTGCTATAACTAGTTGTATAAGTGCATAGGGTATTTTAGGGTTGTATACGTACGTACTACATAATACCCACAATCGAACTAGGGAATCCAATCACGCACAAGGTTTGAAATTTTTTAAATCGCATTAAAGCTTTTGACTACGTATACTGGGATGCGCAGCGTTATCTCAATTATATCTGGACAATGAAAAATTTTATAGAACTAAAAATAATTAAGCTGTTCTTATTTTGATTAGTCATGGAAATTCGGTCTCGGCACACCGTCGGTAACTGTTTGAGACATCGCCGCCATTGAGCACTCGTTATTTTCCTACTTTACGTCCCCGTATATTCCTACTGAGGCTACAGTCATGCCTGACACGAACAACAAACGGAATATTATACGAATAGTATTTTGAAGAATATTATTTATAAATTTAATAATTATATGCAACAATTATATGTAACAACTAGCTGTTGCCCGCGACTTCGTCTGCGTAAATTTCGAGTTGAATGTTATTGATACACAAATCATATTAATATACGATTTTACCGATTAAAATATTTTTGGTATAAAGCAATTCCTTGAGGTAAAGTAAACTCAAAGAATTTCTTTATATACCACATTATTTGATTTATGAAAAAACTAACATGCGTAATGAAACTGATTTACACTTAAATATTTTTTCTGTTCTATTATATGTATAGATTAAGCGTGAAGAGGTAATAAACAAACAAACTTTCGCATTTATCATATTATTTTGATAAAAACTGGTTTCGTTTCATCGTATTTTGGTTCCCTGTTCCATCTCACTGCCCACGAACATGCTAAACGTGGCCTTTGGGGTCTTATAACCTGTGGCTCTGTCTACCCCGCAGGGGATAAAAACGTTATCTCTTATGTATGTATTGTGTCATGATGATGAATTGTCTTTAGATTTAAAATTTCCCATGTAACTTATGTAAGAATGGTGTACATTATAATTCGCAATATTATCATGCCTTGAGTTCATTAAAATGACGATAACTTTTTTTTTAATGAACCGATTTTGATGAAACAAAGTTTAGATATTATTCTGAGTTAAAACAAAGCAAATAGTGAAAGTTTCAAGCAAATCGGTTCAGTACTTTCGGAGATAAACGTGAACAAACATACAGACAGACAGACAGACAAAAAATTCCAAAAAATTTTTTTTGCTTTCTAATAATCTATTTAAGTGCCCCTCTATCCATTTCAGTCAAAAATACTAAATGTACAGACAAAATATTTTTACTGTCTTATTATATGTATATTCGCAATATTATCATGCCTTGAGTTCATTAAAATGACGATAACTTTTTTTTTAATGAACCGATTTTGATGAAACAAAGTTTAGATATTATTCTGAGTTAAAACAAAGCAAATAGTGAAAGTTTCAAGCAAATCGGTTCAGTACTTTCGGAGATAAACGTGAACAAACATACAGACAGACAGACAGACAAAAAATTCCAAAAAAATTTTTTTGCTTTCTAATAATCTATTTAAGTGCCCCTCTATCCATTTCAGTCAAAAATACTAAATGTACAGACAAAATATTTTTACTGTCTTATTATATGTATAGATTATGTCAACGAGCAACACTAATTTACCAATTGAATGCTATTGAATAGTCTTTAATCTTCTGACGGTCATTATTACTGAATGTTAACAAGCAAATATAGTAGAATTTTAACTCTACTATATTTGCTTAAGACTCACTTCCTTATCGGCGTCAATTAATTTCAAACATTATGAATGCTGTTTACGGAGTTAAATAGTAGAGGAATCACTACAAGGACAGGGCAATGGAAATTAATGAAATATCCTGGTGATACTCGGCATTCCGACAAGAAGCGCGCCGACTCCTGTATCGCGGAGGCCAGCGCGAAGTAATCTGAGTCAGAGGATGTTTTCGCGTTAATTTTGCACGGGTATTTCATCGCATTTTTGTGTTCTTCAAACGTGAAAGCTCAATTAAACTCATTATAAAGAATTATTACGGAATAAAGAATTATTATTTAAGAGTTATATACGGAAACATACATTTTTTCAAGAAAATGTAACGTATTCCTGTTAGACCGTAACGGATGTGGTCAAAAGCACTGATTTTCTCATATAAAGTTAAGGTCTAAACTTCATGGTTTCCCAGTTATTTGAAATGTTATATATTTTTTTTTTACAATAAATGAGATTTGTTGTCTTCAATATCTTTGCATTAAAATGATCTTTAAATGATTGCTTTATAGTAGGATTTTAATTAATCTAGTAGACCGCTCTTTCCATTGTGATAAATCCGTACGCGCAGCAACAATGTTGGTTAATGTTTAGTCTTCGTGAAATAGACGAATTTCTTTTTCAACATCAGAACAATAGATTAGAAGTCGACCTGAATCACAATTTGAACATTTCTGGTTTAACGAATGCGTTGTTATAATGCGCAACAAATAAATATAAAGTTGATGATCAAAGTTCCCGTAAGTGAGCCTACTACGCGAAAAATTGATTTCACTTTATGTACTTAAGATAATTGTAAGTTTTGAGATATTATTCACAGATAGATTTATACATTTAATGCCTTACAAAAATTAAAAAAAAATGTGTTGATATCATTAAATAAATTGAAATAATAAATCATTTTAAAATCATTATTATCATAATAAAGTGCAGTTTATTTCGATTACACAATTTTTTTTTACTAAGAGATGACATGGTATTTTGAATTTTAAATTATTATCCATTAATATTTCAGTACAAATAGTTTAGGGCACAGATGCTTTTGACCCCATCTATAACGTAATAATATGGCTATGTTACAAATAAAATTTATTTGCATGATACGTGGTTGTTACAAGATTATACGTTATTTTCAGTGCAGTACATATCATTATTTTATATAGCTTACAAATATTATAACTAGAGATCGGATAATCGGATGCATATTTACCTAAAGTTAATTTTTGGCTCACAAAATATGGAAGCGGCTTTTTTAAAATACATTTTGTTAAATAAAAATTCCGGGAAAATACGGGACTGCCAAATTTAACGTAGATATTGTTTGAAAATTACTAAATTAGCACGTGGTATTTATTTTCAAAAGACCGAGACTCCGGGTAATGAACCCGGAGTCTCGGTCTTTACACAACTATGCATACGTATTTACATGAAGTTAGTTTCAGTTCCCCGTGCGATTTATGAATGTACGATTTATTACATGAAGAATGTTATACGAAAGTAGTGGGCTAGTTTAAATCAATAAATAATAATCAATTAAATAATTGAATAAAAAAAACCTAATTTGAAGACAGATTTACAGTATATTCATGAATTATTCGAAATTTTATACATAGCAATAGTAAAACTAGAAAAACGTGACCTTTCTATAACTGATTCTTTTGAAATATTCGACAATGTAAGATTAGCTGTTCTGAATCAGACGAACTCATTAATCAACAAAATGAAGCAGATTATGGATAGAAACCCTGATTTATAGATGCTTTGAGGGAAATAAGCGAAAAACTTACTCAAGAGAGTAGCGCTTGTATTTATAAATTTGCGCCACTTACGTCAGTTGATGTGGAGAGATCATTTTCTAACTATAAGTGGATCCTAAATGTTAAAAGAAATAGACTAACAACAGATAATCTCGAAAAAATTATTATAATATATTACAATTATTTAAATGAAACAGAAGCTAGCGGCTTAGATTTAGAACCTACATGTTCAGCACAGACATTAAGAAATCAGTCAGATTTCAATGACCAACCCATAGTGATAGATAGTGATTAAAACTGTAGTAACCGAGGTAATATTTACGCCCCATTTTAAATAGGATATTATAAGCTCACATTTGTACGCTTCAGAGAAGGTTGTTTATGGCATGTACTTAAAGTATTAAAAGTAAATTGTATCTTGAAATTATATGCTATAAAGTTTTGTATGTACCTATTGTTTTATTTAATACTCGACTTTCTTCCTCTAAAACTCACAAATCACAAAGGGAACTGAAACTAACCTTCATGTAACGTCGTTTTTAAGCTCATATTATCGACTAGTTTTGCATTATCAAAATGTTCTACAGTACCGGAATTCCGGGATTTTTATTTATGGAAATAAAATAAAAAGACAGTTCCATACTTTGTCAAAAACTAAATTAGGTAAATAAATAAACATCCGGCGATCCAATTCCGCAATCCCGGGATTTTTATTTAACAAAACAATAAAAAGCCGTTTCCATACTTTGTCTTAAACTAACATTAGGTAAATATGCATCCGATTATCCGATCTCTAATCATAACTAGTACTATAATGTTAAAATAATGGACTTATTAACTAGGAATTTGTTATAATATTTTTTTATATGTCTTATAAACATTTCTAGTAATACTGTTTAAGTAAATTTTAGAAGTATTGATAATCAATAATTATCGATAAGTCTGTTAGTATTTATTAAGGTACAATTTGTCAAACCTTCATCATTAAAATCTTAAAAAGATGCAAATAATTTGTATGACACCAGGCAATTAAATCTCTCTTGCTTTCAAATTTTTGCTGGTTGGTCTCACCCATTTCCTGTGCAAAGCATTCTTTGCCTATTTCTATCACCTTAATGTATATAACTTGGTTGGTCCATAATAGTGTCAGTACAACAGATACATAAACTCAACCTACGTGCCTGCATTTGTGTGTTTTCCACAGGAATTACTTTTTGTTTGTCACTTAACAAAATAGAGCGATTCCAGTAACCCATTCGATGCAGGCCTGCGTCTGCGGAATGTCAGCCCTGTTCGTGTGCACAGCTTTTAACATTCCATAGTAGCGTGGAAATTTCCCTAGTTTCACGAGTACTGAGCTCCCTGACTTTATATTATAACAAAAATAATGAATGAATATTTCCACAAACAATCTCCGTTTCTCTAACAATGGCGAATCACGTCACGCTCTTTGGCTTTGAAGAATGGGCGCGGAAGTTGTCTTGTGCGCTGTCGTTCGGCATATTTAAAACTGAGTTCAAGCTCATTCAGATGGAAACGGGCACTCTAGGACAGATAGTTTCCTATTTATTAGTTAAACGATGGACGATTGACTTCAATGAATTGTGATTCTTAGTAGAGACTTCAGAGAATTACCATTTACTTAACTTTTGTTTTCTTCGAAGTTTTTTTTGTTATTTAGTATTATTAAAAGTACTTCCGTAAAATATTCTAGAGTTATAAAAATGTGAGTAAAGCGAATTTCGAAAGCACATTGAAGACAAACAAATTGTATGTAATGATAAACTTATTCAGTTGGTCACTGAAATAGTTTACGATTGCATCGGAGGTTAGTATAAAGATAATCCCCGCTAGATATCAACACAAATTTTATATTTTGTTGTTTGACAAAAATTAATTGCCCAGGTGTTTAAAAATGTTTCCGTTGCTCTGAAAAACTCTAAGTTCGTCTACAATCAGTTTTCTTGAAGAGCTTTTGAGATCGTCGGTCCAAATTAATATCATTCAGTTTGAGTGGCATGGCAACTCCTAATAACTAAAAGTAACCAAATTATGTACACCATAATACACCAAGCAAATTACGTACTGTTCCGTGTTACATAAAAGTATTCATGAAGGTACGGAAGTATGTTTGGATCGTAACAAGTGAAAAACTAAGATCTCTGCCCGCATTGGTAAAAGGCGTGTAAGTATATATATATAAGTGTATATATGTATGTGCAAAACATTACACTTCTGTTGAAGATAGTAATAAAGTAATGCAGTTCAATAAATTTGTGATGACTTACGATTCCTGTAGATATGTTTTCCATTGGAAAAATGCCTTATGTTCTTTTTATACTCTCAAACGAACCTTATGGTAAATTTGATCAAAATCGCGGACTGATTCTCTTAATATCTATCTATATACCTACATAAAATAAAGTCATGTGAGTTACACTTATATCGAATTTCGGTGATCACCATTTTGTTGGATTCGTTTCTGTCAGAAACAGAAGAGCAATATTCAAATGAACAAAATCCAAATAAAGAAATTATAACTTTTATTTAATATAATAGTTATTTTGGAATTCCCTATGTTCGCCGTTGACAAATCATGTTAATTTGTAAACGAGTGAACTGATTTTAATGATGAAAAATAGTAACTATTAGTAATAGTTTATAAGCTGGTATTTATTTACAGAAACATAGGTATGATTGGTCATAGCTAAGAATACGATTAGTATCGCACTGAATATTTTAACAGTACATTAAGTATATATTAACGCTATAAAACTGATACAGTAAAGTAATTTATAGTATAGTAAAGTAATTAATAAACACTATATTATGAAATGCCGAGTCGAAGAATTTGCGTTACTTGTATCATACATATTCCCGACCAGGCGGTGAGGGATGGGAGGAAATATTTTATTAAAATTTATATAAAGAATAAGTATAACATTATTTAACGGGAGGGAATTCTTCAAGTGAAGTCTGTCTGGCAGTAGAATGTGGCCTCTCACGGCATTTTCCCGCTCCCATGATGATGATTGTCTTTTGAAGTCTGATCTGTGTTGTAAAAGCTTCCCGATTGATTTTGAGTGAATCGTACGCATGTATAGACTTGCTTGCTTGTGCTGTCTTTGTGCCTGTACGATCAATTATTCTAGATTTAGGTGAAGTGAAGACTTGAGCGTGATATTACCCCTAAAAATGCGACAAACGACCTAAAGCGACATAATGGTTTACGTCGTGATGTGATAATTAATAATTCATACCGTCTTCTGACTTTCTTTGTTGAATCTACTCTCTTGTGGGTTCTGATAGGAATTTATGTAGTTGATAAGACTCGACTATATGTTCGTTCATTGGTAATGATGTATTGAAAATATTGTTGAATGTAGGTATTCCAAACAGACCTACCTGTTTGAATAAATAAGTTACTTGATGATTTCTGTTGTGAGAATAGTGTAAATGCGTCTCCTTTGACGATGCAATTCTTCTTAAGTTTATATGATGAGCACAATGATGGTGAGCTTTCAATTCTTCTCCACATATATTTTTTATTGTATATTGAATACAACAGAAAAGCAGGTAAGCATATATCGCATTGATCACTATCCAAGTGTTATTGCTGGCGGTGGTATCAGTTGAAAATTTGCCAGTAATGTGAACCATGGCGCATAGGTCAATGTCCATCTTCAATTAATGAATAGGACTTGTCAATGAGCAAATGAATTTCTTGATATCGATGTGTCTATATTCATGTGTTGTTATAGGTACAATTGAATCCTTTTGTAACCCTGATAACAATATAATCAGATAAGTTAGCTGATCATGCTTTTCTTCCTAATGGGGAATTGGTATTATTATATTGTATATATTTCATAATCATCTCTTTTCACCAAAAATATTTTTATTTAAATTCCTTCTTATTGAATAATATCAGTTTAACGTTTTTATACATCCGTATTCCTACTTACAAAGGGTAATCCAAAAGTAATGATAATTAATATTAAACAACATGATTATACTTAATTTTTTATTTTAATTTTTCTACATAATCTCCTAACAAGTTATTACATTTAGCCATCTTTTTTCTAAACCTAGAATTCCCTTTGAAAAAAAATATTTTTCTTACCAAAAATGCCTCTACAGCGGCCATCACTTCGCTAACGTCTTCAAATTTCTTACCTTGGAGGTCTTTCTTGAGCCGATTAAAGAGATAGAAGTCGCTCGGAGCTAGATCCGGCAAATAGGGCGGGTGTTCGACCACTTCAAATCCCATTTCTGCAACTGCAGCTTTGTGAGCAGGTGCGTTGTCTTAATGAAACGGTACTCCTGTGCACAACTTGCCGCGTATTTTTTGTTTGATGGCTTCCCGTAATCTTCTTATTAGGTCTGCATAGTAAGAGCCTGTAATCGTGGTTACCTTTTCCAAGTATTGTGGTTACCTTTTCCACCATTATTACTCCTTGTGCATCCCAGAAAACGGAGGCCATAACCTTCCCCGCCGAACTTGACACTTCGACTTTCTTTCGCATGGGTGAGGAGGTTGAGAAGTTGAGACTGCTGTTTCCTTTCAGGGTCGAAATGGTGGATCAAGGTCCCGTCCATGTTCACATAACGTGACAAAAAAATTAAACAGACACTTTTCAACACACCGACGAACAGTGTAGTAACACTGTTCGTCGGTTAACATTCTCGGTACCCAACGCGCTGACCCTTTTCATATGCAATTCGTTTCTGCAGATTCTTTGGATACTGCCATATGACATCCTTGTCATCTCAGCTACGTACCTGATGGTCACTTTTCGATCTGCCAACACGATATCTTCGACCTTTTTTCACGTTATCCTCAGTGAGGGACGTGGATGGGCGTCCATCGCGAGGTTCGTTTTCTGTGGATGTTTTGCCCAACTTAAACTCTTTGGCCCAGCGTGCATACGGAGGAGCAGTGTAAGTCTTTGGTAGACATTTCTTTCAACCGAGGTATTTTATGATGATTTTAATTTAATTTTTCTCCATTTTGATGTTCTCTCTTCAACAGCTCGCATTCAAATGAATGTAGCTTCCGGAAATCATGACCTATTTATATGATTTTTCTAGCCAGAACTAGTGAGTAATATAGCAATATAAATATATTTTATTCCAATTTTATGTGCACTGAAAATAACCGATTATCATTACTTTTGGATCATCCTTTTGTATTTGTCAGTTAGTTTATAATTCCTCTGATCTGATGTTTATTAAATATCTGATTGTATTAAAGATCGCTGATAAATGTTTTCTTCAAGTTTGCTTGTTACTTTAAAATTGTTCACCAATACCTTGCAATAGATCTTTGATTTCATTATGCTACAAACTTGTTCAATTTCATACACATTAGAGGCAGTGTTTTCCAATTCACGTCATGTGCACAGCAATAAGAACTTTATCATTGCGCACATGTACTTCTATCAATCTACTATTTAAACGGTACGAGAATTGAAGCATCTTTCAAGCCTTCAATGTGAGGATACAAGTCGCAGTAACTATTCGCTTTTAAACTCTTAACTAGTTTTGTTGCACTGAATATTCTCTACGTAACGCTTGTCTGCTGTCTTTGTTTTCTACGGCGAAACTTTATTAGGTTTACTTATTATCAATCCGATACTTGTTCTTAAACAAACAGTCAAGTTGATCTCTCTATAATATAACATAAAATGATCATTTGTAATACTTGGGCCCTAAATCTTTTTGTATTTTACACAGGTTCGAAGTCAGCTCGCCTATATCGGATCACTGACGGTAATTATCAAGCGCACGGAGCGTTCGAAAAGTCTTTAACGGCTTTATCGCGTCCAGAAATGTCGGTACACATTCGTCGTGAAAACTACAGAGCTTGTAAAAAGCACACTACTAACGATCCCCCTTACAATGAAAGTAATTAAAATAATAGTCCGGCGACATCACGCGAAGGGATTTTATGTCGTGAAAGGTATAGCGCGGCGTGGCTGGTTGCGGGCGGGGTGGCGCGTAGCGCGTTGCTAGACCGCGCTGCGTTGTACGCGGCATCGTCAGACCCGACTCCAACCATTTCCGAAATTCACAAAAGGCAAAGCCAATATCGCACGCACCGACCGACCATTCGAACGTTTCATATATAAAAGAATAGTGCTTTCCGTGGATGGATATGAATGAGTAGCGAGTCGCCATTCCGCTGTTTATTATTCATTAGACGACTACATGTCACGCGAGAGCATGGGCACGCACAAACGTACAGCTTTTGAAACTTTAGCCTATCTATTTTGTTCACGGTAAATTCGAATTTGATTTGCGGCATCGTCTCGCGCACTTAGAAGCGCTGGAAGAGTTCGACGGGCCTGGTTTTATTTATTTGCTCATTATTACTAGTCCAACTGTGTTTATGACATTTGATTATTTGTTCTCCTGCATTGGGATTCTACAAAACACGTAGCATGAGAGCTGTATTCGAATTAGGTTAATGGGGAAAATCTTGAAGTTTAGCCGATGGAAGACGAGCCGATGAATATTAGTTTCCTTAACTCAATGAGCTTGGCGCTAGTATACTTGGTTCCTATATTGAAGCGGTGTGCAATCGTGTGGAAGTAAAAGGACCCCTTGCAAGTAGCAAATCAATTTGTTAGTATTTATTTCTTGTCTCTAAACAACAGAACAGGCTGTAGCCATTACTGCTGTAGGAGATCTGTTCTAGCAGCAAATGCATATACATTTTTAATCACTGTGCATGGTAAAATAGTATATATGTAAGTAAATACGTTTGTTTCAATACTGACGATATTTTACGATTTTCTTCCAAACTGAATTTACTAGAATATTTTCGTTAGTTGTGAAGAAACAAAATGTTTGTTCTTCTGGGGAGGCTGAGAATCCTCACTACGCAGTACAAACGTGATCTCCCGGAGCTAAGTGCCACAGAGATGTAAATATATTGGTCTAATAATTAATCTCAGCCTAAAAGCCTTGGTTTTAATGACCTGGTGGCTGGGAACGAGAACGACCGCTCCTTAGGAGAGAACCCGGTGAAGAACTTAAAACGCGTGCTACCAGTTTATATATTACCAGTAATAAAAAATATAATACTCCCAAATCGATATCTAATGGTTCTTTTGCCAATGTACGATGCAAACGCTTAGAGCCGACTTTTTTTCATAATGTATCGCTCAGAACGTATCAGACGGCTTTCCGAATGTTAGTTTCGTTCTAATAACTATTTTTATCTCATCTTTGGTATTCTATTGCGTACTCTTAATAGTACGCTTGCTTGTCGATTTTTGTCAAAATGATTAGAAAATTATTATTTTGTGGTTGACTATTAAATTTAAGTGGGTTATATTTTTAATAGCTTGCGCATTATTAAAGATTTCGGTTTCAGTCGAGCTTAAATTACAGTTTGTGTAGATCTCATACATGGTATAAAACATAACAAGCGTCTTATCATGATTTAGCTAAAAGTTTATAAATGAACAAATAAGTTTGAAACTTAGTAAATAATATTGACTTTGAAACTGCTATAACTGCTGTTATGTGGAACTATACTCATTTTATTATACATAGAAAGCAATTCGATATTTGGCCATCTAAGTGAACGGCACCTTCGCAAGTCAACTCATTAGTAACGCTCTCTCTAATACGAAGTTTATAATTACACGCACCCACAAACAGTATCAACTCTGTTGGCAACACGATCATATCACTGACGCCAGTTCCTCAAGCCCGCCACTTGTTGAATATTAATTATGGGACTTATGATATATATCACTAACTGGTATGTTGACGAAATAAATTAACTGCTGCCGATGTACATTTGCTTGGTACTTTATAACGTACCTTTATGTATGGTGATAGAAGAATGTGTACGTAATTGATACAAGATTCATGGTACAACGCCTCCTCGAAAATTTAGATATTGTTTTAAAATAAAACAGGTAGGTTAGGTATTTTTTTTTTATTACTCTACTTGCTTTTCATCCGTAGCTTCGCAGCAGATTGCGTTATATAATAATATTTTGGAGATTCCCGCACTAAAAATTATTTTAAGTTCTTCAGTTCTCGAATTATCTTCATACCAAATTACATCAGAATCGGTTCAGATATTTTTATTGAATGAATGAGATATTTGAGTAAAAAATATCCTGTCCTTTACCGGGTCTTAAACTGTCTACTTAAAATACGTTCAGCCTTTTGCTGGTAAAACGTAAGAAAGATCAAATTTCTTTCACATTTATAACGTTAGTAGTGATTGTAGTTAATTACTACAATATGATGACGATGCCTTTTAATTTTTAAATATTAGTTCATTCCGGAATATTAGAACATCTGTGATGATAAGATAACCGATTGCAAATAATAAAATTATTAACTTAAAATTCTTAAAACGGACTGTATTTACTTCTTGTATTTAATAAATACATCCATAGTCTTTTATGATTTAAGCAAAATTTATAAATAATGTTAAGTCCTGAACTTATTTTATGTAAATAGCTCTGTTGTCATTCGAAATCAAAAACGTGAATAGAGTTTTTTAAAATATATCAATCATTTATTATGTCAGTTCAATAATAATGCATTAATCTTTATTTAAAAGTAGTGTCCCAGTACCTTTTTTGTTAATTGCATTTATTACTTTGTTTAGCTATTAATTCATCATTTTGTGTTTAGACAGATCATTTAGTTACATTCCGATTGTGATATTTCATGCTGAAATTCTTCGTAAAATAGCAAGCTTTATTTTCCAAACTCTTAAGTCGTGTTAAAGTGGCGCCTTCAAATAACCACGTAAAAGAAGCCCATGTGCCGCAGCTTGGTGTCATCTTTCACCAGCGCCTGCGCAAGGCAGGCGGCCAACCGAGACGGCCACAGGCGCCCTCGTGTATTCGGAGAACAGTGACGGAATGTATAAAGCATACTTACACAAAAATAGCCACTTTAGAATTAATATTAATTGTAAGTATGAACGAACGAAATTTAATTGTATTGCTTCATTTATTTTCAACATGTATCTATAAATAGCAAACTTATTTGTATGGTTTTTTTTACAGGCTATTAAATTAGCTTCACTTGTAACTATGTAAGAAAATCTTGGAATCTTAATTTGATCCACTTACCGATCTCCGATTGAGCTGAAATTTTGCATACACATGTAAGTCGGATGACAATGCATGGTTATGTGACATCATTCTAAATCCAACATGGCGGCATTACCAAGATGGCGGATCAATTATTTTTAATACACCCCATTAAAAATACTCATGTTATAATATGAGTATCAAATGAAAGGGCTTGCAAAGAACACCTAGATAAATAATGTGACGTCACTCTTAATCCAAGATGGCGGACCAATTATGTATAATGCACCCTTACAATATGGGTATCAAATGAAAGGGTTTGCTAAGCTTGGTTTTTTATTCGGAAAATAAATTAAAAGTAAAAAAAAAATAATACAAGCTTTTATTATGTGCACTAAAAAGAACAAAATAAACTTTTACATATAAAAGCTTGTCGTTAAAAGTATTCTATAAGTAAGTAAATCTCGCGATAATGTAATTAACATTATTTACCGCATTTGAGTGTATTTTTCTGCTTCGATTGAACTGAAACGTTATAATTAGAAATTTAACTTTACGCAATGTACAGCTAAACACCAATGGTCCTGATTACTGAGTGTTTTTTCATACAGCATAAACATTTCTCATCTTTTGATTTTGATTTTAAATTTAGGATTTGTTTTTATTTTTTACCACGATTGCCTTGGTTATCGTGTTAAGTGTGAATCAATACTGCAAAAAAAACGGACAATGCCGGATCTGAACGCTATTCAAGTTGCTAGGGCCGTTACACGTTACGTTACAATTACGGAAATTGGAATGACGTAACTTGGAGTCAAGTTTTATTTACAGATGAGTCCAGATTTTGCCTGAAGCCAGATGATAGAAGGATTGTGGAGTGTGGAGACGCCCAGAAGAGAGGTACGCACAGTGCAACATCATTGGAAAAGAGGTATATAGTGGAGGGCCAATTATGGTATGGGGAGGTTTTTATATGGGGTTACGTACGGAACTCCTTGTCATCGACAATGGGTCACTAAGAAATTGTAGTGCCCTTTGCCCCTTTCAATGTAGATGAAATTGTTTTTATGCATGATAATGCACGCCCCCATACTGCGGCTGTGCTTGTCGACTACCTTCCATACCAATGCTATGGAGTGGCCAGCGTGCTCACCTGAAATCCTATAGAGGGATGAATCCTACGTATGGGATAAACTCGGACGACAAATTTTGAAAAGAAATCCTCCTCCCGCTAATTTGAGAGAGCTTAAAAACGGAACGCAATCTAAAGATTTTATTGATAACTTAATCAGGAGTATGCCAAGGAGACTTGAAGCAGTTCGAAGAGCTAGAGGAGGCAACACTAAGTACTGATTATAGCCCACGTTACAGGCTTTCCTAAGCATTATGAAAAAAATTTTTGTTTTATACACACTTTTTTTTTGCGTTCCTCTAAATTTGCTAATGAGTGTAGTTTATTGTTTAATAGAAAATATGAGTGGTATATCACTACTCACTAATATAATAACTGTTTAATAAAATTATTAAAAATTAGTCTTTATATTTTAACTTTTAAGGTTGTGTTTTTTTTTTAATTTACCACGGCTTAGTTTGGATTTTATTTACCATAAACCAAGAACCAAAAAAGCAAATGTCTAAACATGTGTCAATAGACATGTAACTAAAAAATAACATAAATTTGAAAAAAAAAGCTTTCAAAAAGTTGCATTCAATAAAGTAGAAAAGTTTGACCAAATATAGCTTTTGTAGATTGTTATTGTTGTATTGTTATTCTATTTAAACGATTTGTGAGATTCAAGAACGTTCAAAAATTGCACTGTAAGTTTCATATGAAATTAATAAATTCTATAAGTTGTATGTACTGACGAAAAAATAAAGCATATTTTACATAATAAGCTCTACATAACCTATAAAAGTACGCCATTTTAGTTTTAAATCAAACCAAATTACATTTATCGATTAAATATATCCTTGCTAACTTTTCATTTTTGTATTATCATTTTACATTATGTGACTGTAAAAAAAGTTCATATTAACAATACCACCTGTTTCCATTGCGTAACTATTGTAAGTCGTCAGTGATCAGATATGTTTACTATCATCGATAAGTCTTATAATCATCATATGAAAAAAAATATTTTCATATCCCGTATACATTTTACTTTTCAATCATTTTGTGACTTCCTCCAATTAGTTAGAGTTCACTTCATAACAGTTCGGTTCCTGCAGGTCTATTAAAGTTCCATTAAATAATAATCTGTCAATCTATCGTGAATGTCGTTGCTCAGCATGAAATTGATAGTGATATTTCGATAGCTAAATAAATAAAGGGTCACAGTAATGATAATTTACCAATGTTATGGTAACTTAATGGGTCACCGAACGGACAGTGGTTTTCCTCTTAGCTAAACTATGAAAGGACCATTTAGAATATTTTGTCCACTAATCCGTTTTCGTGAACAATGAAAACCCCCATTTACCGACTTCCTTTTGGAAGATTTCGACATTTGAAGAAATTATAAGAGTTGGCGAACGAATGATCTATTGACTAAGACGATGTTCAAATAATTGTATGAATTGCATTTTGATATATCTCTCTGTAATTATATATTTTTATTAATTTTGTTTGTATGCTACTGAATGTATATTTAACCAACAACGACATTAAATGTTGAGCGCTACTATAAATTCAGTTGTAAATACCCAAATCATAATTTGGTAACAAATTGTTTTTTGGATATAAGTTTACGAGAGATAATTTTAGTATACGTTATCACACCTCATATTCGTTGCCAGATAAAACTACCATAAGGTGTTTAGCTCTCAATCAAGTTGGTGGACTTTATAGTAATCTCACGATGTTTACCTTAATCGATTCTCGGATGAGCTGGTTTTTAACCCCTGTCTGGTGGGTTTTGATTCCAATTCATATGACACTAAACGACACTAGAATATTTGATTCATTTTTCAAATCTGTCAAATACATTGCACAAATCAATATTAGAGACAATGATTGCGGAACTTGTCCAGTTTATTACTTGGTCTAATTCTTAGTTCGTTTACTTATTTTTTTATATCACAATTTAGACTGAAGAAAATAAAATCAAGCTTAACTCCATATAAAATTGCCCGAACCCGTTTGAAATTAATTATTAACAGGTGTGTAAAAAAGACTAAGATTTAGGAGTGAGCGAGCTTATAAAGCGCGGTCATGAATTAACAAACAATTGACTATTCTACTTTCCATTGTCGGAATACAATAAACAACCTGGTTACAATTAGAGAGGGAATGTGGTAGGGTATCAACAAACCATGCCCATGGTTAATCAAACCTCCCCTGATCTGAATCCGGTTTCAATAAGGAGATATCCAAGATGGATATTTTGTATTATAACAGATCACATAAACACTAATTTCCATAACAAAAATATAGCCTCTTTTATATAAACATAATATTATATGAATTATTGAATCAGTATTGTTATATGTGTAATCGTGCAATGTTCTAAGAATACCGGATGATTACTTGTATATTGTAGATCTCTTTGTTTAAAAGAGTGAATTGTTTGGTCTAGAAAGAAGTGAATTGTTATAGTGCAGTATTAGGGATAATTAATTTTTAAACACCTAGCCTTGCCGATATTATACAGAACCACATAGGAATGTGCTTATGTATTTTTATTTATAGGCTTATTTGTATATCAATTCTATGAAAATGTCATAAGAGCACTTATGGTTAAAGTTTTATCATAAAATCCACTTATCTTTTTACTTTAAAACATTATTTAGAAATATTACATATTTAATTAAATTTCATTTATATGAAACCAATAGGGAATCTTGAATGCATTTCTAAAAAGCTTGTAAAATAGTGCACAATTCACTACAAACAGGCATGAGATCGCTCTGTTTTCAGTCTCCACGAGCAAATTTCACTGCGCTGCTACATTCTACCAAATACAATAAAAAATTCGACTTTGACTAATGTGTTTGAACTCTTTATTTATGTCTGAAAGTTAAATTAATACTTGCATTCCGTGACTAGTATAATTTTATCGATACAACTATAGAAAAATGTAAGTTTATCATAAATAGTAATGTTACATTACCTTGGCATTTTAAGTTGATACGATACATTTGCGTAGCGAATGGGTTATTTGAGAATGTTTATGGTCATTGTTCGCGTGATATTGGGTCAGAGTCATAGCAGTTAAAAATAGACGGTCGATATTAGTACATAGCTCTATTAATGTTTTAGATTTCGAACTAAATATCATACTACCTTTAACTGTACGAGGGCTGCTACTTATGTATCCGGAATAGAAAAATTAAACAAACGTATATGGCTAAATATGGTTTGGTATGGTTTATTGTTTTTCAAAGTATTCTCCGCGATGATTGATACACTTTTGCATACGTTGAAACCAATTTTTATAGCATTTTTTCCACTCTGATTGCGGTATCTCTGAAACGTGCTGTTAGAACGCGTCGACGGCATCTTCACGGGTGGAAAATCGTTGACCACGTAATTAATTCTTTACATTTGGGAATAAATAGAAATCATTAGGTGCCAAGTCTGGGCTATATGGTGGATGACCCATCAATTCTATTTTTTGACCCTCAAAAAATGTATTTGTTTCGCGTGATGTGTGACAGCTGGCATTATCGTGGTGTAGAATGATTCTGCGTCGCTTGTTGTTTTTACGTATTTCTTCAAATACTTCCGGCAAACAAATGGTCGTGTACCACTCCGAATTGACCGTTTTACGATTTTGCAGTGGTATTGTAGCCACATGACCATTAATACCAAAAAAGCAGGCCACCATTTGCTTTAAAGTGCTTCTTGCACGAGTCACTTTCGTAGGATTCGGCTCATTTTGAAACACCCAAACTGTAGATTGTTGCTTAGTTTTGTAGGATCGTACGCATAGATCCAAGATTCATCACCTGTATAGATGTTATAAACAGATTTTGAGTCACCTCCGTTAAATTTTTTTAACATATTCTTGCACCATTCGACGCGAGCTTCTTTTTGATGCTGAGTTAAGTTGTGCGGTATCCAACGCGAACAAATTTTTTTACGAACAAATGTCATGTAATATTTTATTAATACTTGTCATATACTCGTATATGCCCAGAGTAGCCTCTATCTCGCGATACGTAACATGACGGTCTTGCATAATTAGTTTTCGTACAGCTTCAATGTTTTGTGGCACAACGACTGATTTTGGGCGACCTATCTTAATTTCGTTCGTGAGCTTACTCCGTCCACGATTGAACTCACTAAACCAGTGATACACAGTGGTTTTTTGATGGAGCTTCAACACCAAAAGTTGAAGTTACGTCTACGTCTACGCACTGTTGTTGCGTTAAACCACGTCGAAAATCGTAATAAATCATAGCACGAATATTTTCACGTGTGAGTTCCATCATTTCAGCGATATGACATTTTAAACCCATCAGAAACAAAACACTAGCGTACATAAGGAAAAAACAAATAGCGGCCAGTATTTCAAAAAAAGAACGAATTTTACCATGGAGGTTCATATATTACGTTTAAAAATGTTGAAATCCCAGATTCCGGATACTTAAGTGGCAGCCCTCGTACATTTTGAATTTCGAACGTGTAAGGATATTCTGATGTCCTTTTCTAAATCATTTAAATATTAGGTCAACATTATTATTTATTTGAAATTATTATTGAATAACTAGAATTTTGTATTCAATCTTTGTTTCACCTAGGCTTTTGTCATTTTAATTATGTTCACATTCATCATAAATCCAATCCTTTCTCCTTCACTGTCCTCTAGCCTTCCTTTCTGTGATGTAGTTTAATCATAAATTTCATACATTATGGTATACATTGGTACGACTTTAAATCGTACCCTAGATGCTGCTCTTATTATTTTATTCACTGGTTTTACTACTAATAGTTCAAGAACTACATTCATAATTACTTTTTGGATTGATTAATGATCGACTGGTGATCTACGCTATGTCAGACAAACAATTCGTACTTTTTTCCAACTGGATAGACATAGACTATTCTGAGTCATGCTTTTTAATTAAATAAAATTTATATATATAAAATAAGGCTTTATAATTGTTATAAATTAATATATTTGTAAATATATAGGGTTATAACCAACCGTAAATACCATTGTGAAGCTAACAATTGGCTATTTGACCTTCAGGAAAATACTTCAAGAAGATGCGGGAGGATGCTCAACAAAATTTTCAGAATCTCGCTCGGCCCCATCAACATACCTTTTGATTAATCACTCTCTTCCTTGAGAATGCCATTTTGCCTTTATCAGAGAAGATAGGTGAATTAATTAATCCTAACTTTTTGAATAGAATTCATGATTATAGAACGACCTGAATATATGTCACTCGTCGAATCGTAAAATAACTGAATCAAGTTGTGTTGGTAATGTTGTATGTAACATTATGATACTGAAAGAATTGCTGACTAAAAACAACTAACCTGTCCAACCTTATAACACGGAGCTGCCCATTGTTCTACAAGTATTCTTTTACGACACTCCAATTAGATAGAGGAGAATTACGTATATAACAAACACTTCACAGTGTCGAAATAAATCACTCAATAAAACAGTTTCAATTCAAAACGAAAATTAATATCAATGTTGATGAAAAACATGATCCCAACTTCACTCAATTTCTTCTGATATCGATAGATATCATTGACGAAGAAGTTTGAGCTAATGTGGTGGTCTCCTTCAACTTTTTTGTTACTTTTTTATTTAAATAAAGCCAATCGTAGATTAAGTCGGCTGTCTCCTCAACGCCCTTAGATATGGAAATATTGTTAGGGTCGTAAGTCTTTCTTAGATTATTGTGATTTTGGTTTGTTGTCTCTCAGAAACCATCTATTTGTGAAAAAAAATTTACAGCAAATTATCCTCAAGATTTTAATTTATCAGGTCGTATGTTCGACACCTTTAACGAAGTGCAATTTAACACACCTAAATCTAGCTGAAAGTACCAAATATCGAGGTGAGTATTTCTTATGTTTGTCTACTATGATATAATGTGACATCTTGCATGTGCGATCAGTAATTTAGTTTAGAGCGCCTCGCATCTCGAGCGTGAATACAGATTTTATATCACGGTTCTACTTTGATTGTCTCTACACACTTAAAATGGGAGCCGTGGCTAGTAATTACAAAAACAACCTAGTTCTGGTTTGCCTCAAACTAGGACTGAAATTATGTTTGTTTGAGTTAGTAAAGTCGCAATACACAATAAATCACAAAAAAAATAGTTATTCAGCCTTAGCTGCTTAGCACTTACACGACACACGACTAATGACATCTGCTAGTCAATCATTAGAGTGATAACTTTTAGCTAAACTTAATTTAAAATGTGATCTGTCAACTGTGGAAGACGGCGGGACTACAAAACTGATAACTTAAACTAAATAAAAAAAGTATTTTATTGAAATATATATAATTGTATAACTTGCGAAGAACTGAACCGAATTATTTAATTACTAGCTTTTGCCCGCGACTTCGTTCGCGTGGACTTCAGGTTCCTAAAACCTCAAAAATTGTAGCCTATGTGTTATTCTGATGTATAAGCTATATTGTGGTTGTGGTAAAGTTTCATTCAAATCCATTCAGTAGTTTTTACGTAAAAGAGTAACAAACGTCCATACTTACAAACTTTCGCCTTTATAATAGTAGTAGGATAGTGTGCAATATTTCTGATAAATAAAACAAATTTTATATAAGTGTATTTAATTATAATTTCAGTTTCGAAATTCTCCTATTTACTTTAGTAGATCCTCACTTTTAGTCATTCACTGCTAGGTGGTACGAAGTTGCTATCTATTTCTTCAGAAATATAATCGGAGAAAAGCCATCAGTGTAACACACTGATGCTTCTGGTTGTTAATTTACATCTTTATTTAACTCTTGGCCACATACTTACATATCCCTACATAATTAGAACGCCCTCTAATTGCCGTTATACTGACCACGGTAATTGCTGTTATATTGACCATACCTAGGAGAATTATTAACTATACCTCTTTGATATTGATAACCTTGCGGTCGTCTCATATTATAAAATATACCACGCTGTTTAGATGCGTGCGTGATGTTACCTGATGGTTGCGGGAAGGATGACATATCCTCTTCCTTAGCTGCTTGTATCGCATCTTTCAGGCTGGTATAGTCGCGCGCGTCGATGATAGTTGATAATCTGGAACTGTGCAGTCCACCTGAAAACCGTTTTATTGCAATTTTTTCATTAAGCGGCTTTCTTGTGCAGTACAGACATGGCATGGTCAACAATTTGACTGCTTCACCAATTGAAATATATGAATAATAATAAAATATATAGCTATACTTTTTTATTTTATGCAAAATTGTTATTTTAATTAAATTAACTAATATGACAACGGCGAAGGCTCGAGCTGAGAGCTAGTTTTTGAAAACGTTCAAATAACTATCTATTTTAAAATTATTACTTTGACAGAATTTGCAATTTCTAAAACTTGTGAAGTAACCGTGGCATATTTTTTTAAAACTCAAATATAGTTCTGTTATTAATTAAGAAAGTGCTACTGAGAGTTACGGCTTATAATTTCCTGAGGTGCCATAAGTATATAAGTATAGTTTGTTCACACGACATTCTCAAAAAGAGAGGAAAGAGTAACACTTGTATTCCAAATCCACTATCGCCCGCGTCCATGCACTTTAAATATACATATTATCTCAGAAAGGCTTTTTTCTTTGTTAGGAAACAACGGCATTACCAAGAACCTGAGGTATCGTGCTTCAGGGTGCTGGCATCATATACAAATAATTGCCTGTAGGTCATTACACAAACACGTAACTTCAAGGCTTCCTGTTCCCGCCCCTTCACGTCGGTGCATTGTGTGTACTGTATCGCTATACCGCGTTAACGCGTTGTGGTCATTTGTTTCCATAATTATAGTCATTTGCAAAGCCGCGGGGACACATTTTATAAGGGAACAACATTAGTTTAAGGCAATGCCCATTGTTGTTAGTCCAAATATTGATACTTGTAATTTTATGAGAATTTCTTGTAATTATTTATGGGAAAAGAAAGGAAACCAAGTATTATAGTTTCCAAAAAATACATAATGTGTTTATTATTAGATATTCGGCTACTCGGCTATAATCGGCTACTTGCTTAGACAATATCTTCTGTAATTGCAAAGTGTATGAATATGCTATTATAAGTTGTATCAACTCTGACCATAGTAGCCAGTTAGCTTGTATTGAGCACCATCATGTAAATTCTGAAGTGGAAATAGTTTGTAGGCCTATAACTAATGGTAGGTTATGTAAATTTAAAAAGAAAATAACGTCTCAAATCACATCTTTGCCGGCGACAAATGGAGATGCCAATTATCTATATAATAACTTATTTAATTTAGTTAAAAAAGAAAGCAAAGAAATATTCCCACAAAAAGTTGTAAAATTAAAAAACAAAATGAAATTCTGTGATTGGGCTACACCCGGTATATATAAAAGCAGGCGTAAGCTATTTGAACTTTATGCTTTAAAATCAACTTCTATTGACCCTGCCTTCATTGATTATGTAAGCCAATACTCAAAAACTTTTAAAAAAGTTTGTTTGTCTGCCAAGTCTTTATACATATCAAACAAAATAAATTTGTCTAAAAATAAAGTTAAGACCACGTGGAATATAATAAATCAGGAAGCTGGAAAAGTTCAAACTTCTAGCAACTCTTTTACTTTGGAAATAAATAATAAGGAAATTAAATCTGATGATGCAGTTGCTAATGCATTTGTCGATTATTTTGCTCAAATACCTGTGATAACTACAAGTGGTCTTAGTTCATCTCCTGATATAGCAGTCACCCTACTTGAGTCACGTGTGGATAAGTGCAGTAAACTCTTCCAATTTAGCCATATTGATGCTATCACAGTTGTAAAATCATTCCGTTCTCTTAACAAGAAGAAAACGGAGGATCTCTGGGGTATCTCAATTCACATTATTCAGTCTGTCATAGATGAATTAGCCCCACTATTAGCCCAAATTTTTAACAATTGTGTTGATGAGGGTATCTTCCCTGATTTAATGAAAAACAGTAAACTAATACCCCTTTTCAAATCAGGCGACAAAAAAGACCCCTCAAATTTTAGACCTATTTCTATATTACCAGCTTTTAGTAAAATTTTTGAGAAAATTGTTTATAATCAGCTATTAGGTCACATAAGAACTAACAGGCTATTGCATGAAAAACAGTTTGGTTTCACCAAAGGTAGATCCACTACTGATGCAGGAACTGCACTTCTCAAACATATTTTTGATGCTTGGGAAGCCAAGCAGGATGTGATTGGAGTGTTTTGCGATCTTTCAAAAGCTTTTGACTGTGTGAGTCATGAAACGCTTTTAGCTAAACTTAGACATTATGGTGTCTCAGATGGAGCTGGCTGCCTTATTAAATCGTATTTATCGGACAGACACAAAAAGTGGTCATAAATAGGTCAGAGTCTGCTAGCGCACCTATTATGATGGGTGTGCCCCAGGGATCAATATTGGGTCCTTTACTGTTTTTAGTATATATAAATGACCTTCCTTATTACGTTACAGACTCATGTGAGACAGTCTTATTTGCAGATGATACTTCTTTGTTATTCAAAGTCGACAGACAAAAGTCATGTTTTGACGATGTGAATAGTGCACTCTCCAGAGTCATGTATTGGTTTGAAATCAATAATTTATCATTAAACTCAAGAAAAACCAAATGTATAAAATTTTCGTTGCCGAATGTTCGGCAGGTTGATACTCATTTAAATATAAATGGTGATGTCATTGACTTAGTAAACAATACAAAATTCTTAGGTATTACATTAGATTCACGTTTACAATGGGACCCACATATTGAAGCCTTGGCAAACAAACTTAGTTCTGCAGCGTACGCAGTAAAAAAGATTAGGCTATTAACTAACGTTGAAACGGCAAGATTAATCTACTTTAGCTATTTTCATAGTGTTATGTCCTATGGACTATTGCTATGGGGATCAGCGGCCAATATTGAAAGCATCTTCGTGCTACAAAAAAGAGCGATTCGTAACATTTACAAATTACGGGCTAGAGATTCGCTTAGAGAATTGTTCAAAGAAATTAATATTTTAACTTTAGCCAGTCAATATATTTTTGACAACTTAATTTATGTATATAGAAACTACCACTCATACAATAAAAATAGTGATTTACATAATGTAAATACAAGAAATAAAAATAAACTTGCCGTTCCAATGTACAGGCTCCATAAGATTAGCTGTTCCTTTTTGGGGAAATGTATAAAAATGTTTAATAAGCTTCCACAAAGCATTATTGTGTTGCCTTTGCACAACTTTAAAAATCACATCAAAAAGACACTTATTAGTAAAGCATATTATAAAGTAAGTGATTATTTAAACGATAACACTGTATGGAGCTAGGTGCGGTATCCCAAAAGCCATGCTTGGTAACAACATAATTATTTATTTATTATTTTTTGTCTTTTCCTTTTGACATTTAATGTGTATGTAAATGTACATACGAAAATATTATATTATGTATGTTAGCTTTATTGTAGCTTTAAGTTTTTTTTTTTTTTTTATAAATGACTAATTGTAAATAACGATTAAAAAAGAGGAGATAAAAAATAAACCCTGAGAGTTTCTTGCCAGTTCTTCTCTAGGGCCTCCCAATTTCCGAACTGGTGGTAGAGTTTGACGTCAATAAGTGCCTGCAAAGGTCTATGTTGAATAAAGAATTTTTGAATTGAATTTGAATTTGAATTATTGTTTTTAGGTGGACTTGTATTCACAAATATATCCACATTTCGGTTTTAATCAAATGAAAATTGTCTATATTTTGTATTAGTTTTAGGTTTTAAATCTTAAGAATATGTCCAACTTCGCATCTCAACTAATCTTATACCAAATTTCACAAATATCAGATCAGAGGTACCGTATATTACCCTAAACAAATTCGCAAACATTTACCTCTACTTTTTAAATGTGTGACTAAAAAAATGGGGAATATTGAGATATTCAACCCAATATACTGTCCACCAATCTTCTGTTAACTTTGTGATAATTTCTTACAAACCAGAGGAATTTAGGTCACATTTCAGCTACTGAGAAGCAAATACACGTCTTTAAGCTAAGCTTTCGAGGGTTTATTGCATGCCTCAAGGTTTTCTTGAGGTATTATTATTTTTAAGAGTTTTGAAATAGTTTAATAGTATTCAATCAAAACTTAAATACGGTAGGAATATGGTTCTAAATATACCACTGATATATCCTAATCATAGGCCCATGACGCAAAGGAAAAAGCTAATCTTTTGGGCACACTCTTTGCGTCCAACTCGACGTTGGATGATGGGGGACAAGAGCCGCCGACCATACTGCGGTGTGAGAGCTCTATGCCGGATATCCGGTTTCACCAAAGCTCAGTGCGTTTGGCACTTCTATCCTTAGACGTCCACAAGACGAGCGGGCCCAATGGCATTCCTTCGATCGTGTTGAAGACTCCTGAGTTGATACCGGTTATAACGCGTCTTTTTCGGCTCTCCTACTCTTCTGGCATAGTGCCTACTTTATGTCATGCAAATGTCTCGGGAAAACATCGTGGAGAGTCGAAATCAACTTGGGTCTCAAATTGAGACTTCTTTAAAGAAGGGTCCAACACTAAGACACAAGTTTGCGCGTTCACCGCAAAAAAATTACCCTTTATCGTTTCACCTCGATTTGAAAGCTCTCCCTTAACTACCTCAGCCAGTATTGGAATTTTCGGTGTCGACATATCGAGCCTATTTCACACCGGCCCATCGAATGCAACTCTAAGGCGCAAGTTCGGCCACATATGGAATACTGTTTTCATCTTTGAGCAGAGGCTCCCCTGTAACAAATTCTCCCTCTGGACCGCATCCACCTGAGAGCGACTCGAATTGTCGACTTGGCGCTGCGTATAGAGATATAGTGCTCCGAGGAATTGTTCGGAATAATTCCTGCTCCTAGTTTTCGTCACCGTTCTAGGCGACTCAACATTCATTCTTATTATCTAGACGCTTGGCAGTTCACCACAGTGCGTTTTTCTAAGAATTTCCTGCCCGCACTACTAAACTGTAGAATGTATTGTCGCCTGCACTATTTTCCGAACCGATACAATATCGGAACCCCCAAAAAAAGAGCATATTCCCGTTTAAAAAGCCGGCAACGCATCTGTGACTCTTCTGGTGTTGTGTATGATGTCTATGGGCAGCGGTTATCGCTTACCGTCAGGTGATCCGTTTGCTCGTTTGCTGCGCCCTATCCTATAAAAAAAATAATATGATCGTTCTCTTAGGTATTTGCTTATAAGCTAACTCTGTAGATTTTTATTTTTAGAAACCATTTTTTTTTATATAATTCCGAGGCGATTATAATCCAATCCAAATATTAGATTATTAACACAATTGTTACAAATGAAATTACAATTGATAGTATTGTTTTAGATTGTTTAGAATCGGAAAGCGTTGTTGACGACGTTATATGAAAACGCTAAAGAAAAGTAAGATAAAAGTAAGCTTAGACCATAGTTATACTTCGATGCTGCATCCTATGAGATTTATAATAACTAGGTAGTCCGTCTGTTGAGGTACGGTATCATCACAACATTTTTAGAGTAAAAAGTATTCAAACAGAAAGGAAAAAACTATTAATAGACATACTAATGACTATCTCCCACGGTCGACTACAGAGTGCGCTCGCGGTCGCGCTGTCATTCGTTTTTTGTTGTGCGGTATCGTTACAACGCTCCCTCGGTTTTAAAATATTTTAAGTGAAATTATCGAATTTGGATAACATTAAAGTGTGTAATTGTGTAATCAGTGAAAATGGGTAAAAGAAAACGTGACAAAAGCAACGAGGACTTACTTCGACGTGTGAGAAAGTTGGAAAAGGAATTACGTTCTCGAAGCAGGCGGCTACCGTCATATTCGGATAGTGAAAATATGATTGTTCGAAATTCAAACTCGGAAAGTGAAGGTTAGTAACTTCACAATGATTAATTGACAATAATGTTTAATTATGGGTTCCTAGAATTAATGATAAGGTAATTTTATGGGTTCATTTTCATTATATGTTTAAACAAATGAAATAAAATAACCTATACGAACTGGGCCGATCTTAATTACATTTAGTAATAAATATATCAAGTATTTTTAGACATTCCGGGCGTATTATTATTTTCTTAGTGGTGCCACACGATGTCACCTGGAAATAATACTTATTACTTTCATAATGTGGTAATACCAGATATTATCCCGAAAGTAACTATTACTATCTTAAGGTGGTGATACGTGATATCATCCTGATAGTAATTTTTATAACGTGATCAGTAAATACTCATTTTCTATCTTCTAGGGGACGAACATGATGATCCCGACTGTTGTAGTGAATACATAGAGGAAGACTATGAGGCTAGTCAAGACGGTCATGTCGCCATAGACGCACAAAATCAAGAAGAATTGGCGGGCGTAAATCAGCTAGCGTCCGTAGTGACCGTTCCCGTCACAATTCCGTGTAGTGTCGAAGACCCGACCCTAATCATTCCTGACGTTATTGAGAACGTTCCAACAGTACCTGCAGAAATTTTGCTGGCGCTTGGAGAAGCGAAAAAGTCCGAAGAAGGAATAGGAAAGAAAATTCCAGTGGAAATCTCTGAACGTTTGGGTAAAATATTGATAGAAGGATTAACCAAGGAACAAAAAGAAGCCTTACTGACAAAAATTTTAATACCAGAAAATTTCCAAATGGCAAGAGCGCCAAAGCTAAATGCAGAAGTAGCTGCTGTTCTAACCGAATCAGCTAAGAATAGAGATAAGCGATTACAAAAGTCACAAAATCAACTAGGAACCGGTATAGCAGGGCTAGTTAATTTGATTGCAGACCTTATAGAGGGTCAAATAAATAATACAGAAATAATAAAACGTATTTCGGAAGTAAATCAGATCCTTTTAGATATGCATCACGAAGAAACAATGAATAGACGCAGATTAATAATTCCATTACTAGACAAAAGTTTCTGGAATATAATTCACGGCGTCAAACGCGATGAATTTTGGGAAGGGAAACTTGCAACGGCCTCCTCGTCCAGGGACAACTCGTACATTTCATGTACAAGCACCGCCGCCGCCGCCGCCTTCACGGTACTACCGAGAGGCACCGCCGCCGGCGCCGGCGCCGACGAGGAGGCAAGCTCCCTCAACAGCGACGAGGTCCCGAGGCGGTCATCAATCGCGCCCATACGACAAGAGACATCGCCGCTAGAGGTATCTCATTCTGGTCATATTAGTTATTTTTTAAACAATTGGTTAAAAATTACTTCAGATAACCGAATATTAACAATTGTAAAAGGTTATAAATTAGAGTTTGAAAATCAACCCTTCCAATGCGTGGAACCTATTAATCCTGGTTGTAATGAATTTCTTATGACGGAAGCTATAAAAAAGTTGCTGAATTTGGGTGCTATCAAAAGATGTGAGCAATGTCCTGGACAATTTATTTCTCCAATTTTTATTATTCCTAAAAGTGATGGTACCTCGCGATTTATTTTAAACCTTAAAAATCTAAACAAATTCATAGTAAAGCAACATTTTAAAATGGAAGACATAAGAACAGCCATAAAATTATTATCTTATAATTCATATATGGCAACTGTAGACCTTAAAGACGCATATTTTTTGGTTCCCGTTCATCCTTCGTGTAGGAAATACTTACGGTTCAGATTCCAAAACCTTTATGAATTTACTTGTCTACCCTTTGGTTTATGTTCCGCTCCTTATGTTTTTACGAAATTAATAAAGCCTATTTTAACACACTTAAGGAACGACGGACATAAACTAGTAGGATATCTCGATGATATTTTATGTATTAATAACAGTTACATAGAATGCCAAAGATCGGTTTCAAAATTGATAAATTTATTACATAGCTTAGGATTTGTTATTAATTATGAAAAAAGCATGTTGGAACCCAGTACTCTGTGTAAATTTCTTGGAATGCAATTAAACTCAATAAGTATGACACTTGAATTACTACCCGATAAACGTCAAAAAATTTATGATATGACAAACAACATACGTAGTAAGAAAGTGCTAACGATTAGAGAGTTTGCGAAATTCGTAGGTACATTAACAGCGGCTTGCCCAGCTGTCTCATATGGTTGGTTGTATACAAAACGTTTTGAGAGAGAGAAATATCTAGCTCTTCTCAAGTGCGATAATTATGATGCAAAAATGAATATCGATACGTACCTTCATGCTGATCTTTATTGGTGGAATAATATTATAAAACATACATATAATCCTATACGCACTGGCCATTTTACACTAGAAATTTTTACTGATTCTTCCTTATCAGGATGGGGAGCTTATTGCAACGGGGAAATAGCACAAGGTTACTTAGGCCAGTCATTAAAGCCTGAAACCCGAAAGAAATTAGTAACTCGCTAAAATTTTGAGGGGTCATTAAGGAAGGTGAAATACCTTACCGTGTGATTTTGCAGCGCTCTGGGGTGTACGGAAAGGGTTGAAAAGGATGAAAAGTGATTTTTGTTAATAACATTGTCAAAAAAATTAGTAACACGCTGCAAACTTAGAATTAGCTTGTTCTCATTGTTTTGTAACATATATTAATTTTGCAGCGTTTTGCAATGTACGGAACATTGTTTATTATTAAAAAAACAGTAAAATTTGTTAATAACAAGGGTAAAAAAATTAGTAACACGCTGCAAATTTGGAATTAGGTTGTTCTCATTGTTTTGTAACGTGTATTAATTTTGCAGCGTTTTGCAATGTACGGAACATTGTTTATTATTAAAAAACAGTAAAATTTGTTAATAACAAGGGTAAAAAATTAGTAACACGCTGCAAAAACTACTTTTTTCACCCTTGTTATTAACAAATTTCATTGTTTTTTAATTATAAACAATGTTCCGTATGTTGTAAAACGCTGCAACATAAATAGACATTACGAATTGGTAAGAACATAGGTTGTTCTTCCGACATCAATCGATTCCTTGCTGCCGAAATCTCTTTTGGTTTTGCCGCCAAAGTGATTCCCCTTTGTAATACCGCGCCGACAAATGGAGGCGCGCTGGCTCGGAGGCGTAAACAGGGGACGCGGCGTTCTTTGGCGGCGTTACAAAGGTCACCGACCGTGTTTTTAATTTGTGTGTGCGGTGTTTGCAACATTTTCTCTACATTGCCACTCTTAACCGACTCTTTGACCATTGTTACTAACTGAAACAATTGTTTATCTAGTACCTATTAAACAATGTTCCGTTTGTTACAAAACACTGCAAATTTGATAGTTACTATAAAATGCTGTACACGAGGTAGGTAATTACAAATTTACAACGATCTATTTTTTTTACCCTTGTTATTAACAAATTTCATTGTTTTTTAATTATAAACAATGTTCCGTTAGTTGCAAAACGCTGCAAAATTAATACACGTTACAAAACAATGAGAACAACCTAATTCCAAATTTGCAGCGTGTTACTAATTTTTTTACCCTTGTTATTAACAAATTTTACTGTTTTTTAATAATAACAATGTTCCGTACATTGCAAAACGCTGCAAAATTAATATATGTTACAAAACAATGAGAACAACCTAATTCCAAATTTGCAGCGTGTTACTAATTTTTTTACCCTTGTTATTAACAAATTTTACTGTTTTTTAATAATAAACAATGTTCCGTACATTGCAAAACGCTGCAAAATTAATATATGTTACAAAACAATGAGAACAAGCTAATTCCAAATTTGCAGCGTGTTACTAATTTTTTTACCCTTGTTATTAACAAATTTTACTGTTTTTTAATAATAAACAATGTTGCGTACATTGCAAAACGCTGCAAAATTAATACATGTTACAAAACAATGAGAACAAGCTAATTCTAAGTTTGCAGCGTGTTACTAATTTTTTTGACAATGTTATTAACAAAAATCACTTTTCATCCCTTTCAACCCTTTCCGTACCCCCCAGAGCGCTGCAAAATCACACGGTAAGGAATTTCACCTTCCTTAATGACCCCTCAAAATTTTAGCGAGTTACTAATTTCTTTCGGGTTTCAGGCTTTAATGACTGGCCTATACTGGGATAGCAATGAACTTACAAAACATATCAACTATCTTGAGTTGTTAGCTGCTTTTTTAGGTCTAAAATCCTTTGGCAATAATCTTAGAAATTCAGACGTGCTCTTAAGAATAGACAACACTACGGCCATCTCATATATAAATAGGATGGGTGGGGTACAATTTCCCCACCTTAATGATATAACTCGTACTATTTGGCAGTGGTGTGAAAATCGAGGCTTATTTATTTTTGCATCCTATATAAAATCTCGCGACAATATTGAAGCAGATAAGGCCTCGCGTTTCACTAACATTGATACAGAGTGGGAATTAAATTCCATATTCTATGACAAAATCACTAAAAATTTTGGTCAACCGTGCATTGACTTATTTGCTTCCCGTATAAATAAAAAATGTCACAAGTTTGTATCCTGGAAAAGAGACCCAGAGGCCTTTCAAATCGATGCATTTACTATTAAATGGGACAAATATTTTTTCTATGCTTTTCCTCCTTTTTGTCTTGTTTTAAAATGCCTTAGAAAGATAATCAATGACAAGGCGCACGGAATAATGGTCGTGCCATACTGGCCTAGTCAGCCATGGTACCCATTATTTTTGTCATTAGTTTGCTCTGAGGTTGTTTACTTAGAACCTCACTCTGAGCTTTTATTTTCACCTTCCAGAAGGAGCCACCCTCTATGGCGCAGTCTTACCCTGGCGTGCGCAATTTTGTCCGGGAAGCCTTCTTAAAGAAAAACCTAAACTCTAAGACAATTGATATTCTTTGTAGCTCTGTTTCAAATAACACATTACAACAGTATAACTCGACTTACGTAAAATGGTACAATTTCTGTGTAGTTCATAAAATTGATTGTTTCCAAGTAACTATGCAAGATATATTGAAATTTCTTACTATTCAATTCGAAGAAGGAGCGAGCTATGCGACAATAAATAGTATTAGATCGGCATTGTCACTTATATTGGGAAAAGATACTTGTAATCAAGATTTAATAAGTAGATTTATAAAAGGAGTTTTTAAAATTAAGCCCAACCTTCCTAAGTATCTGTCAACGTGGAACCCTAGTACAGTACTTACATTCTTGTCAAATCAGTTTCCAAATGAAAACTTATGTATGAATATATTAACAAAAAAACTGGTAACTCTACTTGCGTTGTCTACAGGACAACGGGCGCAGACGTTATCTGTTATTAATGTCGCAGATATTGCGTTTCAGGAAAAGGGTGCTTATATAATTATTAACGATATCATTAAAACTTCTGCACCCAATAGGCCTAACCCAAAACTATTTATTCCCTTCTTTGATCAAAAGCAGTGTATTTGCCCAGCAAGAACATTGTCTTCTTATATTAAGATCTCAGAGAAAGTTAGAGATAATAACGACACCGAAAAACTTATTTTAACATATAAAAAACCATTTCATAATGCTAGTTCCCAGACTATAAGCCGCTGGATCAAAGAAGTTCTGAGTGACAGTGGTATTGATGTTAGTGTGTTCTCGGCGCACAGCACTCGCCACGCGTCCACGTCTGCTGCGCGAAGGGCTGGTGTCTCTCTTGATATCATCAAGAAAACTGCCGGATGGACTGGGGACTCTATGTGCTTTGCGAAATTTTATAACTTACCCCTAGGAAATAGTGAACAAGAAGACAATGTTTTTGCGCAGTCTGTATTTCATAATGATTAATGTGTTGATTGAATGTAATCATAATAATTAAGTATAATTACTTCTTGTTGTTATTTCATTAATTAATAATTCGATTAAATAATTGAATTTTCAATAAATTCTATTATTCATTTTTCACTCTCTTGTCTTCATTTAGATTAGCGCTAAACATCTACCTAGTTATTATAAATCTCATAGGATGCAGCATCGAAGTATAATTAATGGTTAATTGAACTTACCTTAAGTGAACTTCAACCATAATTATACGAGATGCTGCATCCGTAGAGATTTAAATTCCCTCCCTCCCGAAATACAAGATTTTCCCGTTCACCTAAATGAAGACAAGTACAATAAACTCTAAAATAAATGACAGCGCGACCGCGAGCGCCCTCTGTAGTCGACCGTGGGAGATAGTCATTAGTATGTCTTTTAATAGTTTTTTCCTTTCTGTTTGAATACTTTTTACTCTAAAAATGTTGTGATGATACCGTACCTCAACAGACGGACTACCTAGTTATTATAAATCTCTACGGATGCAGCATCTCGTATAATTATGGTTGAAGTTCACTTAAGGTAAGTTCAATTAACCATTAATAATTGAAGTGTGATCTCTGCCTACCCCCATAAAAAAGATCTGTGCTAATACGTGAATAGTGTCAAAATAGTAGATGACGATTTAATACACATGATATATTATATTTATACGTCAAAGTAAACATTTACCTATTAATTATGTACACGCATGATACTAAATCTGAAATAAAGGGTAACATTTATATAACCTTTATATAACCTTCTTATAATTCTGCAAGACGGACATTAATGATAGATATAATACTTATTATCATTAATAATATTTATAAAGCGATAGAGATCTAAGGCTGTATAAAATGTCCCCATTTTTAATTAGGTGCTGCATTATACATCTTAAAAAGCTTTTATATGTATATCCCAATATAACGTTTTTTCTATTGGCTATATGTGAAATCTTAATAAGCTACTACGAGGGCTGCTACTTATGTATCCGGAATAGAAAAATTAAACAAACGTATATGGCTAAATATGGGTTTATTGTTTTTCAAAGTATTCTCCGCGATGATCGATACACTTTTGCATACGTTGAAACCAATTTTTATAGCATTTTTTCCACTCTGATTGCGATATCTCTGAAACGTGCTGTTTGAACGCGTCGACGGCATCTTCACGGGTGGAAAATCGTTGACCACGTAATTTATTCTTTATATTTGGGAATAAATAGAAATCATTAGGTGCCAAGTCTGGGCTATAAGGTGGATGACCCATCAATTCTATTTTTTGACCCTCCGAAATGTATTTGTTTCGCGTGATGTGTGACAGCTGGCATTGTCGTGGTGTACAATGATTCTGCGTTGCTTGTTGTTTTTACGTATTTCTTCAAATACTTCCGGCAAACAAATGGTCGTGTACCACTCCGAATTGACCGTTTTACGATTTTGCAGTGGTATTGTAGCCACATGACCATTAATACCAAAAAAGCAGGCCACCATTTGCTTTAAAGTGCTTTTTGCACGAGTCACTTTCGTAGGGTTCGGCTCATTTTGAAACACCCAAACTGTAGATTGTTGCTTAGTTTCGGGATCGTACGCATAGATCCAAGATTCATCACCTGTGTAGATGTTATATAAACAGATTTTGAGTCACCTCCGTTAATTTTTTTTAACATATTCTTGCACCATTCGACGCGAGCTTCTTTTTGATGCTGAGTTAAGTTGTGCGGTATCCAACGCGAACAAATTTTTTTACGAACAAATGTCATGTAATATTTTATTAATGCTTGTCATATATATGCCCAGAGTAGCCTCTATCTCGCGATACGTAACATGACGGTCTTGCATAATTAGTTTTCGTACAGCTTCAATGTTTTGTGGCACAACGACTGATTTCGGGCGACTTTCTTTAACTTCGTTCGTGAGCTTACTCCGTCCACGATAGAACTCACTAAACCAGTGATACACAGTGGTTTTTGATGGAGCTTCAACACCAAAGGTTGAAGTTAATTGATCTACGCACTGTTGTTGCCTTAAACCACGTCGAAAATCGTAAAATAAATCATAGCACGAATATTTTCACGTGTGAGTTCCATCATTTCAGCGATATGACATTTTAAACCCATCAGAAACAAAACACTAGCGTACATAAGGGAAAAAAAAATAGCGTCCAATATTTCAAAAAAGAAATAACGAATTTTATTATGGAGGTCATATATTGCATTTAAAAATGTTGAAATCCCAGATTCCGGATACTTAAGTAGCAGCCCTCGTATAGTTCTGATCTGTGTTTATTGGGAATACTTAACATCTAAACACGACCTACACTTTCCTTCCTGGCAGTTCATTTGTTTACTTGTATGTACTTTCCCCACACGTGTACTCAAGCCGATGACAGATCACCAAACAACCGTGGCCCCCCGCGCCCGCTCTGATACCACTCATGTTTATGTAACACTCTTTTACATTCATTAATTAATGTTTGTTTGCTATGCGAATTTGAATATGCCGTCGCTTCGGCAACGAAATCGATTCTCATTAGCGTCCGCTAAAAGGAATTGTGTGATTAATTGTGTAAAAAGTAGTAAAAGTAACCCTTATAAAGTTACACAGTTGTATTCTTTCATACACTCTATAGTCGGTTTCAGTGAGCCAATCTTATCAGTTGCTTATTAAATTTGCTTTAATTGTTTTGTGTATTGTTTGCTCACGGCTCTCCGCTGCTCATAATGCATGTTTTATATGTTGCCTATTGACAGATATATAATGTATCCGGAATTAATTTTGTTAAAAGTGATGAACAGGTATTCAATTAGCCGTTTTTATAAAAAAAAAAACACCTTAATAATGTAATTTTTTTCGTCGGTGTTGAAATTCAGTTAACTATCCAAAGTTTTATATTTTTTTTTTACTTGAAACTGATAGCGAAATGACATTTTCATTTGTAATATTATTATTTTTGCAAAATGGAGAGAATATTGAAGTAGAGTACTGATGTGGAGGGACTGATGATTTATATATGTAATATGTGGGGTTAAACACGTTCACTGCAAAACAGACTTACGCTCAAAAGATCATTCTGACATTGTCGTAAGACACGAATGATTCGTATTCGATGTCGAAAGTCATATTTATTACTGGGTAAACATAAAAATAACCTGAATCACTTTTTTATAACTTTATAACCGTTCGCGAATAGCATTATACTTTTTCCACTAGGAGCTATTGTCATCGTAAAAATGCCAATATGCTCTACAACTTATCGGATCAATCATATTATTTGTTAAATCATCATAATCATCATCCTCTTGCCCATTTCCCATTATCTGGGGTCGGCGCAGTAGATCTTTTAAATATTGTTAAATGTGATATTTAATCCAGCTGTTACAAATATTTGGTTCTAAAATACACATACCGACACAATTTGGGGAATATTATAAGGAATATATAAATTATAATTATAAACAATCAGAGAAAAACTGATAAACCAATAATAACTATAAACAGGAAAAATCTGACAATTTTTTTGGCTTGAACTCGGACCCGCTTCTTCACAATCTCAACCAAGTAAATAATTTTAACTGCGTTCTTCACCTTTTACTTAATCAAAATAGCTTATATTCACTGGTATAATTATACGAAAGCAGACTTCATTCACTCAATAACTGTAGGTATATTCTATAGATATGACTATTTCTTAGCAAAACATCACCTTCATAATCTCGTATGGTGTGGTGATAAATCGGGCATTTTTGTGTAGTGGTTCAACTAAAATAAAAAAGTCTAAAGCCATATTTTACAATCACATTAATTGAGATTTATATTTAAATGATATTAAATTATGAACTATAATAAGAAATTACACTTTAAATTATATTGTAATAAGTTATATTACTTATTATATTATAATAAGTTATGAAAATTCAATAATTTCAACATTAATACTGTATATATCTATACCTGTTTACCATCCGCCGTAGTTAAAACATGCAGGAACTTAATCAAGGTAAATGTTGCTCGCAGCGCAATGCATCGCACCTCTGGGCATGGAGAGCGGGCTGATACGCGACCCCGATGTGACCGCCAGCTCCTCTTTCCACGACGTCAACGTCGGTCCGCAGAACGCCAGGTACGTACACTACACTATGTACTACATTTTGTTTTATACAACAATGTTGGCAAACAATCCAATACATGAGACTCGTGTAGGATATGCAATCTGCAATCGCCACAAGAATCACATACGTTGCTATCTTTTAATATAAGATGTAAACCGTGACTGTATTGAACTGTCGATAGATATATATTTTTTATTAATTCAGTATTCTAGTTCGCCGAGTTCAATACATTTTAGAATATACAAAAAATTTCACCAGAGTTTACAAAATACACTTTTACTATATTAAATTAAATGATTATTTCTCGACAGATATTGATCGACAGATTTACTGTCACTGAAAAGTTTCATATCTTGGTTGACCGCACATACAACTCAATTTCTGCTGTCAGAGAAATAGAGAGAAGGCGCAAATCGATAGTGATTTTAGATGTTTTTCTGACAACCCTGTATGCAAATATTGTCTTTTATTTTTATTTGGTAATGGTATATTGAGCTATTATGATATCGTTTAGATTATTATTTCCGTCTGACTCATCTATTATTTATCAAATCAACAAAACATTACATGGTGAATACTGTAATATAATACAATTTCAACAAATGAGAAATGTAACCCAATTACCCAAACTAAACCCGTTTGTTCTATACCAACAGGCTCGCTAGTTACAGTATAACTCTTTTATAAATTTATTATTATTTCTCGTAGGGTCCGAGTCGTTTTCGGCTCTTTTTGTAGCTCCCGAAGGAAATGTACATATAATAATATAAATTAAGGCAGAAACTAAAGATTGCCACATGACCTTTGTGGTCGTTGATTCGTAATGTTTGCATTCAATACAAGTTAATTTACTGTTTTGTTTTTGAGTACAACCAATAAGATTGATTAATTTAGGATTGACTGACATTGAGCCACCATATTAATTGCAAATTATAAATGTCATTGAGGTGACTTGGAAACATATTCATAATGAGCTCTGAATATGTTGTATCAAGTCAGTCAGTCATGTCAAGTCATTGATGCTGTTTCGTTTCAGGATCGAAATGGTGAATACAGGTCTCGACCATGGTCATAAAAAAATCCTGGTCAGGTTGGAACTTTTCAAGTTTCGGTCGGTCGGTCGGTTAACATTTTCGGTACCCAACGTGCTGACACCTTTTTTATATGGAATTTGTTTGCGAAGATTCTTTGGATATTGCCATTTGATATCCCTGTGACCTCAGCTACGTCCCTAATGGTCACTCTTAGATCTTCCAACATGATATCTTCGGCCATTTTCACGTTATCCTCAGTAAGGGACGTGGATGGGCGTCCTTTGCTTGGTATGCTTTCTGTGTTCTGTCCAGCTTAAAGTCATTAGCCCAACGTGCAACTGTGCAATACGGTAGACATTCTTTTCAAGCAGAGGTTATTGATGACGGTTCTAATTTCTTTTTTATTTCCATTTTGAGTTTTCTCTCCGACAGTTCGTATTCAAATGAATGTAGCTCTCAGAAATCGTGCCTATTCATGATTTTTCTAGCTTGAACTATTGGGTAGTATAGCAATATGTATATATTTGTTTTATATTTATGTGCATTGGAAATAACCGATTATAATTACTTTTGGGTCACCCCTCGTATAACACCTAATCAACTATTAGTTAATTCTTGTAAGTACTAAACAAATTTTATATTAAGTGAAAATCGAGTATTTTTCTCGTCTCTCGTCTCATTCATTATATATTCAAATATATAATAGGCCAATGTTCCCGTCTGTTTACAAATTAACTTTTTTAACTAACTTTTTCTATCATTTTTTCCGTAAAAATATATACGCGACTTAAATTTAATCAAAATATTGTCTAAGAAACTCGGCCAAGCTATTTGTGTATCGAAATTTAGAGACTTGTTAATTTTATCTCTGACGCTTAATTTGCAAGTATCTTGAATTATATCATTAACAGTTGTCGTTATCTAATTAAATGCACCAAAGTAAAAGGAAATTACTCAGTTCATGAACTATTTTCTAGATGAAAAAATCCTACACACTACACTGACTTATTAGTAGTTATAATATTTTGTCTATAAACTTTTGTAAAACGGTTAACTTTATAGAATGTCAGGCGATCAATCGCGCCCTTTCGAACAGCGATTCTCACCGACAGCTGTTTTAGAATGAATGAAAAAAGCCTCGGCAAGTTTAGAAGCCAAGTCAATTGAATAGACCTTTTGTTCCTTGCACGGTTGAATAGTTGAAAAGTGCACGCTAATGTCGGCCGAGTGTGGCTCGATCGTTGTCGCACTCATAAATTAAACTGAACCCGCTAATTTACGACTTTGTGGTTTTTAATTCTTATCTTTTACAAAATCTGACCTAGTTGCCTAAAATATGACACAAATGCATCTAGAACATACTGCCATTAGACACTTTTTCAATCCGCTAATCATTTTATTGTGGAACATCCTCGTTGCTTTAATATTTCTTTTTATACGAATTGTATCGACATGGAATTAAATACAATGTTGAATATTATAATGGGTACATATTCTATGTTTTGTTCAAACTTGTATATATAAATTCCGTTCATAAATTTTTATTCAACTTGATCTTTGACTCTAATACCTATTTGGAAATTAGGAAAATTTCCAAATACTTAGCTGCGCCATTTTGCGTCTCTTTTTTTTGTTCCCCTTAGGAAAATGCATTAAATTATGATACCCGGCTGTGGCGAGCCGGCGGTTATGTGGGGCTCTCCTCCCCAGAGAGGGGAGGCCTGCCCACTAAAAACCTCAGGGGAGGCTACACTACCTCCCCTGATCTCCTCCACCGACAACGTGATGTAATTCGAGCTGCGCACGCCAGGCCGCCACAATCCGTCGGGGCCACTCCCGCCTAGGCACTTCGTGCGCGGGTTCCGGGTTCCGGGGCGTTCCCCCTGTCGCTGCCCCGGTCGATACGCTGCGTACATGTCGGCCAGGATGTCGAATGGGGGGGAGCGTCCCAGAACCGTCGCCGCCTCGTACGAGATGGTACGGTAGCCTCGTACGATCCGTATGGCCATTATCCGCTGCAGGCTCCGTAGCAGAGCTCTACAGCAAGGGGACCTCGAGCAGTCTCGCGACCACACGGGGGCCCCATATACGCCACGGAGCGCACGACGCCCTCGTACAGGCGGCGAACTCCATCCCTCGGTCCCCGAGATTGGGCAGCAGGCGATGCAACGTGCCCGCCACCCTTTTGGCTCGGGGGACCATCCGCATGAAGTGCTCCTCGAAGCTCCAGCGGCGGTCCAGGGTGAGGCCCAGGTACTTGATGTACGGCCCCACCGGGACGACCGCGTCACCCACCCGGATCCGGCAGCTGGGTGGTTCCCGGCGCCTCGGAAGGCCGTGGAACCATAGCGCCTCGGTTTTGTGAGGCGCTATTAAACCCAGCCGGCGGATCGCCCGCACGCACATGCCACCCCAAGCTCGGCAAGCCTAAGCACCGGCCCGAAATCGGTCCCAGTCGTCACGCCCCGCGAGGAAGGCTGGTGCGAAGGACCGTGTCGTATGCGAGGTTCCATAGCAGGGGTCCCAACACCGACCCCTGCGAAACGCCGCATTCGACCTTCCTCGACGTTTCCGTCCCGTCCCGTCATATCACGCCGATCGTCCTGTCGCGCAGATAGTCCCCGGCCACGGCCCGCAGGTAGGGAGGCAGCTCGTGGTATACGAGCGCCTCCCTAATGGCTTACCAGAGGAGGGTGCCGAAGGCGTTAACGATGTCTAACGACACTGCCAACGCTACCCCCCGCCGATTGGACTGCGGCCTCCGACAGGGAACGAACACGCTGGACGGCGTCCAGCGTTGATCGCTATATCAATAGGTTGGGACCTGTGCGCGACAGGTGTTCGCTGATACGGGCGGAGATAACCCTCTCGAAGAGATTCCCCGCCTGGTTCAGCAAGCCGATCGGACGGAACGAAGAGGGAACGTCGCCGGTCCTTCTCTCCTTCCTGAGGAACACCAGTCTGGCCGACTTCCAGTCGACGGGGATACGCCCTCGCGGAGGCAGCTCGTGAAGAGCTGCCGCACCGTTCTCCCGAATGCTCTGAGCGCCAGCGCCAGAACCATTCCCGAGACCCCATCCGGTCCCAGGGCAGTGCTGTGCACAGAGAGCCGCGAAACGACCCCGGCACCCGGAGGTCGTCCGACCAAGGGCCGGGCGACGGGGCGGCGGAGGGACTGTCCTGGACCCTCGGGAAGAGCGTGTCCACCGCTCTTCCCACGACGAGAGGGTCCAGGGTCTCCGTTAGCGGAGGGACCCACGGTCGGAGCTTGTTCAATACCATCCGGTACGGGCGCCCCCAAGGGTCCTTTTCCAGTCCCCCTAGCAGCTCGCGCCAGGACCGCGTCTTGGCGTCGGCGATGGCGACGCCGAGCGCCTTGTCCGCGGCTCCGTACACGCTTCTGGTGCTCAGGACTTCGTCGAGTGAGGCTTGCCGTCTTCGGCGGGCTCCAAGGTACTTGCGGCGCGCGGCTACTACAACGACCCGTAGCCGCGCGATCTCCTCAGTACGCAGAGCGCAGCTGGCCATGCGTCCTACTACAAATCTACTTCTCACTTATTCCGTCCATTACAGTAGCTCTTAGAACGCTAGCAGCCTTTGTGGGCTATTGCATGCTAATGACAAGAATTCTGGTGGTTTTTAATTTAACAGTACAATAAAAAAATAATAACTAATCTCACTTTTGCACTTAAATGTTATAAATGAAAGCACGTCCCAAAAATACATCTCTTCTTTATTCGATATATAAAGTATGTCACAGCATCTCTACTACACAGAGTGTACTGATTTTGAAATGGCTATGGTCTGGCTATGGTCTGCTCTAACTGACTGATTATGGACTATCTAATTATATATTTTTTTCTTAATATCTTAAAATATGTTAATAAATATTCATTAGATTTTTATTTTATTACATAAAATATTATAAAAATGTTTATGATATTAATTTTATTTAACAGATATATTGCAACACAACAGTAGTACAAGTACATACTCGTATGTATGTAATCGCAGCAAAGATTGCTATGTTGTATTTATACAAGTTATATACCATTATATAAATACATATATATACCGTCCCATTATTGCGAGTTTATTGTTTACGAATTTTACATTATAGCTTACTTTGAGTTACTTGATATTTTTATAACTACTACGGAAACATATTCATAATGAATTAAGCTTTTGAAATTTTCTTATGTCAAATACAAGGAAGTAAGTACTTGGTTATAAGGTCATAACAATTAAATAACAAATAGTGATCAAATTAGAGTGATATTATTTTAAACTTCAAATTGAATGACGTCCGTTGTCACACTTCACGTGGGAGTTCCTCCATTTAGTTGTTATCGCAAAATTAAACTACCCAGCGTCCAGTCCCGGCTTGAATCCGATTAAGCATTTGTGGTATTTTTGAAACGAGGTTTCGATATAGAAATCCTGCTCCTTCAAATTCAGCGAGGAGAACGAAAGCTTTTAGTATCACAGCGGAAATGCTTGGAACAAATCTTTGGGTCGACGGTCACCTGCGGATTGTACGGAAACGGTGACGTGCACTTTTAGGACGAATATCTTTCACAGTACAAAATACTCCCGCTAAAGTTGTTGATTTAGCTTAAAGCTTGTAGGTTTTTCAAGAATTTGTTTTTGAGTCTATTAATACAAATTAATATTTTTAGGTACCTGTTAAACTAATTAACACACGATACTATATTATTGGTAAAATAATACCAACAAAATTACAATTGATATTGCAGTTCCATGACGTTTCTTCAGTAGAAAAAAAATATACAAATTCGTGGTTTTATTATTAGTATTATTATTCCTTGTAGCTATAGAGGTGATTATAGCACAACACTTTCACTTTCATAAATCTGATGGCCACGCGTTTTGGGATATATGGATATCATCTTTAGATATCGCACTATCTATCGGCTGCATCTCCACTCCTTACTTCTTGTTCCTTGCACTAGGCCTGTTTAAATAAGATTCCAGAACAAAGCTCGGACGTGGCTAACCGCTGGGGTTTGAATATTCAATGCACACATATTGTGGATTTTGACACAGAGTCGATATTCATTGAGGTAAATTAATATTATTGTTATTTGTAAAATATGGTCAACAAATACAACTCCTTTCCATTTATTAAGGACGAGGATTACTAGCGTTAGTGGGAGGGTGTGAAGGTAGGCAAATACAATCAAATCCAAACGTGTTTCTGAAATACCAGACGAAATTACCGAAACACTTGTCAAAATTGTTAAATATTGGAATTTTGCACAAATATGGATTTGAAACTGCACCAAATATGCGAATTACTAGTGCGAAAGGTATTATATAGGTATTATATTATTATATTGGACATTATATATTGATTAACATATTTGATATTTATCATTTGACAACGTTTAAAAAAAAATATATTTGTTAATATTTATTTCAATTTGCTTCATTCATATAAATTTGTAAAAGCTTACTTTTAATGACTCAATAAATTCGATAAATAATCAGTTATTTGAAGATATTAGTCAGTAACGTTACAATCTTGTATTTAAAAATGTATGGACACTTTCGGTTATAAATATGATACTCGTTATAATAGTGATTAAAATCTTCTGGAACTAAACTGTGTATAATCAAACTAAATGACTATTAATAGATTCCAATTTAGCAACATATAACAAACGTATTTCTATTAATCGATGGTCCTTTAAAATGTTATCAGTAATGTGAATTGCCATTTATTTAATCGGTTCGGCATTAATGGACTATACAAAGTACACAATTTGTCTCTTACCTCGGTGCCGTTTTATGTGATGTCATTTATAGAATAATATTTATTATTATAAAATTTATTTTTGTTAATATTACCTTTTGAAAATGCTAAGTACGTAACCAAAGAGTCACTTTTATGACTTCTTCAAAGGAAAGGTGTAGGCGGGGTTAAGACGGGCTAATGAAGGCAGAGCCTTATTATTGAGGTACAGTATATTGAAATTGTACGAAAAAGAGTGATTTAAGCTTTTTGCCAGAAATTTTACTTTGTACGTAATTCTGACTGACAATTTATTGACAGAATTGAAGTCTGCGTTTGTGA